>JAKSZT010020682.1:515983-633786 GCA_026826555.1 Tolypeutes matacus | reverse complement strand
AAAGAAAGAAAGAAAGAAAGAAAGAAAGAAAGAAAGAAAGAAAGAAAAAGAAAGTAAAAATATTTCAAATTTTCTGTTCGAGGTGACATAAACTTTAGGTAATAAATGTTAATTATAGTGAAATATTGTGAATTCATTTCTGCCAATAAATTGTATACTTGGAAGGGTTAAAATGCAAATTATGGAGTTGTATTTATGTTTTCACAATAAAAATTAGTATATATATTAATTTATTTTTAGTCTACAAAAAGTAAATATACTTGATCTATTAAATAAATGAATTGAGCTTCCTTTAAGGAAAAGAATTATAATTAAAAAGGTATAAAATCATAAAATCTTTGGAAATTTAAACCTTATCATGGTATTTATCTAAGATATTGAGAAATAAACCATACTGGAATTTTTTTAAATATTCATAATTGAAAGATAATGAACAAGTTTCCATTCAAACATATAAAAAGCTAAGAAGTCATCACTTCCATTCTCATAAAAAGAAAAAAGTTTAAAAACAGAAAATCAACAACTCTTCTTAGACCCATTAGAGAATTGAAGGCAGAGGGCAAGATGTTATCCTGTTTTTGTTTTTAAAAGCTGCCAGATGTAATTTATCAGAGATGGGTTGTCTTTTACAATGAGGATCTATAAGGCTGCAAGCTGATAGTTCTGAGGCCATGAAAATGTCCAAATTAAGGCATTAGGTGACACGCTCTCCTTGAGGACCAGCTATCGGCGATCTTGGGCCCCTCCGTCAAATGGCAAGACACACGGCAGCATCTCCCTTCTTCTCTTGGCTATGTCACTTCCATCTTCCCAGTTTTTGTGGCTTCCTTCATGAGCTCCTGTGGCTCTTTACTCTGTCTATGCAGCTCCATATTCATCCCATTTATAAAAGAATCTAGTAAGAGGAGTAAGACCCACCTTAGGTCATATCCAACTGAAATAATCTAATCAAAATATCCCACATATAACAGGTTCACACTCACAAGAATAGATTAACTCTAAGAACATGATCTTTCCTGGGGTCCATAAAAGCCTCAAACTACCACACTCACTCTCTCTGGGCCTCAGAAAGACATTCCTTCTCTATGCAAATACATTCCTTCCATCACGATACCTAAAAGCCTTAAATCTCTTGAGTAACAATGTTAAATATATAGTCTCATCAAAACTGATTACAGGCAAGTTCTGTCCTGTGGTAAAATTCCCCTCAGGGTGTAGATCTTTGAAACTGAGAAGAAGCTATGTGCTTCCAATATACAAAGGAGACAGAGTCATAGAATAAATTTTCTCATTTCCATAGGGAGAAATTGGAAGTAAAACAGGGGTCATGGGCCCCAAAGATTTCTGAAACCCTGCAGGGCATGCTCCATTAGATTTCAAGGTCTGCAAGTCATATATAAAAGGATGTCTTCTTCTCCAGGCATGATGGAGCAGCAGCCCCACCCTTTCAAAGTGCTTGTCCAGTGAGAATGCTCTCAATTCTGCACTCATCTAGCCTTAGAATGGAGACTACATCTTAGGCCCATGCTTCTGAGAACACTAAGGTGATGTCCAGACTCTCCCCTATCTCCAAGACACATGATCAACCCTCTCAGAACAGTGGGATGGTGGTCAATTCTCCTCAATCCTTGTGAATTGTGCCCCACCCTCTCTGAAGCATGGGCTTGTAATATTCTCCCCAAACAATGGAATGGAAGGCCTGACCTCTTCAAATGCTAGTGCATACTCACACCCTCCACACACATGTATGGGCTCAATCGCCTGGCCTGAGAAGATGTCATCAAACTAGACCTCAGCTTCCATGACACTGCCTTTGAAGTTATTCTTCCTTCAATATATCCCTTTTCTTCCCTTTTAGTGCAGGTTGGCAGTGGTTCCATTAATACAGATCTCATAAAAACTGCTTGGTTTAGCAAGTAGCACACAGAGGTCCAAGCCATCAAACAATAAGACCTTCCACAGATCCTTTCTGATAAACTGCAATTGTAATCCTGACTTGCATTGAAATGAATGACTTGTTTCATGCTTAGTTAAGTCCTCGATTGGGGCACTATTCTCTACAGACTCATTTTCCAGAAGTCGAGGATTTTCCAATCCATCAATTTCTGGTTTCCATATTTTTGGTATTTGTAGTACTCCACTATTCTTGTACAAAATCTGTTTTTCTTTGTGACAAGCTGCCAGAAGCAATATATCAGTAATGGGTTGGTTATACAATGGAGATTTATTATGTTGAAATCTTTAAGTTCTGAAATGTGAAAATGTTGAAGTCAAGGCATCAGGTGATACTCTTTCCCTGAAGACCAACTGTACATGATTCCAGACTCCTTTGTCAAATGGGAGGCACATTGTGCCATCTCCCTTATCACCCAGGTCTCATTGCTTTCCCATCCTTATTTCTGTGACTTCCTCTTGAGCTCTTGTGGATTTTTTCTTTGTCTCTGTGGCCTGATATTATACCCACTTATAAAGGACTCCAATAACAAGGGTAAGACCCTTAGATTGAAGTAATCAAACCAAAAGTTCCCACCTACAATAAGTTCATACCCACATGAATGTATTAACTCTAAGAACATGATCTTTTCTGTGGTCCAGAAAAGCTTCAAACTACCACATGCCCCCTCCAACTCTAGAAATACATAGATAAAGGAAGTCACAACTTATCCTGGAACAGAAATCACTATTGAACCAGAATCAGGTAGGAATCTTAATATATAATTGATAAATTCCTGTAGACTGGGCATCAGTAGCTTGACAGATAAAAACTCCTAGCCTTAGGAGAACTCCACATTACATCCAGGAGTACCATCAAATTATCAATGGGAATTTCAGAGTAATATTGCATCATGTTTCTGGCAGAGGAGGAGACATGTAAGCATATTGGAATAAGCCCCAAACAGTCTGTTTTTATTTAAAAATGCCTGTCCACATGGGAAAAATATTTTATCAGTTACTAACCTACATGGCTTTTCCAGAACTTAAACAACATTGCAGATGGGAAATACTCAACTCCAGCATCACTATTCTTTCTGAGTTAAATAAAGGTTGGAAAAACATATGAGAACCATTTGTCCAAGAACACAGACTTATTAAAAAGTTGAAATTTAATGATTTAATTATAGATTGCTTCTCAATCCCTCACGTTTACTAGTATATCAATAAGAATCCTCTATAACAATAGGAGATTGCAACTCAAAAGAATTACAAGGCTCAGTCTCTATTTAAGAATACTCTAAGGAAACCCAAAGACAAAGTGACAAAAATAAAGAGACCGTACAAAATGTTAGGCTCTAACATCTACAGTAGGAGAAAATAATAAACAGCCAAACTTCTAGTAAGACAAATATAAAAGCTCAAAAAAAATAAATTATGCCTGCCTTTGAAAAAAAAATTACAAGTCAAGATAAAGGCCACAAAACTGTCTGAGATACATGGCAAACATCAGAACCAGACTCAGATATGGAAGATTTTGGAATTATTGGAACAATATTTTAAAGTAAGTGTTAAAAATGCTCTTAGCATTTTTCATTAATGCTCTTAGCATTAATGAAAAATGTTGGCAACATGTAAGACCCGTTGACTAATGTAAAAAGAGAAACAGAGACTCTAAAAAGGAATTAAGAATTTCTAGAAATCAAAAACAGTATAACAAAAATGAAAGACACCTCTGATGGACTCTTCAGTGAAATGGAAATGGGTTATGATAGAATTAGTGAGCTTAAAGATATGTCAATGGAAAACATTCAAAACTGAAAACAAAAAGTACAAAGAATGGAAAATTTGGAAAAGAGTATCAAAAAATAAGGCACAGTTTAAAATGTTGTAACAGAAATGTAACAAGAATACTAGAGGGAGAATGAGGAGAGAAAAGAATAGATTTGAAGCAATAATGGCTGAGACTCTTTTATAATATGAAAAGCAACAAGCCACAAACCCAGGATGCTAAACAAATATAAAAAAGCAGAACAAATACTATAGGCATATTATAATCAAATTGCATAAAATCAGTGATAGGGAACGATTCTTTAAAGAAGCCATGCAATAAAACATCTTACCTATAGAGGAACAGGATAAGAATTACATTAGAATTATTTTGAAAAAACCATGCATGCAAGAAGAGAGTAACATGAAATATTCAAAACATTGAAAGACACAAACTGCTAACATAGAATTCTGTATCCAAGGAACTTATCCTTCAAAAGCAAAGGACAAATTAAAACTTTTTCAGACCAATAAAAATTGAATTTGTTGCCAATAGAACTGATTTGCAAAAAAATGTAAAAGTAGCTCTTTAGAAGAAGAAAAATGATTTAGGTAAAAATAAGAGCTGCATAAAGAAAGGAGGAATATTAGAAAAGAAAAAAAAATGAAGGTAAAAATATTGTTCAAAATCATATAGAAACTGTATATTGCACATTTATACCTTACAAAAAAGGGAATTGAACAGCAGCAGTGTTATAAGAGAAGGGAGGGAGCAAATGATAATAATGTGCTATAAAGTCCCTGCATTACCCATGAAATAGTTTAGTGTTCTTTAAAAATGGACTGAGAGTAAAGTAAATTTACATTACAAAGTCTAAGGCAAACATTAAGGGAAAATATAGAATTATAATTGAGTGGCTAACAAAAGAGATTAAATGTTCAAGGGACACCAGAGAAGTCATAAAAATAGAGAGCAAGAAAAAAAAAAAAACACCAAACCTAAAAATTCAATGTTAAGTAATATAAAATAATTATAAATATGGGAGATAATAAACCAAAGTAGATTTCCCAGCAAGGAAATTATAGGGGTATAGAGAGACATTACATAATGAAAAAATTTTCACTTCTTCAAATGGTCATAACATTCCTTAATGTATGTGAATGTATGTGTTTAACAATAGAATATAAAAATATGTGAGCCCAAAACTGTTAAACTGAAAGGAAAAATAGACAAATTTTTCTTTGCTGTTTTAATAGTTTTTGGCTCACATATTTTGATATTTTTTCAAATAAAATAGACTATTATAGTTGGACAGTTCAAAACCCTTCTATCACTAATTGACAGATCCAGAAAGCAGAAAATCAGTAAGTGTAAATTTGAACTGAACAGCACCATCAATCAACTAGATCTAATTGTCATTTATAGAATACTTCATCCAACTAGATCAGAATACACATTCTACCTAAAGCTCAGATGGAACAGCCACCAAAATAAACCACATAATGAGCCATTAAGCACACCTCAACAAATTTAAATGTATAGAAATCATGCAAAGTGCACTCTCAGATCTCAATGGAATCAAACTAGTAATCATAATAGAAAGAAAACTGGAAAATCTCAAAATATTTGGGTATTAAATGCACTTCTGAATAGCCCAGGAACAAAGAAGAAATCTCAAGAGAAATTTAAAATTATTTTGAACTAAATTAAAATGAACATTCAAGTTATGAAAATTTGTAGGATGCAGTAAAAATGGTGTATGGTAGGAAATTTATATAATTCAATGCATAAATTAGAAAAGTAGTGAGATCTGGAATCAATTGTCTAAACTTTTCATTGACTCTGATGGCAGTGTAAGATGCTCCGGGGTTCTATTCTTCACAGAATCCATGAACAACTAGCAAAAACTGACAGACCCATCTCACTTAGGCCTTCAGAAAACACTTAAAGGGTTACAGTAACAGTGAGACCTAAATCAAGAAAACACAACCTAAAAGTGATAAGAGAAGTTCATGGCACCCTTGATGGCCTCTTCTCTGAACCTAACCCCAACACAGTGCAGAGCTGTCTTGCACTATCACAGTGAGTCTCTGCCTGGTCCAGTGGAAAGAGTAATCCTTATGTGGATACTGGGGTGTTTTTATGTCAGTGGCAATCCATTGGATGGCAGGCTTAAGGACTGAAACAGGACACTTATCTCTGCATACCTTCCCAGAAATTGCCCTGAAGGCAGAAGCAGTTTGTGGGCAGCTAAAGCAGTTTAAGAAACAATCATATTGAGACAACCTCTGGTGAAGGATTACCTGCCTTAAAGCATACAATTGAGGACCCTGGAGGGGTAAGGGTCTATTTCACAGTGAGTAGAGGGAGAATTTGGATCCCTCTAAATGGATGAATTCCTATGTCCATAGCACATACCCACACAAGACACACATTTAGAAAATACAGAGAACCATCTGATTTTACTTTGGGTTGATCTTGGTAGGAAGGCTAAACTATGAAGGCTACAATTAGCCAACACAGAGCCAATTTGTAAAAACTGTGAGGGAGATTTTTTTGGGGGGAGGGGTATGTTTGCTTGTTTTGCTTTGCTTTTGGTAGCAAACTGTAACTAAAGAAAATCTCTATCTTAACATTAGCTGGATACAAATTTACAGTAGAGACAGCTCAGGAACTAAATCCCAGAATTAACACATTAAACCCTAACATGTACAGTTTGTCACTAAACATTATAAGACAAGCAAATAAATAGGAAATGATGGTCCAAACATAGAACAAGATAAAAATTAAGAAATCATCAATAAAGGAAACCAAACGTTGGAAATGCCAGTCAAAGATTTTTTTTTAAAAAAGATCTTTAGTATGTTCAGGAACTATATATAAATACAAAGAAAGAACTAAATGATATGAAGGAAATGACAAATGAACAAATGAGTATCTCAGTAAGAAGGTATAAATTATAAGAAGCAATCAAACAAAAATATTCTGAGTATTTTTATTTAATTGAATATTGAAATAAAAAGATTCCCTACCATGTTTCTAGAGCAGATTGGAATTGGCAGAAGAAAGAAACCACTGAACACAAAGATAAGACAACTAAAATCTTTCAGACTGGAGAACAAAATTATAAGGAATGAAGGAATGTTAACAGAATCAAGGACAAGAGTGGTATACCATCAAGTGCATGAATATATGTATTATGAGAATCTTATAAGGAAGAGAAAAGGAAAAAGAGACATAGGAAATATTCAAGGATATAATGGCAGAAAAATTCCCAAATTTAACAAAAGGCATGAATATACACATACAAGAATCCCAGCAAATCCCAAACAGGATAAACTCAAAGGGAATCATGCTCAGACATATAGTAATCAAAGTACTGAATGCCAAGGAAAGAGAAAGTTCTGAAAGTTGAAAACAGAAAATCAGTGTGTTATGTAGAGGGAGTCCCAATAAGATTAAGTGCTGATTTCATATCAGAATCCATGGGAGCAAGAAGGCAGAGGAACAAATATTTAAAACGTTGAAAGAAAATAATTAACAAGCAAGAATTTTGTATCCAGTGAGACTGTCTTTGAAAAATGAGAAAGTTATTCAGAAATACACAAGTAAAAGCAGAGGGATTTAATCAAACTAGACTTGCCCTACATGCAATGATAAAGGGAAATCTTCATATTGAAAGGAAAGGATACTAGACAGTAGACGGTAGTTGCATAAATTAATAAAGATCTCCAGTAAATGTAATAACATGCGTAATTATAAATTCAAGTACTATTGTATTATATGTTGAGTATGTGTGGCAGTTTGAAATTATTTTATGAATTCAAAAAAGAAAAATATTGTGATTTAAAACAATCCATTCCTGTGGCTGGTAGACTCATTTGACTTAATTATGTCAGTGGGGTTTTATTCATTTTGAGTCTCTGCCCTTTTTTGGGGTCTGATATAAAGGCAGACACAGAGACTTGGAGGAAAAGAAAGTTACCATATTTGATTCTGAAATGTGAGAGAGAGAATGGCAGGAAAACAGAAGCCTCCAAAAAGCCCAACAAGGCTGAGCCTGCACAGCATCTCAAGAGGAGTCCAGCCCTGCTAAATGTCTGATAGCTCATAGCTGAACTTGGGAAGAGAGAAGAATAGCTGAAACTGATTTAGTAGGCCTGGAATGAAACAAGCTCTATGCTTGGTTGCTCAAATTTAAGTTTAAGTGATGGTAGATTCTGGATGGGAAAGCAGAGACGAAGCATAGAATGCTCACCATCTTGCTTCAACACATGGCAGCTTACTTGGATGAGAAAGCACCTCTTATGGTGCTTTGACTTGGACTTTTCAGGGCCTTGGAATGTAAGGTTTTATTCCAAATAAACATCCTTTATAAAAGTCAACACATTTCTAGTACTTTGCACTGGCACCTCTTTGGCAAACTAGAACAGTATGTAACTATCCTTTTTATGTCTTATAAGTTCTAAAATGTAAATTCATAAAAATAATGATAAATTTATAGTTTAGAACATATGATGTATAAAGATATAATCTGTAAAAAGTGCAACAAATTGGGGGTGGGTGGAGGTATACAGCAACAAAATTTTTGTATGCTATCAATGTTAAATTGGTACCAAATAAAACATGATTGTTACAGTTTTGAATGTTAAATTTAAGTCTGAAAAAATACGAAGAAGAAACTCAAAAATTTTCACTATGAAAAATAAATAAGAAATAAGAAGTAATGGATGAATTGTGGGGTTAAAAAATACTATAAGTTTAAAAACCAAATATCAAGATGGCAGAAGAAATTTTACTATTATTAGTAATTCCTTTAAAAGCAAGTGGTTTAAAGTCTCCAGTCAAAAGGCAGAGAATAGCAGAATACATTTAAAAACATGACTCTACTATTTGCTGTTTACAAGTGACTCAATTTAAATTCAATGAAATAAATTTATTAAAAGTGAAAAGACAGGGGAGTGGATATACCCCAGTGGTTGAGTGCCTGCTTCCCATGTACAAGGTCCTGGGTTGAATTCCCAGTATCACCTAAAAAAAAGTGAAAGGATTAAAAATTATTTCTTGCAAATTGTAACAAAAAAGATATGGGGTAACTATAATAACATTAGATAAATTAGACTTTAAGTTAAAAGCTGTTGCAACAGGAAAATGGGACACTATACTGATAAGCGGGTCAATTCATCAAGAATACATACCACTTATAAATATATATACAGTATTTGGAATTGAAACCTATCCCCCACAAAAAGTATGTTCGAGTACCAATTCTAGTCCTGGGGTTTGAAGTCATTTGTAAATAGGATGCTTGAAGAAGTTATTAGTTAAGGTGTGTCAAAATTGAATGAAAGTGGGACTGCAACAAATATGGTTGAAGGCCATATATGCAAAGGAAATTGGACAGGGAAAGAGAAAGCATAGGTAACAATGTAAAGCTGGAAGTCAACAGAATCTAAAAGAGAAAGTAGGAAACACTGTTGTGTGCATTGCCATTTGACAAACAAGCCAAAAATCCACAAAGATTCCCAACCAACCAGAAGAAACTGATGTTAGGAGAAAGTAAGCCTTCTAGCCTCAGAAACTGTAAGCCAATAAATTTCTGTTTTTAAGCCAATGCATTGTACACTATTTGTTTTAGGAGCTAGGAAATGAAAACAACCCTTAACTCTGAATATATAACTGACTTGAAGGGAGAAATAGATGTTTCTACATTAAAAATGAGACTTCAATACAACCATTTCAATAATGGATAGAACATCCAGACAAAAGATCTACAAGGAAATAGATGACTCGAATGATACTTTAACCCAACTAAACCTCACAGATGTATGTAGGAAACTTCACCATAAAACAACAGAATACATTCTTCACTAGTACACATAGATCATTCTCTAGGATAGACTATTCTCTAAGATAGATCACAAAATAAGTACCCGAAATTTAAATATACTGAAATCATGAAATGTATCTTTTCTGACCACAATAGAATGAAGCTCAAAGTGAATTACAGAAAGAAAATTTGAAACTCACAAATATGGGAAAATTAAACAACATATTTAAACAACTAATGGGACAAAGAGGAAATAATGAGGGAATTTAGGAAATATCTTGAAAGGAATTATAAGAAAAGTACAACATACCTAAACTTTGGGATACATAAGCTAGCACAGCAAAGGCAGTGTTGAAAGAGAAATTTATAGCTTTAAATTAATAGCTTTAAGTATTTATGCTAATAAAGGAGAAAGATCTCACATCAGAGAACTAATGTCACACCTGGAACAACTAGAAAAAGAAGAACACAAGTAAAATGAGTGAATAGATGAGAGTGGAGATGAATGAAATTGAGAATTTAAAAAAATGGAGAGACTCAAGGAAAGCAAAGTTAGTTCTTTGAAAAGATCAATAAAATTAACAGACTGAAAATGAACAAAAAAAGAGAGCATTCAAATAACTAAATTAGAAATGAAAGGAGGGACATTATCAGAAAACTACTGGTTCTTGGAACTGGGCACTAGAGCTGACCATAGGAGAATGCAGAGCTGGCTTCTACATATGTAGAGTAAGGGAAATTTGAATTCTAGTCTTTTCTAAGGACAGAGCTGGCTCTGGGCTATGGACTTAAAAGGCCAAGTGGAATTGTTACCTGTGTCCGAGGGAAGAGACAAAGAAATCAAATCAAATCATATCATAAAGAACAGGGAGAAATAAAAAAGAGACTAACATGTGACTCAAAGGCAAATGTCCACTGGGATAGATAGGGCATAGACCATGGTTTAACATCTTTGAATCCATAGATTAGAAGAGCATTGAGAAGGAAGCTGATAAGGTATGAGCATTCTTGCTGTTCCTTCTCTGTGGAATGCCTCTTCCTCTTTCTTCATCTTCTTACTTGTTACTAAATCTTTAAGACTTAGTTTAGATATCATTTCTTCTAGGTCCTAACTATGCCCTAGCTTACTGAAAGTTGGAGAATATTTTACAGAATAGAACATAAATGTGTGTACAGAATTTATTAAAATTTAAAAAATATTAATAATCCAAAAATCATTTAACTAGAATAATGTATATTATACTTGAAAGTTATTTTATTTAAAATTAAATGAGGGCAACTCATGCAAATCCAATGAGTATGCCCGCACTTCCATCTCGAGTATGTACTTTCACTTTACATTAAATTCTCCTGATATGGCTAGTCTTTGAATTCTTTTTAGTGACTGTGTCAAGAACCCTCCTACCCTAGGTTGAGGCTTTTCACTAAGATCTCCCAAGGCCTCTCTGAAATCAGATTTTGGTTACCACCTAAGGGACAGGAAAAGTAAATATCAGCTTGTCAGCCTTTCTACCTGTCCCTGACCTTTCCTACCTACTCCTTCACACTCTGTCCTTTGAGTTACAGAATATAATCTTGACCCACCTACCTGATCATGGCTCCCTTCCCTGGAATCTGGTGGGGGACTTGTTCCTCATACTATGAAGATACAAGGGACACATGGGTGATGGCTGATACCATCCACAGTGGTCTGACTGGGAAATTACCTGAGTCAAGAAGGAGGTCACCATATACTTTTCCTGCCCCACTGCCATGTAAGAACTTCTCTTTGCCACTTTCTCTTTTTATGTCTCATGACCTTACTTTTCTCATGGCTTAGATATGTCATCAGGTTCTAAGACATCAAGCGTCTTCCTCCACATAGCAGTGACCCATTGCCCAATCCACCATTCAGGGGGATTTTATTGTGTCTGTGGTGATCCATGGTCCAACTGCAACAGTTGAGCCTGTGGATTTCTCGTTTAACCACCCTTCTGACTAGTTAACACTAATTAGCTGCGTTTTTCCTGTCATGTGCTATGAATATGTTCATGCGGTCACAGTGTGTTATCTCAGTGGGTGGAAACTCACACAATAACCAACTAAATATTAAAATTCTACACTGGGCTGTCTTATTACATTCTCTGTTAGAGTGGCAAGAATCTGTAGAGTACATAGGCAGTGCCTAATAAAAGAAAACAGATCAATACACTAAGCCTTCAATATCAATGTTTGTACTTAGGAACCTTATTCTTGTAAAATTGAAAATTTGTCTAATAATATCTATTGCCTAAATTTTACCTCCAGAAATCCATCTTGGAACCCAAATGTGGCCTCTCTCTAAGGCAAACTCAGCAAATAAACTCACTGCCATGCCCCCAGCATTGGACAAGATTCTCAGGGATGAGCCTCCCTGGCACCGAGTGATTATTACCAAGGACCAACTAGCAATAGAGTTGGAAAAGGATCTTGACCAAAAGGGGAAAACATTAAATAAAAAAGAGTTTTTATGGCTAAGAGATTTCAAACTGAGTCAGAAGGTCATTTCAGAGGTTTTGTTTATGCATGTCTCAGGTAGATCTCACTAACTGCCACAGTAAACAAAGCCTCAAACAGGGGTGCTCCCAAGGGCTCTAGGGACATCTATACACTATAGACAAGACAAATAGCCACATGAAATCAGCACCCCATTTGTGGAATTTAACTTGGAATATATGATAACCTATTTTCCCAGTTTTATAGAGTTAGAGTCGTTTGTAATTTCCCTAGACAAGATACTTCTACCTCTTTGATTTGAACCTACAATTAGCACTATACCCATCAAATATATATCCCAGGGACTTAAATCTTTGACCTATTCATATGCTGCTTCAGCTCTGAATTTTAGCAGAGCTGCAGACAAACACCTTCTCTCCAGTTCATCAGACTCATACGGGCAACTATCAAAATGATGATAATGGACAACACCCATCTCCCCAAAGCAAAGAGTATTTACATCTGTCCCATTAGGTCTAAGCCCCCTACCAATCTAAGGAAGGCAGGCATCTCCATCTCCAAATCCTCAAGATTGAGGGATGAACAAACATAAGTGAGGAATGCAACCATGGAACAAAGTGGACTTATTAGAGTAACAGAAAAATTTGTAAAATTCACTCAAAGTAGTGGTTATGAGATTCTGAGGGAAGGGTGAGAGAAGAATATGTGGAACTTAGGGCATTTTTAGGGCTTTGGAATTGTTCTGCATGACTTTGCAATGATAGATAAAGGCCAATGTACATGTTGTCAAAACCTATAATATTGTACAGTGCAAAGTGTAACCACAAAGTAATCTATTGATCAGGGTTAGCAGCTGTATTATTTAGGGTTCTCTAGGGAAACAGAATCAATGAGATATGTGTCAATAGTATGAAGGTCCTTGATGAATTTCCAGGAGATGCTGGCTATCCAAAGATGAGTTGGGAAATTCTCTCTGAAATCACTTCCCCTTATAAGACATTTAACTGATTGAATAAATTATCCCTTATTGCTGGTGTCAATCTTCCTGGCTGATATAGATGTAATCAGCTATCTATGCACTAAACTCACTGGTGAGTAATGTCCATAAATGCCCTTGTATTACAATTAGCCCAGTGCTTGCTTGACCAAACAACTGAGCACAGTTACCTGGCTGAGTTCGCACATTAGCTTAACCATGACAGCAGCAATGTTTCAATTTTTGTTGATCAATTTTAAGAAATCCACCACACTAATGAAAAATGTTATTAATAAGTGGAAATGTAAGTAGGGGTATGTTGGATATATGGGAATCCCCTATACTTTCTTTTTTAAAAAATTATTTTTTATTTTTAAAGAAGTTTTAGATTATGGAAAAGTTACATCTAAAATATAATGCCAAATTTCTAAATATTTCCCCTATATTTTTATATAATTTTTCTGTAAACTAAAATGTCTTTAAAATAAAGTTAAAAAAAGAAAAAAAATTAAATGTTGGAAGTGTGACTAGGCATTGTATAGGACAGTTTTAGGGCAGTGAAACAATTCTGTGTGGTACTGTAATGGTGGATAAGTGGCACTCTGCATTAGTGAAAAACAAGAGAACAGAACTGTACAACACAAAGAGTTAACCATAATGTAATCTACTGACTTTAGTTAACATTAATGCATCAATAGTTTTTCATCATTTGTGACAAATGTATCATACTAGTGCAAGTTGTTATTAAAAGGAGAAACAGTGGAGGTGGGGATATATGAGAACTCTATTTCTTGCAAATTTTTTCTTTAAACCTAAAACTACTCTAAAAAGTCTATTAAATAAATATATAAATGATAGCATAGAACCAGGGGCTTTTGTTTTACACAGATATATTTTACACAGAGTTCAAGTCCACCATTATAGCTCTCTATTTTACTTGATTAAGACAAATTGCTTAGTATATCTGTTCTCATTTTACTTATATATTAGATAAAATAATCATGAATGAAAGAGTTGTAAAGCACATTTATTTGTTAATATACCAAATTTCTATTGTGGTAACTGAGAGATAATATACACGCCAAAGATGCTAGGTATCTTTCTACATTGCTTTTTTATTTTACTAAAATTAGGGACAAAAATTAGAGGGAATGCTTTCTTCTCTACAAACTCTGTCTTAGAAAATGATGTGTAACCTAACATTTGGAGCACAATGTTTTCTATGATTGGTATTCATTAATAAGTTCATAAACTGATTTATAAATAATTTTTAAATAAAAGTGTTTTTTAGAATAATATTAGATTTATGGAAAAGTTGGGCAAATAGTAAGTTCATAATTTTTTTTAAAAATGTTTTTTAGAATACTAGATTTCATAATTTTTAAATATAAGTGTTTTTTAGAATAATATTAAATTTATGGAAAGTTGGGCGAATAGTACAGATGTTCTCATATAATCGACTTGCAGTTTCCCAAATTATCATCTTATATTAATATGGTACATTTGGAACAACTAATTAACCAATGCTGATACATTGATGTTAACTAAATTCCATACTTTATTCAGATTTTCTTAGGTTTGACCTAACTTTCATTTTCTATTCCAGAATCACATCCAGGATACAACATTACACTTAGCCTTCATGTTTCTATTAGCACCTCCAGTGACAGTTTCTCAGACTTTCCTTGTTCTTCATGACTTTGACAGTACTAAGGATAACAGGTCAGACCTTTGGGACATTATCCACCTGCTGTAGATTTTCTCTGATATTTTTGACATGATTATATTGGTGTTATAGGTTTTGAGGAGGAAGACCACAAAGGGAAAGCTCCATAACATCAATCATATCAAGAGTATATACTATAAATAAGCCAGCATTATTGATATTAAACTTGATCACTTTGCTAAAGTAGTATTTGCTTGGTTTCTCCATGATAAAGTTACTCTTTCCCCTTCCCTTTTCCATACTGTACTCTTTGGAAGGAAGTCACTATTTGTATGCTACACTAAAAAGTGGAGAGTTATGATCCTCCATGGGATTCTAGAGTCTATCTAAATCATTTGGTATTGTTATATATGCGGAATTTGTCTATTCTCCCGTATTTTTTTATTCAATCACTCATTTATATCAGTTTGGACATGTGGATAATTATTTTATTGTTTGATTTATAGCCCAATACTGTGTTATTTATTCTGTTGCTCACCTTTTCTAGCTTTGCCCATTAAGAGCTCTTTCATTGGCTCCTGTGTCTCTTTGATATATCCTCATCATTGTGTGTGTGTATGAGTGTTGTTACTGTTTTGTTTTGTTTGTTACTTTATGACACTAAAATATTCTCCAGTTAATCTTGTGCATTCCTTGCCATAGTCCTAGAATTAAGCAAATCCACTAGAAGTCTTGTTTCATTTTATTGGGTGAAGGTATTAGAAACCAAGATCTGGGCATGGATGACTATGTGTTTTTATTCTGGTCGAGGAATGTTATTTAGGTCCCAATTAACACTCTCAATTGCAGAAATATGCCTCCTATAAAAAGACAAACTGAAGATTAAGCTGTTTCTCACATCTGGCTCATGTGTCTTAAGTGGTTAGGAAGGGACAAGTTAGGGAATGACCTATCCCAGACTCAGATATTTTGCATCATTCATGTTAAATACTCCTCCAGGGAGGCCAAAAAACTACAATTCCAAGTTAAAATCTTGTGTGATGCTGGAGTTCAGAAAGTGTGGGGTGAAATTGGGAACATCTTAGTTTGTATTGTAGTAGGCATGTGAGAAACCTATGACTCTTTGTGAGATCAAAGGGATCCTTTTTCCAGAATAATCAGACAGCATTTTAGAAGCACTTTTTCTCCATGTCTGAGTAAGTTGTTTCCAAATTACCTTGGGGAAAAAAGAAGGTACACACATATGCCAATGAATCTGCTTTGTTTTTAATCAATGTTTGAATAAAAGTATAATCTCTGAATCATTCAGCCATCTTCTGATGGATATTTAACTTGTTTCTCATCTTTTGGTACCATGGAAAGAATTTTGTTCATGAGAGTAAGTGCATCTGCAGTAAATGGAATCACTGGGCTGATGGTGATTTGCAGTTGTAATATTATAGATGTTGAAAATCATCCCCTAAAAGACTGTACTCACTTAAACTCCTATCAAAAATATATGAGGCTGAGGGTTTCTCACAAATTTAGCCACGACTGCATGTAAAAAAACATTAATCAAAAGATCATTTTACTAATATAATAGATTTTTAAAAGTGTATCTAATTGGGATTTTTATTACAAAGTGTTTATGAATGAAACTTAATATCTTTTCATCTGTATATAATTCTTTTGTAAAGAAAAGGGTGTCTTGTAAAATTGGTTCTTTTGCCCATTATTCACTTATGTTATGATTTTTTAAGGATAATGTGAAATCTACATTTAAAAAAATATACTTTTGTCTATTATATGTGTTGTTAATGTATTTTACCAGTTTGACACTTCTATTGATTTTGCCTGTGGTATTATTTAGAGGAATAAATATCGTGATGTACATATAGCAATTTGCCCAGTGTCTGGCATACAGCTAGGTATAAATAAATATTTGTTTGATTTTTATTTGTATTCTCTTCAATGAAGACAGTATATGGGACACCCAAGAATACAGATGTCAAAATTTCTATTGAAAAACTTTAGCTATAACTTTGAGTGATCTTTCTCATTTTCTAAATCCCTGGTGTTTAAGCTATAACAGAAATTTGAAAGAATGTTTTTATTTAAAGCAAATGTCTTCTTATCCTTTTTATTTTTTATAGATAGTCTCAGCATCTCTTTGTATCTTAGGCAACCATGGTGAGAGAACCAGAATAATAATGAATAAGGGGAAGATTTAAACTTGGACACCATGACGTGATTAAAAATAACAAAATTCAATGTGAGGTTGAATTTAGAACTAGAAAAACTAAAAAAGATTTTAAAGATAAAGTAAAAGGAAAAAGACTTAAACTTAGTGAAGGCAACAGCTGACAAGCTTGTTAGCTTGTTGTTAATTCTATTATATTTCTCCAATTATCACCTATCTTGGAAAACTAAAATCTTACATTTATTATTTGCCTTTCTTTCTGTATGTATATGCGTGTAGGATTTACTAAGGAAAATGCTCTCAATTTTTAGACAATTATTGACTGGATGTTCAGAATATTACTAAAAGAGTCTTTTATGAAAGGATTAACAGATTTAAGAAATGTGAAAGCTCATTGAAGTAAATTACATCTAGGTTTTTGCTGATTTTAACACACCACCCATAGTATTGATAGGTCCTTACTGAAAACTAAAGAAAGATATTCTGATCAGTAAATTATCTACTTGTGCTAAATCCACAAAATTAATGTTCATTTATATCTGAAGAACCTTTTTTTTTTTTTTTTTTCATTTTTTCCATATTGCACCCTCCTATGCAATCAGGTCATTAGTTTGAATAAGTATTATGAATTGCATTTCATTCAGAAAAAAAACAACACATGGAAAGATAAGTGATGACAAATTGGTAAGGTGAAGTTCCATGATCAAGCATTTACTCAAGCTCCAAATATGGTATTTATAAAATTATTTCTTTTTTCTTATCAGATGAACTATTTCTAACCTTTGCTTTCCCTAAATCTACTGAAAAAATGCAACAAAATAACAGTGTAACTGAATTCATACTTTTAGGATTAACCCAGGATCTTATGAAGCAGAAAATGGTGTTTTTATTCTTCTTAATTTTCTATATGGGAACAGTCATGGGGAATTTGCTTGTTATTGTGACCATATATATATTATATTATGAATCCATCATAAATTGATATAATCTAATCTTCCATAGTACCAACAAAAAAATACATACACAAATGCACACACATACACACCAACTCACACTGGCTATACAGATTTTCATAGTAATTTGCATTTCAGATGAATAAATGAAGGTAAGAAGTAGAGAAGATAATAAATAAACTAAAATGTAAATGAAAAAATTAGGATAACAGAATAAGGGAAAAAACATTGTACACAAATTAGGAACCCTATTTATTTTCCAAATGAAAGTATAATTACTATTTATAGTTTCACTGTTAGGAGTAGGTAGTCACTTCAAAATTGTCCATTGGTTGGATATGGTGTCCCAAAATTAAGAAAAAACTTCATTTCCCCAAGTATAATTTGGATATAATACTCTTGAAACACAAACCCTTTTAAGTTTTCTTCCCCTGTATCAATTTATTCCTATATATATTCAGAGTTACATTCCACAGGACAATTTTTAATTCTTTTAAATGTACATATCTAAAATCTTTTTTCCCTTCCCTTGTCTATTCCTTTTTGTTCTCATTTTTTTTCTTTTTTTATGCAGTACAAATTCATGATATGAAATTTTCATATCACTAAATATAGCAGTTGTTGGTTTTGTAAATGGTCTTTAAGAATATCAAAAACTGGTTTAGATTTTACAAAAAATCATTGTTATATAGATTTATTTTAGATTCTGAAAAAGGTAAATGTATAACCTATACTTTCAAACTCCTTGCCAGGATTTTGTTTGATAGAAATAATTGGGAAAAATAGAGTCTAAAACTACATTTAAAAACAGATAAAAGTTTTATATAAAATTAATGTGAAAGAGGTAATATTCTGCCATCTTCTCTTTCTTATCCATTATTCTAGATGTTAAAAAATATGGCAGTGAATAAAATAGACAATGTTTATTGTTTTCTAGATTTAGTATCTAGAATGGTGAAGATAGATAATAAAGAATGAGGTAATTGTTTAATATGCCAGGTTTAAAAAGTGCCATAAACTAAAATTAAAGAAAGGTTCTAAAAGAGAGTGATTGTGGCAAAACTACGAAGATGGGATGTGTACTATATAGCATAGGATGGTCCTGTCAACCCATTTGATTAGCTGCTATTTTAGGTAAACCTAAATCAGTGATTCTCAAGAATTGTTCCTCTTCAGGGACATTTGTCAATGGCTGCAGACATTTTTGGTTGTCACAACTTGGTTTAGGGCTTCAACTGGCATCTAGATGATAGAAGCCAGGGATGCTGCTAATTAGCCTACACTAGACAGGACAGTCCTTCACAACAAAGAAGTGTCCAATCCAAAAACATCAACAGTGTTTATCAGACTTATATGAATTTTGAGTATATTTGCAAGGAGGGAGTTCTAGGAAGTTCTAGGAAGATGAAACAGCAATTGCAAATGGAATGTGCTTGCTGTATAGCCCTTAGACTACTTATTATGCTCACTCTGCAATGAACATCATTTCCTACAATGGTTATATAAACCATGTTTTTGCGTGCCATGTCATTGGTATTATATAGAGCACCATCCTCATCCTCATTGCTGCTGATATCTATGTAGCATTCTATAAACCCTAATATTACACAGCCATCATGAGCATAGAAACATCTTGATTTTTTTTTTTTTTTTTTGGTGTGGAAATGGTCCATTTGGTATTCTATAGCCAGATTATCCTGACTCTAAGATTTCCCTTGTTTGAATCTAATTTGATTGATCACTAGTGCTGTGATACAGGGTGAACACAGCTTTTGCTGTAACTTACCTGAATGGATACTTATGTAATCAACCTATTGTTGGTGCCCAAGAGTGGAACCATTCACATAAGTATGTTTCTGATGGTCTTATACATTGTCATCTTGAATTCACTGCCAAGCCACATGAGCTCTTAAAACAGAGAGCTGTCTCCAGACTAGAGAGATGAGGCAAGAGAAGACAGAAGGATTTGAAGCATGAGAAGTACTTGGCACACTGTTGTTGGTTTGAGGATGGAGAAAACAACATGACCAAAAATGCAGATGGTCTTAAAATGAGAAATGTCCTGACTGAGCGTCAACAATTAAACAAGGTCTTCAGGTCTATATTCAGAAGGAACTGAACTCTGCAAACAACCCAAATGTGACTGGCAGTGAATTCTTCTCCAAGCAGTCTGACACCTTGAGTTTTGCCTTTTAAGGAGATAAGTAGAGGACCAGCTGAACTCACCTAGGACATCTCAGTCCTTAAGTGACATACAATATACTCACTACTCAAAATTGTATTCATACTGCATAGTCGAGGATTTGGCTGTAGTTCTAGTATTGTATTTGTATTAGTCAGCCAAAGAGGTGCTGATACGAAGTACCAAAAATCCGTTGGCTTTTATAAAGGGTATTTATTTGGGGTAAAAGCTCACAGTTACAAGGCCCTAAAGAGCACAACTCAAGTCTGTTTTCACACCGAGTCTGTTGTCACATGTTGAAACAAGATGGTGGATGATCTCTGTCTGGTCTTTCCTTCCTTCTTCCTCATAAAGCTCCATGGTCCCCGCTTCTTCTGCTCTCAGGTGTAGGCTAACATTGGACTAGTTTCTTTCTGGGCCTTCTCAGTTCACTCCTCTTTCATGTCTATGGTGCTCTCTCTTCCTGTTTCTTCATCTTTGTCTTCTTGAGTGAGTGTTCATTTATATCAGCTCACCAAGGGGACATGGACTCAACCCTGAGTCACACCTTACTGACTTGGTTAAATCAAAGGTCCTAAATTGATTTAATCAAGTAAACTTAAAATCTTTGAATTTAATATAATCAAAGAATATCACACCCAGAGGAATGGAGCAGTTTACAAACATAATCCTTCTCATTTGGGGGGGTTCATAGTCTCAAACTGCCACAGGGTATGATCATAATGCCATTTTGAATGGAGATCTCCTATTCAGCCAGGAGAGGGAATAAGTTGACCCCAGTAGCTGACATCATGCTAAAATGGAATATGGAGTAATTAGAGTTTTTGTTTATAGCAGGCAGCCTTTGCTGTAATACCAAGGAAAAGGGATATTAGTTATCCTAATATGTAAACATATGCACACAGTTAAGAATTGCAGATAAGTGTGGCAGGGTTTTCTTCTATAAGCCCATTCTCCAAGTCATATCTCTTATTTGCATACATTTTATTCATACTAGATTAATGATATTTTCATGAGTAAGCAAGATAAGTCAATTTTTTGACCATAATTTACATATTGTATTTTTTTAATAGAAAAACTTGGAAATAAAGTAGAACAGGATAAACCAATATTGTGTTATAAAAATCGTTATGTTGTTTAGAAAAGAAAAGTCAAAATATTTTTACATATTGTTAAATTCTGAGGAGTGACACTGGATTATTTTGGAACCTGTCTTTCCTCCCTTCTTAAACTCCTTCCTTGTCTCTTTTGTCTTCCCTTAATTAATTGCACACCTATTATTGCAAAGAATGTTGTGAGAAAAAGGAGTAGAAAAAAATGGCAAAATGGGCAAGAGATAGAGGGAAGGAAGGAGAAAGAGACAATGCTTAAGATGCTATGTTAGTGGTTGTATCTAGTAATAGATTCTGAAACAAAAATTATGTTATTGGCTATTTCCATCATATTAAATATTGCTTTTGTCTATCTTTTCAATAGTCAATTCTGTTATTGAGATCTTGACAATAAAAATGAGAGAGAAGATAACACATTTTGATGGATTTAAAGGAGGCAAAAGAAGACCTTTGCTTTAGCAGTGTCTGAAATGAAAAGTTTGACTTAATGATAAATATCAGTCTGCATCACTTGAGTGCAAAGCTGGAATGTGCATATCTTAGGTTCCTACCTCCTTGGTCCAGAAGAGATGGACTGATAAGGATAGAGTTTATGACCATCATGCCACACAACTTATTCTTATTGGTTTTCTCACAGTCCTTAATCTTTTTTCTGGCTCTTTACCTATCCTTTTCCTACCCTTTGTGTTTTTTTTTCCTCCATTGATCTATTTATAATATGTTATATTGTTTGAATAAAGAATCATATATTATTTTCATTAAATCAAGTACCATTAAAATAATCCCCTAAATCTCAGTGGTTAAAGACAACAAAAATTTTGTTTCACACAAATGGGTGAGAGAGTAAATTTGACTGTGTTTTGGCTGATCTTGTGTGGTATCCTTATTGCTAGGCCTGTTGGCCATAGTCTAGGATTTGGCTGTTGTTCTAGACAGCTTATGTGTCTTAAACCTGAAACCCATTCATAAGGAACAATGGATACCTGGAATACTTTCATTTCATTGTGAAGGGTGTAAACTCCAGTGTGGGCTATCATGAATTTCTCGTGTTTCTTAAGAACACAGTTTAGAATGTATACATTGTATCTTTTGCTATTTTTCATTTTTTAAGTCAAGTCATATTGATGAGTGGAAAAGCTAGTGGGTTGGGAGAGTTAATCTTCCCCCAGTGAACCACGACAGAGAGGGGAAAAGAAAGAAAATTTGTGAATAAAAGTTGCATTATTTTAAGTAGTCTGAATTGATCACCTTCTTATCTCTGGCACTGACTGGAGCATGGTACTGACCCTTGGCCAAAGCTGTGGAATGTTTTAAATAAAGATAAACTATGTTCTGGAATCATGCTTCCACAAAGTGTTTCAAGGCAGGATGTACTACTATGTAAACATTGTTTAGTAATAATGCTTGATTTTATGATTTGCATTTAGTTTTAATGGCCCCTAGGGTTTTGATGGTTAAGGCTGTTCATATAGGTAGAATGTGTTTATCCCCCACCATAAGTAGCATTTGAACTTCCTTGTACTGTCTGATGACATCACGCCCAGGAGCTGGATAAGAAGTTCTTTCTTGAAAGGGGATGTGGGTTCACAGGCCAGTTGTAATTGCAGGTTCTACAGTTTATTCCATTAAATTTCCCCTTTAATTTTCTCCTAGAAAGAGACATCCCTAGGAATAATAGAAAAGCTGCATTCTGAATGTAAATAAAATAGTGAATTGAAGTAGTGATACAAGGTGAGGACGGTGGTACACACTGTAATGTACCCCCCATGTTTCCCTTCTATGAAGCATTTGTAACTGTAGTTGGTGGTTGTGCTATTGACTGGTATCATCCAGAAATTAGCTCCATCAGCAATTGCCTCAGCTGCAGAGAGTCACCATAGCTAAGGTCACACACTTTGCTGCATCCCAATTTTTTGAGAAATGCAGATGTATAAAGGCCTGGCTATCCAGTTCACTTAGGAAACTCATAAGAGCCACTCAAGCTCCCAAACTCCCCAAGGTATCAATAAATGCTGTCATTATGTTCACATCACAGCTGTGAGATAGCAGAAAGGCCAGACAGAGAGCTGGCACTTTCATCCTCATGCCTAGCAAAGAGACCTTTCCTCCATAGTGTCAGTGGAGACCATTTAGGGGAGCTTGGACTCCATCCACTCCTGTGAGCAACAAGTTGCCCCTCCTTTCCACTGTAGTGGAGCCAGAGGAGCCAAACTCAGCAGTAATTAGGCTTCTCCCACCAAATTGTCAGTGGAGAACATACAGGAAGCCAATACAGCTATCTCCACCCAGCACTAATGATGTAAACCTCCACTCAGTTGTCAATGGAGGTTGAATGAAAAATCTGGGCTTCTACCCCGATTGGCAGTAAGAAGAATAGCCTGTCCCAACCTTTCTAGAAAGACATCAGGAAAAGCTAAGTAAAACAGGAAGTTTATAAAATTCAGAGCCTCATAATATAGTATAAAATGTTGAGACCTCAGATGACAATCACTAGTCATCCAAAGAACCAGGAACATATCAAACTGAAGGAAAAAAGGGAATAGATGCCAATGACAAGATGAAAGAAAATTAGAATATGAAAATGTTTTAAAATAGCCATGATAAAAATTCTTTAATGAACAATTACAAATATACTTGAAACATGAAAAAATGGAAAGACTCAACAAAGAAACTATAAAACTGAAAAACACAATCACTGAAATAAATGGTTCAGTGAATGAGCTCCACAGCAAATTGTAAAGGGCAGGGAAAAGAATTAGTGAAAAGGAAAATAGAAGAATAAAAAGTACCTGTTGTGGTATGAAACAGTAAGTACCCCAGAATAGTGTATTCTTGAATCTAACCCATTTCTGTGGTGTGACCCAATTGTAAGTAGAACCTTTTGATGAGCGTATTCAGTTGAAGTGTGACCCACATCAATCAAGATTAGTTTTAATTCTATTACTGTTGTACTCTATAGGAGAAAGAAATTCAGACAAGAAAGAAAAAAACACAGAAGCAAAAAACTGAAATTAACAAAACCCTGAGGAGAAGGGAGGGACAAGCAGATTCCACCATGTGGCTTGTCATGTGACAGAGGAACCAAAGATCATTATCAGCCAGTCTTCAGGAGGAAAGCATCATTGATGATGCCTTGATTTGGATATGCTTCTTGCCCTCAAAACCATGAGCAAATAAATTCTCATTGTTTAATTTGACCCATTTCATGGTATTAGGTTTGAACAGCCTAAGAAACTAAAACAGATTATGGTACCAGGAAAGTTGGGTGCTCCTATTGCAAATAAATGTGGAATGAACTTTGGAATTTGGTAATGAGAAGCTGGAAAAATTGCAAGGTGCTTGTTAGAAAAGGACTAGAATGTTTTAAAGAGACTGTTGATGGAAATGTGGGTTCATTGATTATTATATGTGGTACATGTTCATGGAAGATTTAGATCACAGAAAGGTTACAATGGGTGCTGCAGGGGATTATTGGTGGGGGGTGTCTGGGAGGGGGGATTCATGGGAGTAAGTTCATCTGAATATACATGAAAGATGTACAAAATTGTTCAAATAATCAAAGGATGGGGCATGGCCACAGTGGGTGTAAAATCCCTCAATAAATGAGGGAATCTGAATTCCTAGCCTGGTGAGCTCTGCCACATTCTCCAAGGGAGCAGCAACAGTCCTCAGAGTGCAGGGACAGTGTCTTTCAAAAGAGGATGGCCCACTGATGGGTTCTTGTTTTGATGACTACCACATGAGTCTTTGCTCTTGTAACTGAAACTTAGCCTACTGTTATAGGGTGCCTAAGGGTTGCCACATGAGAGCCTCCTTGTTGCTCAAATGTGGCCTCTCTCTAAGCCAAACTCCGCATATAAATGCATTACCTTCCCCCCAACATGGGACATGACTTCCGGGGATGAGCTTCCCTGGCAACGAGGGATTAATACCAAGTGCTAACTGGCAACATGACTAGAAAAAGTGCTTGAATAAAATGGGGGTAAAGGTAAAGAGAAATGAGTTTAGTGGCTAAGAGACTTCAGAGTTCAGAGGTCATCCCAGAGGTAATGCTTACGCACACCTCAGTAGGAGCTCATAGAACACCAAAGTGCATATCACCCCACACAGACGGGCTCCTAAGGGCTCTGGAGACACCCAGGTCCTATATAAGGGGAGGTAGGCCCAGAGACTGATGCCTTATCAGTGGGCTCTATTTTGGAATCTGTGCTCCTGAGAGTGACAGAATTGGACACAAATAAGTCCTCCCTGCACATGGCTCATCAGTCCCTTCTATTCAAACCTATATGTGATTCTAGAGTTTTTAGGTACACTTCCAGAGACTGGAGCCTCTGGCCTACCTATGTGCCAGGTGTGCATGGAATCTTGGTGGAGCTGCAACTCCTACCCTACAGCTCAATGGACTCATCCAAGTCACCTGGTGAGGAGACAACGATGGGTAATGGCCATCCCAGGGAATGGAGACAGCCTGCAGCTGCAGGCAGGATAATCCCACCCACCATATCCATGGGATAGAAGCCCTCTCTCACTTGGAGGTAAAGTGGACATCACCATCCCAGTCCCCTCAGGATTGGGGGAAGTACAACAGACTAGAGTAGACTTAATGGTATTCTGTTGTATGCATATGGTGATTCTAGCAATGGAAGAAATTATAACAGTGAGGTGGAGCTGGTGGCCACTGGACACTTTTGGGGCAGAGAGGGGATGTGCAGTTGAAATACAGGGGCTTTTTCTGGACTTGGAGGTTGTCCCGAGTGCCTTTGTGGCGATGGATGTAAGCCATTTTAAATCAGCACACACCATTCAGAACTGTGTGGGAGAGAGTGGGGCCTACTAGGTGAACTGTGGTCTATGGTTGATGGCAAGGCCCCAGGATGTGTAGGTCCATTGAGGGTGATGGGCTACACTTGTGGGAGATGTTTGTGTGGGATGTTGTGGGAGGTGGGGAACATGGGAATCTCTGTAGTTTCCATGTAATATTTAGGTAATCTAAGCACCTTTAAAATATATATATATATATACATACATATATATATAACATTTATGTAAGCAAATGCACATATATGCATATATATTTATATATCATTTTAGAAATATTGGTATGTGTTGTGAAAAATTTGATTTTTACCCACAATAAAATAAAATAAAGATACTTATGATGAGATCTTAGAAGAAAATGATGAATGTATTATTGGAAACTGCAGGAAAGGTGATCCTTGTTTTAAAGTGGCAACAGACTTAGCAAAATTCAGTTCTGATGGATTCAAGGCAAAATTTGAGAGTGATAAATTGAATATTTAGCTGAAGAGATTTCCAGGCTAAGTGTGAAAAACACAGCCTGATTTCTCCTTGCAGTTTTTTTTAGTAAAATGCAAGAGATAAGGGTGAAGCTAAGAAATGAACACTTGGGTACAAAGAAATTAATGGTTTGGAAAAGTCTGAATTTATGGAAAGAAAGTCACCAGAGAATTATAATACAAGTATAATACAATAGCAGTACAAATGAGGGTTTAACTGAACTTTGCACCAGTTAACAGTTTCTGTGGAAATCAGGTTTGGAAACAGAGTTATCCTAGATGGGTTTGTGGAAAGTTCATTGGTCTTATACTTTGGGCCTTGTGTACTACATGCAAAATTGACATTTGTGTGTGGGTGTGTGAGAGATCTGTATGAATGGAAACACTGCTATCCTAGGTTAAAAGCAACAGAAGAGAGACAGATTGATGGACAGAAAATGGAAACACTGCTATCCTGGGCTAAAAGGGACCAAAAAGAGACAGATTGAAGGACAAAACAAAAACAAAAAAATACTTCAAGGGAAGAACCATGGAAGTGGAGGTCTGAATCAAAGATATATTCTCAGGACAAGAGAATAGATACACCCCTGTGTTTGGAAAGAGTAAACCTGCCCTGGCACTAAGATGGACCATACTGAGAGCTAATTTTTTGGAACTTTGCACTAAGCATTTTTTCTGAAAGGACTTAAAGCTTTGGGACATTGTTATGGAATGAATGTATTTTGCAAAGAGAAAGAACACTTTTTGGAGTCCAGAGCATGGAGTGTGATGGTTTGAAGCTGTATGTACCCCCCAAAAACTGTGTTCTATAATTTAATCCATTCTTTTATGTGTGAACCCATTGTAAGTTGGACTTTTTGAAAGGCCTCTTTGGTTAAGGTGTGACCCCTCTAAATTAGGATGCATTTTAATCATATTACTTGAATCCTTTATAAGACAATGAAATTCAAAAGAAAAAGAAAGGCACAGATGAAGCATCCAGATTTCAACATTAGTGGAACCCAGAGATGCCACTATATGCCTTGCCATGTGACAAACTAAGGAAAAAGCATCACCAGCAGCCAGCCCTAGAAACCACATTCTTCCAGGGACTTTACCCAGCCTCAAATTAAAACTGATAAATCCCCATTGTTTAAGCCAAACCATTTCTTCGTATTTGCTTTAACAGTCTAGGAAACAAAAACATTACCCAATCTGAACAAAAGAGAAAAAAATAGAGTGAAAAAAAGTCAGTATCTGAGACTATGAGACTATAACAAAAGATATAACATCTATGTTGTTGGAGTACCAGAAGAGAAGAAAGAGGATTGAAATTAAATAATACTCAGAGAAATAATGAATGAAATTTTCAAAACTTTGGCAAATGATATAAACTTATATATTCTAGAAACTGAGTGAATCCCAAACAGGATAAGCCCAAAGAAATTCATGCCAAGACACTTCATAATTAAGCTTATGAGTAATAAAGGCAGAGGAACATATTTTGAGAACAGTTGGAGAAAAATTGGGGAAAACAATTTGAAGAATAGTGGCTTTCTCACCAGAAACCAGAAGGAAATGGCCCTTTACATTTCAAGTACTGAAAGAAAAGAACTGACAACCAGGATTCCCAATCCCGGTTAATTATCCTTTGGAATGAAGGGAAGATAAAAGCAATTTCAGATGAAGTGAACTAAAAGAATTTGTCATAAAGAGATCTACCATAAAAGAATGGCCAAAGGAAATTCTCTAAAAGAAAGGACATGATAAAAGAAAGAACTTTGGGTTTTCAGAAACCAAAATGAAAAAGCTTTAAGTCCTTTCAGAAAAAATGAATGCAATAAATAAAATATGACTAAATAAAATATGTTCTCTTCTTATTTTCTAAACTATATTTGACAGTTGAACCACAAATTATACCACAGTCTGATGTGGTTCTAAATATATGTATAAGAAATATTTAAGGAAATTTTATTATAAATGGGTGTGAGGAGTAAGGTGATATAAAAGAAGTTAAGGTATATATACTTTGCCAGAAAATGCAAAATGACCACACCAGTAGAAAATGTATGTGTATAATAAATCATTTATAGTATATATAATGTAGTATATGCAGCAAATACTAAAAAACCCTATACAGTCTAGTAGGTGTGAAAGGGTATCTTGTCATTTTGATTTGCATCTCCCTAATCACTAGTAATGTTGAACATTTTTTCATGTGTTTCTTTGCCATTTGTAATTCTTTTTTGGATAGTTGTCTTTTCAAGTCTTTTGCCCATTTTTTAATTGGATAGTTTGCTTTTTATTGTTGAGTTGTATGATCTCCTTATAAATCACGGATATTAAACACTTATAAAATATGTGATTGCCACGTATTTTCTCCTTTGATTTGGCTCCCTTTTCACCCTTTTGACAAGTCCTTTGAGGTACAAAAGTGTTGAATTTTGAGGAGGTCCATTTATCTATTTATTTTTCTTTTGTTGCTCATGCTTTGGGTGTAATGTTTAAGAAACTACTACCTATCACAAGACCTTGATGATGCTTTCCTACATATTCTTGGAGGATTTTTACAGTTGTTTTTTTTATATTTAGGTCCTTGATCCATTTTAAGTTAATTTTTGTATAAGGTGTGACGTAGGTGTTTTCTTTCCTTTGGACATGGATATCCAGTTCTCCCAGCACCATTTGTTGAATAGACTGTTCTGGCCCAGCTGGGTGGTCTTAATAGCTTTGTTAAAAATCACTTAACTGTACATGTGAGGGTCAAAATCTGGTCTCCATTTGGTTCCATTGGTCAATTTGTCCTTATGCCAGTACCAAGCTGTTTTTACTACTGTAGGTAAGTAATAAGCTTTAAAGTCATGAAGTGAGAGTCCTCCAACTTCACTCTTCTTTTTTAAGACATTTTTGTCTATTTGAGGTCCCTAATCCTTCCAAATAAATTTGATTACCGGCTTTTTGATTTATGCAAAAAAAGTTGTTATGATTTTTATTGAGATTGTGTTGAATCTGTAAATGAGTTTGGGTAGAATTGACATCCTAATGATATTAAGTCTTCCAATCCATGAACAAGGAATATTCTTCCATTTATTTAAGTCTTCTTTGGTTTCTTATAGCAATATTTTGTAATTTTCTGAATACAGGTCCTTTATGTCCTTGGTTAAGTATATCATTTCATATCTATTAGACTCTTGCTGTTAAAAAGTTGGAAAATTGTAAATATTGGAGTGGATGTGGAGAGATAGGAATGCTTATCTGCTGTTAGTAGGAATGTATAATGATATATCCACTGTGGAGGACTGTTTGGCAGTTCCTAAGGAAGTTGAATATGGACTTGTCATGGGACCTGACAATACCATTGCTAGTAATATACCCAGAAGAACTGAGAGTACTGACACAAATAGACTCCTGCACACCAATGTTCATAGCAGCATTATTCACAATAGCCAAAAGTTTGAAACAACCCAGGTGTCCATTAATTGATGAATGGATAAACAAATTGTGGAGTTTATACACAATGGAATATTATGCAGCACTAAGATGAAATGAAGTAGTTAAACATATGATGACATGGATGAACACGGAGGACCTTATGTTGAGTTAAGCAAGCCAGACAAAAATGGACTAAATATATATGAACTTAATATATTATGTGGAAAAGAAATATATTATGTGAAATATGAATATGGGCAAAATTGCATATATAAGAATCATTTTTCTTTGAAGTTGAACAGATGTAGGTTAATACTACAAAATGTTAATGTGAGACAAAAAAAAATCATTAAACTAGACCAGACACAGATTACTACATATTGTATCATTCCATCTTTATAAAAAAATAAATATGAATCAATTTATAAAGATGAAATTAGATTAGTGGTTATGTAGGTCTTCGGAAAGAATGCTAAGGGGTATGGAATCTTTCTTTTCAGGGTAATGAAATTGTTCTAAAATTTTTGAGATGATAAATGTAAACATTGTGATTATACTAAAAGCCATTGATTATACAGTTTGGATAGATCATATGGTATGTGAATATATCTTAATAAAACTGCTTTAATAAACAAATAAATAATTGTGCAAGAATAGTCAGAATTAGCAGGGGAAACAGAGATTGAAAGATGAAGAATTATCTTGTTTGTTTGCTTGTCTGTTTCTTGTTTATTATTATTATTGAAATAATGAAAATGTTCTCATAATGATTGAAGTGATGCATGCACAACTATGTGATTATACCAAAAAACATTCATACAATTTGCATGAATTGTATGTTTTATTATTATGTATCAATTAAAATGATTTCTTTAAAAAAACCCATACAAAGAGATATTATAAAAAACACAAAAGATAAATCAAAATATAATTCCCATAATGTTCAAGTAACCCATATGAAGGGAGATGATAAAAACAGAGTAATGTAACAACAGAAAGAAGGAACAAAAAAAAGAAAAAAATATAGAAAGCTTAAACAGAACCTATTGATAATCACAGTAAAAGTAAATGGTCTAAACAAATAAATAAAAAGGCAGAGATTTGCAGAGTGGATTAACAAGCATGACCCAACTATATACTCTCTACAACAAAATCACTTAAAATGCAGTGATTTAAGCTGGTTGAAAAGAAAAGGGTGGAAAATATGCAACATGAAATATTCATAAATGGAAAACAAGAGTGGCTCTGTTAGTTTCATATAAAGTAGACTTTTGCACAAAGATAATTATCAGAATTAAAAGAAACATTATATAATGATAAAAGTCTATTTACCATAAAGACAGCAAGTCTAAATGTGTATACACCAGACAACAGAATTTTAAATATGTAAAGCAAAAGTGAAGGTAGTTCGTATCTTCAGTCATAGTTACAATGATCTAGAAATGAATTTTAATTTCTAAAAAAGTTAAATCTACAACTTCTATACATACCAGGGTTATACTCATAGGTATTTATGCAAAAAGAATGTAAGCATGTGTCTATATAAAAGCTCACATGAAAATGTTCATGGCAGCTTTATTTATAACAATGCAAAACTTGAAACAATATAAAAGTTCATCAAAAGAAGAACATATAAACAAACTGTTGTACATCTGCAAAATGGAACACTACTTTGCTATAAAAAGAACGAACTTTTGATAAATACTGCAAAATGGATGAATCTCAAAATAAATATGTTGAGTGAAATAAACCAGACAAACATGAATTGGCATTATATAATTCCATTTATATAAAATTCTAGGAAATGAAAATTAATCTATAGTGATAGAAAAGAGATCAGTTCTCACCTAGGGGAAATGTTTGGGGGCAATGAAAATGTTTATTATCCTGATTTTGGTGATAGTTTCATGGGTGTATACATAAGTAAAAATCTATCAAATTCTACATCTTAAACAACAAAAGTCAAAATTAATACACACTATATAAATTTACATATATATACACAACATGAGAAACTTACCAAGTATAATTATATTTATCCCTTTCCTAAGCTTTGTGCTATTGTTGACATAAATAGTATTTATATTCTTGAATGGTATTAACAGAGCCAATCAAATAACCTAAACTATGTAAAATTGGAATCCCACTAAAGGAGGAGAGAGAGAAGATGGCAGGAAAGTTATTGGAAGAAATATTGGGAATGTTCTCATATTTGAATGTTAATATCAGTGCAAACAAATGAGGAAAATACGAATTAAATCATAACTATATTTATTATATTAAAAAAGCTTAAAGCCAAATATGAATACATAATCTTAAAAACACTCAGAGGCAAAAAGTGATTTATATTTGTATCATATTATATATTATATATTATATATATTATATATTATATATTATATATTATAATTATATATTATATATTTTATATTTTATATTTTATATTTTATATTATATATTTTATATTATATTATATTTATTATATTATATCATATCATATCATATCATATCATATCATATCATATCATATCATATTATATACAAAGCAACAAGGATAAAAATGATGGCTTGCTTCCTATCATGAATGGGGGAGATTATAATACAATGGAAAGAAATCTTAAGTGCCCAAAGGAAAGAAAGAAAAATAAAGAAAAAATGTTGATACAAATCTTGTATTGAGTGAATATATCTTTCAAAGCTGTAGGCAAAGTAAATGACATTTTCAGATAAGTAAAGGAAGAGATAAATGATTTAAAAATTATGTCATGCAAAGGAAAATGATGCTAGATGGAAATGCAGAACTCCAGGAAGTGCTTTATAGTATATATTTAGGCATAATAATACTTTCATTTTTCTTCTTAAATTGTTTAACATATAATTCACTATTTAATGCATAGTAATAACAAATAAATTCCATGTTTTATAACATATGAAGTATAAAATATATGAAAAAAGGTTCACAAAGAGGAAACTGGAATTATCCTTTTGAGGTTAGTATATCCCAAATAAAGTAGGCTTACTTTAACTCAAGGCAATTTTCATTAACTTTATTATACCTTAAACACATTTAATTATGTGTACAATGTTATAATTATAACATTAATGATTAATTGCAATAATACTTTATTACAATACATAAGATTACCACTAAAAGAATAATAAAAAGAGATGTCTTCAACACCAGAAGAACTGAAAACTAAACAACACAAATTAAATACTCAGCACAAAAGAAGACAGGAAAGGAAGAAAAAAAAATGTAGAAAAAATATAGGGGATGAATAAATAGCAAACTGAAATAAGGTAAACTTAATTTGAAAAATATTAGCAATTACTTTAAGTGCAAATTGACAATATTTGGTGTTTAAAAGTCAGAATTTACCAAACTTGATATAATGGAATATGTTTTGACAATGAAAAGAATGGATTCGTGATACATGGAGAAACATAAATGGATCTAAAAAGCAAAAAGGACAGCCACAAACAAGCAAATACTGTGATTCAATTTATATGAAGTTCTAGAATAGGGAAAATTAAAATAGAGTGGCAACAATTAGAGCAGTGGTTTCATCTGGGAGCAATTGACTAAAAAAGGGAATAACAAAATTTTCTGGGTTGATAATAATATGCTATCCCTTGTTAAACCCTACACTTTAAAGTTCTGTACTTCATTACATGCAAATTTTATCTCAATCAAAGTTGTATTAAAAAAAACTTATTAAATCTCAAAGTCACAAGAAAAAATACTGGTCAAATCTAGTGATTATTTCTACAAGAAAAAAAAAGGCAGCATACCAACTCTCATTAAGAATTTCATTTCCATGAATGGAATATCTATAAATATTTTATTAAAATTAGTACTAACAGTGACTTTGAATAGATAAATTAGACTCACAAAATTGATGTTTGTTCTTTCCCAAACCAAATGACACCATCCTTCATTACCTCCAGGCCAATAAACATGGTCCAATCTCAGCTTCTCAGTAAACCTCCTAATTTGGGAAGAAAGAGCCTACACTCCAACTTTTGCAGGACTCCACTAATCTGAACTGTGTGACTTTTTAGGGTTGGATTTTAGAGTGTTAGACTCAAGTTATGGGTAGAATTTAATTCTGGAGAAGGGAGAATGTGTTGAATAGTGACTTGAGATTCAAGTAAGGGTATATAAAACCATCTCTTTGGAGCTTGGACAGGATAGTGAATCATAGCAAATGACATAAAGATGTGTGATCTTCTTGGGAGAAAGAAAGTTTGAGAAAGGGATCATTTACCAGAAGAACTATATACCAGGTGAAAGGACTATTCAGACATTTTCAGGGTTGTTGAATAAAACCTCTGTCTTGTTACTGACACAAGGAGGACTAAAATACTATCACAATCCTCCCGTTAGATTGGAGGCTTATGAGGACCACATTATGAAAAGAGTTTTGGCTAAAGACTGCTTCAGAATAGGATCTATGTGTCTATGAATCTATCCTCTAATTATTTCTCCATTATTCAAATGCTTAATTGGAACAGATTACTTAGTATCTTTGTATACCTGGAAGAACCATCCTATTTATTCTTCTAAAATAATAACTCTTACATTATAGGCAAGATAGAAAATCAGAAGAGAAATCACATTTTATAAGGAATTTCAGATATAATAGCAATCATAGAATTGAAAATTCAAGTCCTTATTATATCACCATTGAATTAATTGGTATGGTCCATGCAACAAATAGGTGAATTATATCATATGATTATGGACTACTGTAATATCACAGAGATGGTAGCCCAAAAGACTGCAGTGCCATGAATATTAACTTGATTAGACTATCAGAACTTCTAACACCTGGTATATAGCTCTGATCTTGTGAATAAATTATTCTCCAACCCATGAAAGGGCTAAACAAAAGAAATTCACCTTAACATGCCAAAAGTCAAAAGTCATATTCATAGAAGACTATATTTCTCCTGTCATTATTTTTCATAATAGAATGCCAGGTGATTTCATCTAATCAATATTATGTGAAATATTAGAATTGTTCACTAAATTTATACCATCATGCAAAATGGACTTCTGAGCAAGGCCCACTGAAAAAGAACTGAAGTACTTGAGTCAACTGTCACATTTATGAATGAAGTCATCTGGGACCATCTACCCCATTTGAACTGTCAGTGTGTTTCCAGATGAGACCTGCATAAGAACTACCCAGCTGAATCCAGCCCAAACTTCAGAATCATAAGAAAGTTGTTTTTTTATTTTTAAAGCTAAGTTTTGGTGTTGTCATTTTAAATGACTTATTTTTGGATTAAATTTTGTGGCTTTAAGCCCCTAATTTTTGTTTCCTTTTGTTTGCTAGTACATAGTAATAGGCAATTTATACATGACTAAATTACACTGTTTGGCAGTTTGATATAGTTATGAATTCCAAAAATAAATATTGTATTATGCTTGTAAACTGGTCTGTTCATATGGACATGATTAAGTTATAATTGGGGCTTGATTGGGCCACATCAGTAGGACATTGAGCCCCACCCCTTGGTGGGTGGGGAGTCAAATATAAAAGACATGGCAAAGGATAGAGCTGGAGTTTTTGAGTTGGAGTTCTGATGCAGATTCTTGAGCTGGAGCCCCAGGAAGTAAGCATACAGAGAAGCTTGGTTGTGAGGAAGGTGAGAAGGCCCCTGGAAAAGAGATGAGCTGTTCCCTTGACAATTCACAGCTGGCCTTGTGGAGAGAGGTAAAGCCTAAAGAGCTTCTTATAATACAGCTGACCTTGAGAGGTCAGCCTGGAGAGAAAAGGAGCACCGGGGAAGAGAGGAAGGAACCCAAGAAGCCTGAACCCTGGCAAACATCAGCAAGTGTCTTGCTCCAACACGTAGTCATAGACTTTGGTGAAGGAAGAAAATTATGCTTTATGGGCTGGTAACTGTGGACTTCTACCCAAAATAAATACCCTTTATAAAAACCAAGCGACTCCTGGTATTTTGCATGAGCACCCCTTTGGCTGACTAATATATACACCAATGCCAGAAATTTGAAAATAAAGATTATGAGGACTATTCAGGGACTGCCACATGAGTAGAGTTCTTAGAAATCCTGTGGTCTAGAGCATGGGGATATTCTGTCAAAAAAATTTAAAATAAGGATAGTTATTGCCTGACACCTCCTACCACAGGAAAATAGATACAGTACTTTATGGGTCTTTGTATTTTGGAAGCATCAGATACTGTACATAGGAGTGCTATTCTCAATCAGTGACTGAGAGGACTTCTAGTTTTCAGCGGGTTCCACTGATAATGGTTAAGCAAGGAAAGGCTCAGACCCCTTTTGGGTAAAGATGAGGGTTGCCTGAGCAGTTAAACAACTGAGAAATGCTGACACCTGAGTGTGGGGAAGACCTAACTTGGGTGGCTGGATGAGTAAGTTGATGACTATCAATTATAGCACTAAGACCAGCTGTAGCAGTAAGGACTGTAGCTTGATTTTCAACCACTTTGTTTTTCTTTAAATGTTAAACTTTGTTTTTACAGATGTTTTAGATTTACATTTACAGAAAAATTACACCAAAAGTATAGGGAATTCCTATATGAACCCTCCTCCATACCCACAAACAATATGCATTAATTTGATTAAAATGATATATTTCATAATATAATCATATAAATCACGTTTGATGAAATTTTTGGAATTAATTTTAAATCCCTTAGTGTGAGAATTCATTGGTTTTAAATTTCAGAAAAAGACTTAATTTTTTATTTTATTTTTTTAAAAACACATGAAAAGACAAAAAATTAAAGTCCGTTGTTAAGTCTTTAATATATTTCTGGATATGGACTGAGACTTTGAGGAAATGCTTTATTGTGGTCATCATTTTGCATCATCCTCTTTAAATAGAGCTTCTAAGAAGCAGAGAAACCACCATTTATTGTCAAAGGTTGTAAAAGATGTCAGTAAGTAACAGACACAGCCAGAACAACAAAGGCTGACCCCTACCAACACTTGAGTTTGTGGTACTAACTATTCACAAAGCAATTCTGAAGGCATCATTCCTACTTTATTTTGGTCAGCTGCTCTCAAATTATCTCAGGAAGAAATCAACAAACAAAGCAAAACTGAAGCCCTGGAAAATACTGTTGAGATTATTTTCTTCTAATTCTATATCTTCTAATTTTTATAGAAGTTCAATGGAAAAAGGAACTTCAATTAAATTGCTTATATTTTGAGTATGTCTAATATGATCATTTAAGTGAGTCTACACTGTTCTCAGATGTAAAGGGAGAGTAAAATTATTATGAGGATGTTAATAAGATGAAGTTTATCCATTCAGGACTATGAGCTAGAATAGTATGAAAGTGAAGAAGAAAATGCCAACTGAAAGCGTTATCATTTCAAAGGAAAGTGAAGCAACATTATGTTTGAAACTCTCAGAAAAGGGGGGAAAGAATCGTTGAGTTGGATCCATTTTTAAATTTTTTTTTAATTTAAAGAAGCTTTAGATTACATAAAATTTACATAAAAATTATAGGGGATTCCCATATGTCCCCCTCCCTCCCCCTCTCACACTGTCCCACATCAACAGCATTCCTCACTAATCTGATACATTTGTTACAATTGATGAACACATACTGAAACATTGCTACTAACCATGGATTACAGTTTACATTATAGTTTACACTCTTTCTCTCACAATCTTGTAGGTTATGACAAAATATACTATGGCTTGCATCTGTCAATGCAATGTCATGCAGGACAATTCCAAAGTCTTAAAAATGCCCCCATGTTACAGCTATTTTTCTCTCTCTCTCCCCTCAGAACCTCTGGTGACCACTGCCTTTATAAAAATGATAAGAGTTCTTCCAGTTCTAGAAAAATAATAATAGGTCTATAGTAGAATACTAAGTCTACTTTAGTCCATTATTCATTCCCCAATCTTGAGGATTTAGGGATGATGATGCCCACTCTGTTTCTAATTGAAGGGGGCTTAGATCTCATGGGGCAGATAAATGGAAATACCTTGCTTGCAGTTGCATACACTCTCTGTTCCTTGGGATGGGCATTATTTAAGGAGAAAGCAGCACTCCTTTTCTCTCCTCTAAGACAGGGTGGTATGGACAAATTTGTCACAATTCAAGCCAGTATATAAATGCCCAGTTTCTGCTGGATTAAATTCAGCAACAAAATTCACAGTTGTCTGTAACTGCTATGATTTGAGTTCCCTTAAAATGAAGGGCTTGCTCAGTGGGGAATAGTTGTTGTTGTTTTTTCTTCAGAATGATATTCAGCATATAAAAGCAGAGGGATGTGCTTTAACTCTAAATTTGAATTGTATCATTATGGTTATTATTATTTTTGCATTACAGGAAAGAAGACATACCTGTAGTAACTACACCACCCACTCTAATATCACCCAATGACATGCAGTCATGCAGTTTCTCCCAAAAATGGAATCAAGTCTTGAGGTTGCTGCAAAGTGGTAGCTGACAGTAGAGAGTTCAGTTACAAATGTTAGGCACTAAATTGACAGGGATGTTAAGGAGATGAGACCTCAAGTGGATAAAGTTCCTAACGATTATAAGATGATGGGTAACAATAGCCTAACATATAATTAGAGAAATCAGTTACACCTATGGCTTGATTTGAGGAAGCATAATGAAAGAGCCTTAAGGCAAAATAATTTCATAAATAGTTTATGGAACTAACTATTCCAGTGACCCCTTTTAATTCTCTTAGAACAAACATTCCAGTGACCCCTCCAAATTCTCCAAGTCTCATTTAAATTATCATTCAGGATTGACATCTTCTTGAAATATTTAATTCATTCAAACTGGGAGATCTAAATAAGCTAGCATGAAACTTCAAGGGTTTGAAGAATGCATGAAGTTCTTGCTGTTTATTGTTTGTGTTTTTCAACAGACAAGTGATTGAAAGACATAAGAACAAGGAAAAGTCAAGCCTGGGGATTCTCAAATCCTCCCAGTTTGAAGATGGAGAAATTACTTGAGAATTCTTTCCCCCAATTTTCAAATCAAACAGACCTTCCTTTACCTCCAGTAGCATTTTTTATTGCTTTATCTTATTTTATCTCTATCTATTTATGAGAATTATGTAGCTATTTTTGGCCATCAAGTGATTTTATATCATGGTAGAAATAACTCGGAATTATAGATAGTAAAATAAAAACTCACCCATTACACAAGTGGGGAAACAGAAGCCCAATGAAGTTAAGTGATTCAATGAAGATTATAGCCTGGTTAAACAGGTTTGTGTAATTTTGGATTGTATAATTTTGGTTATTTTTACTATGGTATACCACCTTACCTCCTGCCTATGAAATGCTTGGGATCAGATAAAGAACATAATCTGATGTACACAAAGATCTGAGTTTCATAAGTAGAATGTACTATAACTACACAATATTGCTAAAAGAAATCAAAGAAGACTTAAATAAATGGAAACCATTTCATGTTCATGGATTGGAAATAAATTTCATTAAGATGTCTATTCTACCCATATTTATTTACACATCCAATACAATTCCAATAAATGTTCCAACAGCATGTTTTACAAAACTGGAAAAGCCAATTATCAAATTTATTTAGAAAGGTAAGTGGCCAGAGAAGTAAAATCTTCTTAAAAAAAGAAAAACTAAGGTCATGTTACCTGACCTTAAAGCATACTATAAAGCTACAGTGGTGAAAAATGCGTGGTATTGGCACAAGGATAGGCACATTGACCAATGGAACCAAATTGAGAGTTCAGATATGGACTCATGCATATATGGCCAGCTGACATTTGACAAGGCCACCAAGCCCACTCAATTGGGACAGACTTCTCTTCAACAAATGGTGCTAGGAGAACTAGATATCCATATCCAAAAGAATGAAAGAGTATCACCATCTCACACCTTATACAAAAATTAGCTCAAGATGGACCAAGATCTGAAATTAACAGCCAAGACCATAAAGCTCCTAGAATATAATATAGGGAAGCATCTACAAGATCTTGTAGTAGGAAATGGTTTCATTAACTTTACACCCAAAGCACAAGCAGGGAAAAATAAAATAGATAAAGGGGACCTCCTCAAAATTAAAAACTTTTGTGCTTCAAAGGAGTTTGTCAAGAAAGTAAAAAGACAGGCTGCTCAATGGGAGAAGATATTTGGGAACCACTTATCTGAAAAGGGTCTAATATCCAGCATATATAAAGAAATGTTATATCTCAATTATAAGAAGACAAAGAACCCATTTTTAAAAAGTGCAAGAGAGTTGAATAGACACTTTTCCAAAACTTCCATTCAAGTGGCTAAAAGGCACATTAAAAGATGCCTAACATCACTAGGGATTAAGTAGATGAAAATCAAAACTACAATGAGATACCATCTTACACCTACTAGACTGGCTGCTATTAAAACAAAACAAAACAAAAATACATAAAAACATAAAGTTACCAGTGTTGGAGAGGATGTGGAGGAATTGGAACACTCATCCACTGTGGATGGAAATGTAGAATGTGCAGCCACTGTAGAGGAAAGTTTGACAGTTTATCAGAAATCTAAGTATAGAATTGCCATATAATTTGACAATCCCACTACTAGGAATATACAGAGAAGAATTGAAAACAGGGACATGAACAGATATATACACACCAACATTCATTGTTGCATTATTCACAATTGCCCAAAGTTAGAAGCACACAAATGTCCATCAATGGATGAATGGATACCAAGAGATAAAAAGGTTGTAGAGAGAGATGAGCTGATGTTCTCTCTGGTCAGAATCTATGACAATGGTGGTTTGGCAGTGAATGGGTTTAATGAGGATGCCGTGTTGTGAGTGGTGTTGATGGTGTTCGAGTGCAAGTGTAAGCAGTGTTGGGAGGATGGGATGCACCTTTCATTGAGCGAGAGCAGGGTAGGCTAGAGGAAGGAACAGTTGAAATCTAAGATGAGGATTGTGATTGAGAATACATTTGTGGGAGTGTTCTTTTGGTATCTATGGCAGGTGCAAGTTGTCAGTTATGAGGGGTGTGTGGGAAAGGGTAAACCTCAGGCATGCCTCTATGGAATATTAATGTGTTCATATTGTCATCGGGTGTTATTTCAGTGGGTAGAGACCTGCACAATAACCAACAAAATAGTAAACTTCCATCCTGGGAAATCCTGCTATGTTGTCAAATAGAGTGGCAAGAATCTCTAGAGTATATAGGCAGTGCTTAATAAAAGGAAAGCAGATCAATATGCCAAGCTGATGATATTATGATATTAATGTTTGTACTTATAAACCTTATTCTTGTAAAATTGAATCTTAGCCTAATAATAACTATTGCCTAAGAGTTACCTCTTGAAAAACTTGTTTCTCAAATATGGCCTCTCTCAAAGCCAAACTCAGCAAATAAACTCACTACCTTCCCACCTGTTATGGGTGATGACTCCTGGGGATGAACTTCCCTGGCATCAAGGGATTAATAGCAAGCACCAACCAACAAGACATTTGGAAAAAAAAAACTTGACAAAAAGGGAGAAACATAAAGTATAAAAGAGTTGTTATAACTAAAAGATTTCAAAATGAATTGGGAGGGGGGTGTTTCAGAGGTTATGCTTATGCATGCCTCAGGCAGATCTTACTGACTGTGCAGTAAACAAAAACCCAAATGGAGTGCTCCTGAGGGTTCTAGAGACATCTGGAAACTATAGGCAAGGCATACAAACCCATGAAATCAGCACCCCATTGGTGGGCTTACCTTTGAATATATGATAATCTATTTCCCAATGTAACAGAGTTAGAGTCACTTGTAACTTCCTTATACATGATTCTTCCGCCCCTTTTATTTGAACCTACAATTAGCACTATACCCATTGAATATGTGTCCTAGAAACTTAAATCTTCTATCTGTTCATATGCTGGTTGACCCCTGAATCTCAGCAGAGTTGCTGCCAACACTTGCCCTACAGTTTATTGGACCTGCCCAGGAAAACTAATAAAATGATGATGATGGACAACCTTCATCTCAGAAAACATAGACTATCTACAACGTCAAGTAAAACTGTTCCTTCCATCTGTCACATAAGATTTATGCCCCCTATCAATTTGTAGTGAAACGGGCATCACCATCCCAAAATTCTTAAGATTGAGGAATAAACAAACATAATTGGAGGATGCAACCATGAATCAAAGTAGACTTATTATTGTAGTAATGGAAGAAATTGTAACAATGATATAAAGACAGTGGTTAATAGAGATTCTGAGGTAGGGGGGAAGAATAGGTATAATTGTTTGGCATGATATTGCAATAAGGCTTTGCCATGTCCATCAGATGAGTGGGTCCTCAGGGTGGACAGGATGATGATGTAGGAAATTAACAAGGCAACAAAAGTCAAAATGTACATCACCCCTGTGGTGGTAATTGCAATAACCAACAGACTGGTGTCTGGCCAACTTTAGCAGGGGGAATACATCACAGAAATAATGGTCTAACTGATTGGGGCCACAGAAAGGAAGTTCTATGATATTCAATACATGTATGAGTGAATGGACAAAAGCTCTGGTAACAGAGGCCATCACCAAGACATAGCACACTTGTCTGCTCATCATGATCATATATTGAAGGCATCTGCAGATGGCTGCACAGCAGTCATAAGCCATGACTACCAAAATGATAATCTCAGTGACACCAAAAAGTGGGCATAAAACATCTGGGCCCTGCAGCTGTTGTAGCAGATAGTCTTCCACTGGGCCAGTAAGACCTTGATCAGTTTTAGAACTATAGTTGAGGTGAAGCAAATGTCCATGAAGGACAGGTAGTGGAGGAAAATGTACATGGGCTGCGGCTCACTGAGGAGGCTCCCCCTGATGGTGAGTGGAATGAGCAGGTTTCCCAAGAGAATTGCAAGATGGCAAAGTGAGAACAGCACAAAGCCAGCAGCCTTCACATCCTCATCACTAAAAATGCCCAAGGAGGATAAATTCTGTGATGTTTTCATGTCCCATTGCAACTGTGGGATTGATCATTTAGAATGGGAGGTTAATATACATGAAACACTAGAATGTTTGAAATTGTGGATTTTTAAAAAGTCATTAAATAAATGTATATTTATTTTTTATTTTGACTTAATCTACTTGGTGCTAGAGGTTCTGCAGTGATCAAAAGACATACAACCTCCACCCTTATGTAGAGTGTAATTCATTAGCAATAACATAAAAGATCAATAATAGTACAAATTATTAATTGTAATTGTAATCAATGCCAAAGATTCATGTTTACCACAAACAACACAGCACTAAAAGATGAAACATTTCAAAATTCAATTTTGTGATATGATTTCATTATTATACTTTAGACTTGACTTTAAATCTCTGGCATGTACAAAAGAACAATGAAGTTATCTATTTCTCAAGAACAGGCCACGGACTATATATACTAAATATTTCCCAATGACAAGCACTGTGTTAAACTCTGGATGTTTAATATTGGCATTAGACTTCAGTGGACTCAGTATTTAAAATATAGGACCCCTGGGTGACAATCTCAGAAAAAGCTGTCATCACCTCTTCATGACATTAAATATAATGGAGAATGAAAAGAAGCAAAAAGCAGATATTTGGGGAAAAGGATTCCTCCATTGTATAGGCTTCTAGTACGGTTATGGATTCTTGGAATTTACCTTATTTCCCAGGGGAATTTCCAGACTAAAACAGAAGTTCTCTTCATTTTTGTCCTTTCATCCACTTTTTGGCACTTCCTTTCATGGCAGCACTATCGGAGAGACAAATTGCATCCAGAGATAATTCTTCACTTGATCTGTTTACCACTTTGTATCTATTTTAATAGAACAAATTTCTTTCCTTAAAAAGCTCCCTACACACTTGTGAGGCCATGTCCTGGAATGTTCAATTTAAAAAGGAAAGTTTACTTTGGTGGAAATTATTACACCACATCTTTTAATTCTTTTCTGCAATTAGTAGTTAACTGATCTAAAATATGTCACAAAACTGCTAAACTCAAAGATCAGTTTTATAGGGAAAAAAAAACCTACACTTTGATTAAAATTTTTCAGCAACACTTCTGAAGATTTAGAAGAGCAATTGAACAATGTCCCTCACTTTGCATGGGTTTCCATGAAATAGTCTTAGAGAAATGAAAATATGGCCTACACAGATATTTTAAGCATGATTTTTGGAAGTTCATGGACTTACTTGAATTCCATCCATGAACCTCAGGTTAATACCCTCTAGTTAATTTCTTGCAACATCTCTGGAAGTATCACTGTCATATAAGCAAAAGTCCAATTGCAATGGTCCTGTGCTGTGGCATAAAATTTTTAAATTAAAAATTGAAAAATTAAAAAATCTTAAACTATGGTTCCTGTCCTTGATAATGTAACCCCCTCCTTGAATTTTATTAAAATATTTTTAAAAGTTTGAAAAATGCAAACTTTTTCATGTTCCAGATGAATCAATATAGTATAGTAAATATGTCAGTATTCCCAAATTAATTCATACATTTCATAATTAAATATCAAATATCTGACAATAATTTCATGAAATTTGAACGCTGATTCAAACATTCAAGCTTAGTCAATATCCAGAGTAGTTAAGCTAACTTTTTAAAAAGAACAAAGATGGGGGCATAACTTTTCAGATAATGAAGTGTATTTTGAAGCTACAGCAATTAAAGCAATGCTGGAATAGACAGATTGATAGACCCAAAGACAGTCAATAAACACAACATAAATATATTGAAATTTATTCTATTTTATATGGGCATTTTAAAATGATGTGAAATAAGTATTTCAGTAACTGATTCTGAATTTCCATCTGGAAATAAAGAATAAAGAAAACTATATCTCACTAGTAATAAAATATGTTTTACAGATAGTTGAGAAATACAAATGTATCAAGTAAAACTAGAAAAAATATTGGAGGAAAAATTTTATATATCTTACAGCAGGGAAAAATTTAAATTTTCATGAAGAAAATTTATAGAGGAAAAAATTCAATACATGTAGTAATTTCAAATGAAACAATCCATAGGAAAAAAGTATTTTTTTAAATTGCATAATGGGAATAAATATGTGTAAATTCTACAAATCTATAGTATAAAGAGTGGTGATACAATTTTGTTCAAGAGTAAAACATTACAATAGAAAATACGCAGAAAGGATTTAAAAATTTAGCCAATAAGCATCTATAAAAGTATTCCACCCCATTTGAATCAAGGAAATGCAAATTAAACAATGAGATAGCCATTTCTCTTCAGTTTCATGAAAATAATATTAGAAAGATACTCTAAATAAAATTTTGATTATGAATTTGGGACTCAGCATGTCATCTAATGAAACTACTCCATAAAGCATTCAAAATGATATTTAATGCCCCATTGTTAAAATTTGGAAAATAGAAATGATATAAACATCTAACAATAATACAATATCAATAGCATGTGATAGGCTCCCATGGAAAATTAGGCAGAAATTTAAATGTTGGGTCTACCTGGAACATCTAATATGGATAAATTACCAAGATATATTGTTGAGCAAAAACCATAAGGTACACAAAAATAATCCAGTGTGATTATCTTTCCACCTAAAGAATGTCATGTAATTTGTTTGAGCACCTGTTTTCTCATAAATGAATAGCATAGCTGTGGAAGGAAATATTTATATCTGGGGAACAAAGAAAGTGATAGCCAACGTGATTTTAATGTTATAAATTGTTTTAATTTCTTTATTAAAAGAGATTGTATTTCAATATTACTTCTGTAATTAAGTTAATTAAAATGTATTGATTTTTAATATGACAAAATATTATATTATATAATGAATGAAATAAAATAGGAATCAAAACCCAGTGCTAGATTTCAGTTAACTTTAACCTAACTTGTTCTTCACTAGTTACATTGTTTCTTCAATTACATTATTAAATGCACACCTAGGTGATATTCCCTGGGAATTATAGTCAATGAATATCTTTTACTTGAGTTCCAGATAACTAAGCATATTCACTTTTCCATCTCCCTCTGCAAGGAGATATGTGATAAAAATATCTATATATGTGTAAATTTATACCACTATCTCATTTCTTTTATACATATATCTGGATTTGGTTTCAGTGTCAGAATTACAAAGTATGACTCTTTTTATACTTTTATAATCCTGATAGGATTTAAATAAATTCCAAGATGATTTCTTAAAACTTACACTTGTTATTATTGCATACTCAAGTTTACAATTTTCTCTTTTTCGTGGCTCTTTAGTTTTTGAACTAACACTGGCTCTTACAGTTTCAATGGAATTAAACAAATATTTAAGAGATCAGAGAGGATGCTGAATAATCAGGGCATGTGACATGAAAGGTTAATTGACTCTGATAACAAGTCTTCTAAATAGAAAGGCAGTAATAGTTAAAGCTTCTCATGACCTGAAATGGTCCTTTCTTTTGCAACAAGTTAATGAAGAAAATCTATGTTCAACAGCATCTTGAAAGGGATATTCAGGATATAAATGTTCACCATGACTTGCCATAACCTCTAAAAATATGAAAAGGAAATGAAATATTCAATCCATGTTTTTCAGGATCATCTTGATTTCTTTTTAAATTAAATTAAATTGCATAAAATTTATCCTAGGATACAGGACTAATCCTCACCTTCTAAAATAAAATTTACAATTATATCCACAAAAGAGGCATCTTATCATGGTGGTTGAGTTAGTCTAAATATGTTCAAATATACTTACCTGTTGAATAATCCTAGGCAAGTTTCCTAAGTCTCAGAGCCTTGTTTTTCTCATGCTTAAAACAATGATAATAGCAGTACCTATCACAAAGGATTCTTATGAGAGTTAAATGAAAAAAATCCATGTAAAACATTTTGGTACAGATACATGTATCTAATACATTTCAAGAATTCACTAAATATTAACTTTTATTATTAATTTTTAAAGAACTATTATTCTGTAAATGTTTCACCCATTTTTAACACAAAGGAAATTGAGAAAAAAACATTGGTCAATGAATTTAGCACATTATCTTTTGTCACCAAATATTGATACCTATAACAATATAAGGTGTTAAATATTCTGACTTCTCACTACTGAAAATCCCAAACCAACTCTCAGAAAGTGAAGTGGGTAATAGGATTTCTAATTTTACAGATGAGAAAACTGAAATCAAGGTAACAAATTTATTTGAAGCAACAGAGGGTCTATAAAAGATAATCTCTCTTTTATAACTTGGGAATGATTTCAGACATTTCTAGGAAACAATCATTTTATTCTTATATTTCATTTAGGAGACTTAATAGTATTGTGGAATTTAAAAAAAATGTCCATAATATATATGTGATCCACCTTCATTAAAGAAATAACTCTGATATATAATTTGAACTTCTCCAACTTTGGGAACTGGAATATCCTTCAATAATACTACATTCAATTCAAAATTCAGGGAATATTGCAAGAACCTAAACAATAAAGCAGGAAATGAAGATTCTTTACTTGATTTGACACTACGTGATTATATGATGCAGAAAAAATCTTTCAAACTCCCCAGGCATCTATTTCCTCTTGAAAAAATGAAGATGCATTTTCCAGATGCAAAGAACTATTTTTTTCAATCATGGATACTTCCAGATGCAAAGAACTGTTTTTTAATCAAATGTTTTATGCAATTACTTATTGATTAATTTATCAAGATGTTCAATAAAATTTTCCCATCATATGCTTACTATTTGATGTTGCTTTTTGCTATACTTATTCAATAATTTGAAAATGTTTTTAATAATTTATGTATTTTTCTCACATTGCTTTTCTATCTGCTTTTGGGTAAACAACATTCCACAATTTCTTATAGCATCCTATCTCAGCATATCACCATCCCATGTTTGTAACCAAGATTTCAAGACAGCATCTCTATTGTCTGTTTTCTATTAGAATAAGTTTCTTAAATTTGACTGGTAAACTACTAAAATGGTAAATGTCACATGAAACAACAGAACCTAAAACTATAAAAGAAAAGAATCATATATATGCCCAAAGGGCATATCGTTACGGGAAAAATAATTTCTTTGGCATAAATTCAGCTATAGGAATGATTCTATTGCTGTTCAAAGAGATGATTTTAAATATATTCAGGCAAGCAAAAAAAAAAAAAAAAGAAAGAAAGAAAGGATGAAAAGAAGAAGAGAAAAAAAAAAGGGAAGAGAGAAAAATGGAAAAGAAACAAAGAATTCACATATTGGTTAATGCCAATAACAACCAAGATTTGAAGGGATATTCTAGTCTGCTCAAACTCATGACAAGATATTGAAAAAAAAATCTATTCTAACTCAACAATAATAAGTACATCTCAGAAAAAAGTGTGAAAAGATTCATTCTTGGTATCTAGCTTTCAAATTATACTTAAAACATACATAATTTTAAAACTAACTGTGTAGTCAGAATAATTATTTCACCCAACTTCAGGGAAAATGTCAGAAACATCTGGACTTTGGCTCTTGTCCCTTTTATCTTCGATGTGTAATAAGCAGTAATGTTCAGCTCCCTAAATGAATAGATTCTGGAGCTTCCTAGAGAAGCTGAATTGAAAGAGTTGGGAGGTGTATTTAAAGATACTTGAGAAACTTGGAGGAAATTCCACTGGCATTCTCTATGGTAATTCTTGAACAAGGGTAGTAAAAATAAACTATAGTGACTTTAACTTGTTTATTGCTCTGGTTGTTTGAATGTGTTTTGTTTTGTTTTTTTAATTTTTTTCAAATTGATTTGAATATATTTTCCAGAAGTGACCATAAAAGTTAAAAAATAAACTCATTACTTTCAATGCAGTGAATAAACCTTAATTAATTCATTAAATATATTGAGTCTTTCTCTGCTTCTATTACCAAGTCTGATCACTTATTTATGTTTAAGATACTCTGCTTTTTCCTAACATAATTACGGTCAATCAATTGTTCTATTTTTAATAAAGTTCATCTTCATTATATCAACTTTCTTAGAACCTCAGTCCATACCTCCAAGTCATCCCATTGGCTTCCAATGGTTTATCCAGGTCATTTGATTACCATTTCATTTCTGTATTTTTTTAATGGCATTGTTATCTTAACTTCTCAATAGGCTGTTAGCTCATTGAAATCAGGATCTACTCTTTCTCAATTTTGTGTCTAATAATATTCCTTTCTTTGATGCCAAGAGTAATAGCAATAATTGCAAGCATTCATTACGATGGGCAAGTAATTGTGATAAGGACTTTAAATGGATTTTTTAGTTTGAGGCACATAACGATCATATGAAATATTGCTATTAATATTTACAAAGAAGCATGAATAGGTAATTTGAGAAAGCTAAGTAACTTAAACCTCAGAGATTTATACTTGACCTCAACTAAAATACATTTTAACACAAGAATGGCTTTTTACATACAAAAAAATATTTTGTGGTCATTTTTGGATTTTCAATGTAAAGTAAGATCATAAAATAATATTCTGAATATTTCAGAATCATGTTTGAATTAATTTTATAGCTTAGCTTCAAGTCCAGTCAAGACTCTCAAATATGTACCCCTGGAATTGAGCATTGTAGTTACATATTATCTATATTTCTCTAAATTATACAGTCTAGTCATAGTAGAATTTCAATAACAACATAATAGATTATTAAGAAAATATTTATAGTTTTAATTATTTGGTGATTGCAAAGGAATGTATAATTTAAAGGATTCATTTTTCAATTTTTCCTGAGCTGCACTTATAATTGTGTTTCACTGCCACACAATTTCATCTTTATAAGTGCTTTTGATGTCACAAAAATTTTCAGGAGGGATCTTTATTTTCAATTATGTCTATGTGCATGGATGCAAATATCCATGTGTTTGGGTGTGAATGTGTACAGGAAGATGACTAATGGATGCAATGTAGTAACTGTGCTGAAACATAATTAGAAGTAGGCATTTTCATGGGAGATGAATTAAGTAGACACCCAGGATGAAGTACTGTTCATCACTCACACTTTGAATCCAGGGTGACAGAGTTGGAATCCCAAATCTGCCACTCACCAGCTATGTGAATTTGGTAAGATATCTATCTCACTGAGAATCAACTTCTTCATCTATAATCATAGTACTTTATTGTAACACAAGAAGTTGAGCCCCAGAAAGTAGACTGAATACTTTTTTTTTTTATTAATTTATTTTTTATTGTGGGTAAAAATCAAAATTTTCACAATACATATCAATATTTGTAAAATGATATATAAATATATATGCATATATGTGCATTTGCTTACAAAAATGTTATTTATATATATATAAATATATTTTAAGAGGTGCTTAGGTGTTCATGGAGGATTTAGATCACAGAAGGGTTACAATGGGTACTGCAGGTGATTATTGGTGGGGGGTGTCTGGGAGGGGGGATTCATGGGATTTAGTTCATCCAAATATACATGAAAGATATACAAAATTGTTCAAAAGATCAAAAGATGGGGCATGGTCACGATGGGTGGACAATCACACAATAAATGAGGGAATCTGAATTCTTAGCCTGGAGAGCTCTGCCACAGTCTCCAAGAGAGCAGCAATAGTCCTCTGAGTGCAGGGACAATCTCTGTCAAAAGAGGATGACCCACTGGTGGGACTGAATACTTTTTATATTCCAAAGAAACCATACAGAAGGCCAGCGGCAGTCATGTCATTTGTTACTCACAAGTCCCAATGATGGCTGGTCTAGTAGTTACCATACTGCTTAGCAGGGAAACAAAGATTATATATCGATAGACAACACAAAGACGGAGTTTAGCTAATGCATAAAGCAGCTCAGCCTAGTAAATGATTAACAGTGAGTGTGTTCATAAGGGGGGAATTGTGTAATTTCCCAGAACAGTAAATTCATGGGTTCAAGCACTTAACATTCCTTTGAGGCAGACTGTGATTGCCATATTGTTGTCAAGCTCTTTCCTGTTGAGAAGGAGTGGCCACTGGCTGGTAAAACCTTCCCCTTCCCAACATTAGGTCATTGAAAGGGCATTCCTTTTAAATACCCTACTTTTATCATACATAATATATTATGGTTTTGCTATTATAATAATTATTAATGTTATTATTATTATTAATATAAGGAAATTTCTGTCTAATTTTCCTAGAAAAGTAGTGTAAGTAACTTGAAAAGCATTTGAGCCACGACTTTTAGTTTGAAATAATTTACATATAAGACAAATGAAAACAATAGCAGCACATTATGCAGAAATATAAAACAATGAAAATTTACTTCCTTGCTTTAACCTTCCTCCTTTGGATTTACATATTCCTGCATGCAGACAATGTATTTTAATAAACAAATTGATTGTGTAGAATATTTGCTCAAAGTCATATATTTAGTTACAAACAAATAATATATAAATTAATATAAAACGAGACATATTTTTCTCCAAGATTTTCTATCATACTTTGGGGAATGTCATTTTATTTCATTAATGACATTTTTGGTAGAGGATGCAAAGGTGGTTCAGTTAAGCGAAAGATTGAAATTATTTTCATCTTAGAAATATTGAGTTATATTTTTCTGATTCTTGTGTTAAAGCTTGACTTTCAAAACCATTTTATCATGGTGGTAGACAGAATTCCAAAATACCCAGGCACTACATTTCTTGCCCTAATCCCTGGGACTGTGAATAAGATGATATGTCATGCCTATGTCATATTACATGGCAGAAGGTATTTTTTAGGTGTAGTTTTGGTTACTAATCAATTGGGTGTGAATTAGTCAAAATGGATTTATCTGGGTGGGACCAATCAGAGAGCAATGAAGCACAAGTATTTAACAACGCATCACTGGTTTTAGGGCTACAGTGGCCACTTTTAGGGACTCAGGGGTCGTCTCTAGAAGGTGAGAGGGACCTCTGGCTGGCAGCAAATGAAGAAATGGGGAAATCATTCCTACAGCTGCATAGAACTTAATTCTGATCATAACCTGAATAACCCTGGAAGTGATTCTTTCCTAGACCCTCCAGATAAGTGTCCAGGTCACCTAGCACATGGATTTCAGCCTTATGAGTCCTAAAGAAAAGAAACCAACCAAGCCCACTCAGAGTGCTATGAGATAATATGTGGGTGTCATTTTAAGCCTCTAAGTGTATGGTAATTTCTTTTGCAGCAATATAAAACTAAAGCATCAAATAATTCTAATTTAAGCTTAGATTTCTGGTTTATTATCAATATACATGAATTGTAGCAAAGAATATTAGATTAATTGTGATAGAAACTCTGTTACAATTTTCCTAAAAACAGCTAGAGGTTTTTAGAATTACTCAGAGATTTTTTTATGCAGTCTAGGCATAAAAAAATAAAGTGTATCAAACACAATATGCTAATGAAAAATATAAGAACACTTGCTCTAAAAAATTTGGATGGTTCAAAAGGCACAAAAAATTTGAGCAGCAAGTTGAGTGATTTCAACAATCTTATTAGTTATATTTAGCCATGAGTTAAAACTCTATGTGACAAGAAATCATCAAAACAGAAAGAAAATGAGAGATTTGAAGAGATACAAAGGGTGGATCAGAGAATATAAACTTTCTAGAATGACAAAAGAGTTCTTTTTATAAACTAGTATGGGAGGGTAAATAGGGAAAATCTGGTTGTCTTATTGATATTTCCTTCCCCATCTCCTCTCACTAGTATCTGTAATACTTTTTGTTTCCTTCTTCCAGCTCAAAAGAAAAAAAAATTAAAAAACCCAGACTAATTACTAGAGCATGATTCCTTGGTGCCTGTTCGTAAAGTCAGATTGTCCTCTCCTAGAGCCTGAAATCTTTGGGAAAGGTAGAGAAGAGACTTAATTGAAGTTAAAGGACTGAAATGGGTGATAAGTAGTACTTAAAGTAGGTGATATTAAGAGGATTCTTGTATATTAGAAACAAAGAATGGCATAGAAAGATCTGACAGGGCAAGTGATCCCTTTTTGTGCAGCCTAACCCTTTTCTATTGACTCATTAGAACCACGTGTAGCAGTTTGGCATTATTTACAAATTCCAAAAATAGATATTGGATTATGTTTTTAAACTGGTCTTTTCCTCTGGGCATATTAGATCATATTGGATTCAGAGGTTTACTTGATTAAATAATGATTAAGGCTTTGTTTGGGCCACATCAGTAGGGCATTGAGTTTTGGGAGCAGGGACTCACAGAGAAAATTTCATAGCAGAGAAGAGAGTGGGAGTTTTAATGCTGGAGCCCAGGGAAGTAAGCATACAGAGGAGCAGAGTCCAGAGGACAGTCAAGTCCTGGGGAGAGAGACAGAGCTGGATCCTGACAGCTGGCCTTGTGGAGTAGGTCAGCTGAGCCCAGAGAGAAGTAAGCCCCAGGAAGAGAGGAACTCAGGGAGCCTGAAATCTTGGCAGACATCGGCAGCCATCTTGCTTCAACATGTGGTTAAAAAAAGGGAAGAAAGCTCTAATTAGTGTCCTAGCTGGAAAAAAAAAGGGGGGGGGGAAGATTCAAGAAACTTAGGGGGTGTGGTATTTATTCATTTTCTTTGTTGTGATGATTGTTTTACATGTGTATATATAAGTTAAAATTTTTCATATTGTATATATTAATTATGTGCATTATTCTTATATTTGAATGAGAACTTCAATATAGCTATTTGAAAGACAAAAAAAAATTCTTGATTCTATGAAAATCTATCAAACTTTAAAATATACTGAGAAAAAAGTGAAAGCACACAAAAGTAAGTCAACTTAGAAATGAAAGGGAGACAATACTACTGATGCCACAGAAATAAAATGATTATAAGAGTTACTATGAAAAACTGCATGACAACAAATTAAATAACCTAGATGAAATGGACAAAAATCCTAGAAACATACAAACTACCTATACTGGCTCAAGAAGAAATAAATTATCCCAACAGACCAATAACAATGAATAAGCTTGAATCTGTAATGAAAAATCCCTCTATGACCAGAACAACAAGAAAACAACAGGACTATATGGCTTCCCTGGTAAAGTTTATCAAATACTCCAAGAAGAATAAACACCATCTTGTTTAAGACCTTACAAAAAACTGAAGAGGAAGGGACAATTCTTAATTTATTCTATGATGTCAACATTACGCTATTACCAAAACTAAATTAAGATACCACAAGAAAAGAAAATTACAGACCTTATGAATATAGATGCAACAGTTAATTCAATACTAGCAAACTGAATCCAATAACATATTATAAGAAATATGCACCATTATCAACTGGGTTTATCCTAGTTATGCAAGGATGATTCAATATAAGAAAATCAATTAATATAATGTTCAATATTAATAAAACAAAACAGATGATAATCTCAATTGAAGTAGAAAAGGCATTTGGCTTAATGCAGTACCCCTTCTTAATAAAAAACACCAAGAAATAAAAATTATGAATAGAAGGAAATTTCTACAAATAAAGGTCAAGATAAGAAAAATGCACAGCTAACATCATACTCAATGGTGAAAGACTGAGAGTTTTTCTCTGAGATCAAGACAAGGATGCCCAATGTCACCACTGATATTCAAAACTGGATACCCATATACAAAAGAATGAAGTTGTATCCTTCAATCAAAAATAACTCAAAATAGATCAAAGACCTAAATTTAATAACCAAAACTAGGAAACTCCTAGAAAAACACATAGGGAACTATCTTTAGGGCCTTGTTAGGCAATGATCGCTTAGACTTTACAATAAAATTACAAGCAAAAAAGAAAAAAATAAGTAAATGGGAATTCATCAAAATTAAAAAACAAAACAAAACAGGATCTCATCATGAAAATAACAGGATAACCTACCAAATAGGACAAAATATTTGGAAGCCACATATTGGATATATGTTTAACTTCCATAATATATATTTTTAAATCTTACAAATCAACAACAAAAAGACAAACCAATTAAAATATGGGCAAAAGACTTGAATAGACATTTCCCCAAAGATGATATACAAATGGGCAATAAGCTCATGAAAAGGTGCTCAATATCACCAGCTATTAGGGTATTGAAAATCAAAAGCACAATGAGATACCATTTCACACCCACTAGAATGGCTGCTCTTTAAAAAACAAAAAAAAATTAACATATTGAAAAGCATGTGAAGAAATAGGAAGGCACTCGTTGTTGATGGGATTGTAAAATGGTACAGCCACTGTAGAATATGGTTTCATACTTCCACAGAAAGTGAAGAATAGAATTACCATAAAGCTTAGTTTTCCCAGTTCTATGTATATACCCAAAAGAATTTAAGTGGGGATTGACTAGATATTTGCACACCAACATTCAAAGTGGCATTATTTACAATTGCCCAAAGATGGAAGAAACGTAAGTGTCCACCAACAAATGAATTAATTTAAAAAGTGTGATACATATACAGGAACTGAAGGAAACAAAGTGAACAGTAGAACAATGCCTAGTAAGAAAAAACAGGGGAGTAAATTAAGACTAAGAGTTTATTATAAGCGTCTTTGAGGATAGACACCTCTGAGTAACCTAGAGAAACAGCTTAGACCAAGGGTTGTCATGGGCAAAGCCAAGATGTTTCCATGGCTCCTGGTGTGATAGTTGAAGTTTAGCCAGGCAGATATCTAACATTTCAGGGAAGAACCTGAGGTGAAAAGACTGGAATTCACAGATAAAGCTGAAATGTCATGGTGGTATCAACATGCTTGTGTGGAGGTTCAAAAGTACAGAAAGAGAGATCCTTTGTGCATATGCTATCTGAAACAAAATAAAGCAACTCAATAAGCATGCATTGAAAACTGTAGAGAGAGGAGATACTGTAAGCATTCTAATGTAAAAGAAGATAAATAGAATTTAATATTGTGGTATTCATTATTAAATTAAACATGGATATTTTATTAAAAAGAAAAATATTTTATGATCTTACTTAGAGGAAATATCTGGAATAAGCAAATTTGTAGGGACAGATAGTGGATTACAGGTTACCATATGCCAAAGGGTCAGAGGAAGTGGGAGATATTGCTTAATGGGTGCAGATTCTGTTTGCTGTAATAAAAAAGTTTGGATAATGGATATTGGTGGGTAACTTATACCACTGAATTGCACACTTGACAGTGGTTTCATGGGAAACTTTAAATGTGCATAGGTCACTACAATAAAAAAGTTAAAAAAAAAAAAAGACTAGCAAGTCTGCTTTATCACTTAATAGCCAGGTGTTATTGAGCAAACCCTCATATTCCTCCCCCCTATAAAACAGGGAGAGTAACAATTTTTCAACCTACCTATCCTTGAGATTAAAAAAATATCTCAATATTTTAAAAATAAACTATATTATATTCATCCATTTTTAAAAAATATTAACTAGGTAACTGCTTTGCAAGGTATAAATAAAAAATATGTGAAATATTTATGGCAGCATTATTTTTTTAGCGATGGCTACATATACAAAATGAGCTCAAAAATTGGAGCAGGTTAAGAAGGAACTATGTGTTTTTAAAATCAAGTTAATATTTAGTACACTCAGCTAAAATTGCAATGAAACATTTTCATTCATGTAATCCTTTTAGAAAACATTTTAGTAAATATTTCCAGAATCATAAACATGTTTAAATTCTTTATACTAGTAATCCCAACTCTAAAAAAAAATTATTATAAAAAGGGAAAAGGGGAAAAAACTTCAGAAATAGAGATGATACATTGTCATATAACAGTGAAAATTTAACAATATCAGAAATTTTCAATAATAGGAAAATGTATATGTAAATCATGCTATCTCAATTTAATAAGGTATGATTCAGTAGATAAAATACTAGTTAATAATATAAAGATATAGAAGGTGAAGCAATTTTATAATATGTGAAATGAGAGAAACAGAATAAAATGTAATAATTATTCCCATTTGAGTACGGCAGTTTAATTAAATTTTTTAATTGAGAAGGGAACTTATGAAAATGGTAGTCTTTTCCTTTTCATCTTTTATCTTGATGAGAGAACACTTTAAATTTAACAATTAAAATTTAAAACCCACAACACCATATTTTCAATCATCTAAACAGTTCCGAGAAAGGAAGAAGGGTTTAGGGATAATTTTATTTCTCCAGTAGAATTCATTACTATGGGTGGAAATAACATGCTAATGTAAATTAGAATCATAAACCCTTAAAACTATTTTAAAGATAAGGTGTCTGAAAGCCAGAAAATTTACATGAGCAGCCAAAGTGTATACAGTTATTAAATGATATATTCATGCATTTAGATTTGGCACCTGACCACAGCATCCACACTTTTAAGCACAATATTTCAATTTGAAGTCTGCTGTGATAATTCAAAACATGTGAAATATAAATCTTATCATGTATCAGCTCCTTGAAAATTCTAGTGAAGGCTATCTCTTAGTCTCTGTGAAGAAAAATCCTATCAGTGAATGGAGAAAACATGAAGATTGTTCCCAAGTCTTATTTGAGCCTCTGTGATCATGAAGAAAGCATCTCTAGCACTCAAGGTAGAGAATATCCCCCATTGCTTCTCAAGTTCTGCCTTCAACATTGTCTCAGGGAAAAAAAATAAAGGAACAAAAGTCCCCTCCTTGATTTCCCACTAGAATTTAGAGAATTTCCCTGAGAGGTCATCAATCTATAGAATTGTCTCTCCATTCTCTCCTGGAGTTTGGAAATTTCCTTTCAGTATGATTTTATTATGGTTTCATGAAGTTTGACTTGCTCAAGTGTTTGAAAAAGTTTTGTCACCAACCAATTAAGTTTTTCTCCCACCTCCCCCCCCCGGTTTTTTTTAACTACTCCAGGGTTTCAATATGAAGACAATTTCATTTCCCTTGATGCTCAGGAATAGAACATTGTGTATACTGTTATGGAATACAGTGTCATTTTGAAGAGTATAGTGTGAAATATCTGCGTGTTTATTAAATGCAAGAGCAAGAATTCTGGGATATTTCACAGCATCCAAGAGCATATGTTGTTCTTGGACTGGGAGAGGAAAGAAAGCTTAATAAAGAATCATATGTTTTATAGATAAATGTGCAAAGGTGTACAATTTAATCCATAATGCTATTTACTCTCTCAGGACCCTGATCCTTATAGTCCATGGCTTTGAAATGAAAACAATTCCTAGATATTAAAGGTATTTTTCTCATGTCATTTTCTTTGAAAAGAAAGAATTACAGATCTTTTTATTCTTAAGTATGTAACATTGAGATTGAAGCTTGAAGGAAAACTTAGACTTAACCCATCAAGCCCCTTCAGAGAAGATTCATATCAAGCAATTTGTTACTCAAAAGTATCTTTAAATATTTTATACTACCTACTTTTATGTCTATGCTCACCCCATAGCAAGATACAGAATTGAAATAATTTATCAGAAAATATAACACCTTGAAGCACCCTCACATCAGTCACCTATGTCATTAAAGGACAAAGGTTAATTTCTCCTTATTAAATTTTAGATAGTTGCCCTAAAAATAAAACTCAATAGCAGGTTTCCAGTAATTCATTCTGGAACATTTGTTCCCACTTCAACCACACCTAACATCTTCTATTTTATTACATGCCCTGCTTTGGTTAATCTTTTATGTGCAAAATGAGGAGGCAGTAAAAAGTATTATATATATTCCCTTGCTCTTCCAGAATTTATGTAACAATCCCTTTCCCCATCAATTTAAAATTTTATCACCATCATTTATTAAATAACAAAATGTATACTAAATTTCTTAGATAGATGGTTCAATTTCTAGGCAATTCCATTTGTCTTTAAAATTCTTTACTACTGGACCAATAGCAAAAATTTACAAACCAGGACTGCATGATATTTTCTGATAACTAATAGATCTTGTACCCCATCTCTGTTTTTCTCATATATATTTTTTATTACCAAGGCTATTCAACACAGGCATACATTAACATAAATATTAAAATTCGCTTATCAATTTTCATGATAAAACACTGTCATATTGAGGTAATATTATTAATTAATCACAGAGTTGGTGTGTCTAAAATCATGCCTCCCCTAGGGTTTACAGAGTCAGACAAATATTATTTGTAAGATATCTGTCTATATAAAAAGTTTGATTAAAAAAATAAGCAATTTCACTTAAGAGTTTTTAAGAAATTCATGATGGTAGGGGCCCTTCTTGCTTTTCCTCTCATTCTAGTATGAGAGAATATTGTAAGTTACATTCTGATAACACCACTGCTGAGTGGATGTTGAGAGCTGCCTTCTGATAACTTGTTTGAGTCAGCAGGCTGTTGCCTCAATCTCTCTCACCAGGTGGTGTTTGTGTAGGTTTTCTGCCTCTCCTCCTTTAATTCCCTATTCTATCCTGCCTCAAATCCCCCCTGAGAGAGTTGTACACCCTTAATCTTAAGAGGGAGCTAAAGGGTGAAGGTCATTCTTCTGTATTTGCTTTCTGCTGATTAGGGATAATTGTCCCTCCCAGACAGTGTATAAAATTCTCTAGTTACACTATTTGAGTGAAGAGGAGGAAGGTTTGTTGCAACAATCAAGACTGCATGAAATCCACACATGATGAGAAGTCTGTTTTGGAACTCATCAATCATGGAAGTGATAAACTCTGTTAAGTAAGATTTATTTCAACAAATTAAGAACAATCCCTCCTCAGATTTTAGAGTTATTGTGAATGAGAGGGAGGATAGATGACTACAGATGGACACTGTACACATTTTATTCTCTGTCACACCACAGGTCCCTACACCTAACACTGGAGTTGGGGCCAATAATCAAATTTTAGATAGGGTCATTTGGGCCATGGTATTATGGGGTAGTGTAGGTGTTGGGGGCCTTGCTGTTTCCATAAAATAAAATATCTAGTGGTCTATCAGCCTGCTAGGCTAAATTGACAAAAAGAACCGTCAGGCTAAAGAGTACCTTGCAACAATGCCTTATTGTGTTGTGTGTCTGTTGTTGTGTGTGTGTGTGTTTTAAGAACTTAAGGTTAGGCATATTTTTGAAAAACTGGGTAATATTTGAGCAGTCCAAATCTATGCTTTGGCTTCATCTATGATGGCTTCTAAAAAGTAGCTGGAGTTTAAATACTGGGTTGCATTCCCCACCCTTGGGTTTCCTTGTGCTTTCCTTTTATTGCCTCTGGTTCTAGTTCTGGACACTTCCAGGTTCCAGGAGCAACCATTTGGGACAAGATAGATTATATAGTGACTGAGTTGTGCAAAGAGTTTCTCAAGGAAAGGACTATGGGTCTGGTTGGACAACCTGCAGAACAGAAAAGTGTAATCAAGGACTATCATGACTTGGGTATGGACAGCCCCTATAATCTGAGGTGAAATGGGTTGGTGGATTTTTAGTTGTTCTGAAATAAAGTCAAGGGCTACTGAGAAATTTGTTAGGCTGTCCCTAGAGTAGAGACTCCAAGGTTCATGATGATTGAGAGTTGGAGTGAGGAAAAGGTTATCAATGACCCAGTAGGAAGTGTTAGTGGGCCACACTATACTGGTGAAGTACTGACTGATGCAAATCCAGCATTTAGACTAATTCCATTTGTGATTTATTTTACAAAACAAATTTAATTGCAAGATAGTGTTGAAATGTAAAGACTCATTTTTAAGGTACTTTTCACTGTTATCCAATTTATACTTTGGCCAGGCAACATTACAACAGAAAATCAATTTCTTCAAGACAAGCATTTGGCAAGCCAAATAAATGCAGTACTTAAGAAATCCATTCTTTTATTTCATAGGCAACTTCAGAAACTACTTAGAAATTGAATCAAGTTGCCAAGACATTTAATATGTTCAGTGTCCCTTTGCAGTATAGAGGAGAAATTATCATATTTATCAGGTATGTAGGTACAGCACTTAATACTAATCAATATACAAGTTTTTCTTTGAGCTGAAAATATATCTAAGCTCCAAGTTTGTAATACCATACACGTTGTCCTTCCATAGGGAGCAGGCCTTAATGCCAATTGTATTTGTTTAAGTTCTATCATATTACTCTGGCAATTACTACTCCACTTGTTATAACCAGCATACTACAGAGGCTCCAGTGTTCATAATCATGGTGCATAGCACCCTCTAGTACTATGAAACAGATCCAGTTTGGAGGCAATGTTGGGCCATTCCTGGCTGGCAGAGCCACAGGAGTCCAAAGCAGCAACATGGTTCCATCTATTCCAGGAGCATGATCAGAAATGGCAAATACTGTTATTATTTTAGGGGCCATGGTGACCAATCTGGCCAATAACTCAAATGGAGAGGAACCATGCATGGTGTTGGGGGTCTGGTTTAAATGCACAAGAGAGTCTGACAACATTGAATACATCTCTTTTAGTTTTTATACACTTTCTAAACACTTTTCATTCAATTTAAAACAGCAAATGAACTTAACTATTTTTATTATTTTGATTTTTACAAGGTTAAAGAAAAATCTTTGCAATAGTTTGAAATAAAAAGATACTTTTAAGGATTTGATTTTGATAAAGCAAAATGTTAAACATTTCTGGGTTTGAACATTATGTACTTTAAGAGAGAGAAGACTTTTTTTCTTAAACCACCAAGGACATGATAAGGTTAAAGTACAAACAGCTATTTTGATAAAACAGATGTTCTGGCTTGTATACCAATTATTCAGGAGAAAACTCTTTATAACCTTCTACTAAAACAGATTAATACTTTAAGAAAATCTGTTACATTAACAGAGAGAGAACCAAACTTTAGATTTGTATAATACTTGATACTAAGGCTTTTAAAAATAAATAGACCCATCAAGTCTTACCAAACTTTGACAACAAAAATTCCTTTTCTGTACACCTTCTGCACTTTCTACATTCATTCAGGTTTGCCCTACATTTTCTTTTTTTCTTAATAACCAATCATTTTCATAGGACAACATTATGTTCTTTTTCCTTAATAATAATAATAATAATAAACACATTTTATATACTTTATACATTTAAGTTACCAAATGTTTTTGGAAAATGTCTCCAAGCAAATCTCATACAATTACCATCAAAATTAAATGAACTTGTCAGAGTAATTTGGTTGTACATAAACACAACTCTTTTTTTTTTTCATTTCAAATACCTAGAAGCATGCATTGCTAGAATATTTATAGCTTATAGGGAATGGTTTTCAGAAATATATGCTTTCTTTAGCTTATTATATTATCAGCATTTCAGGGAGCTATGATATGAAACATTTACAAGGACATACTTCTGAAACAGTTTTCTGGAACTAAGTTTGCAGTGGAAGCTGGCTGCTATCAGGAATAAGCCATGATTGAATTGCAACCTTACAAAAACAGCTAGTATTTTACTTTTTTTTTCTCTCTTTTACTTTCATACTGAGTCCTGTTTTCCTGCCAGCTTTTGACTTTAGGTAAAGGTAACTCATAACTGGGTCTAGGGAGGATATTATTTTAGAACTCCTGTATGATTTGTTTAGTTTTTAACACTTGTAGCAACAAGGTCCACACAAGCTGACCAGAGGTTTAAATTTGAACTCCTACCATTCAAAGGTAAAAAGGAACAGTTGAGATACAGAAAAAGTCATCTTAGAGGTTTTGTTTTTTTCCTGCTAGTTAGATGTATGCCCCCAGGTTTTGAACTAAGCCCTATCTCAGTAATTGGGTAGGGCATTCATTGACAATTAAAAATTGATGGTTATTTATTAGGTCTTCTATTTGACAGAAGAGAGGCTCTGTAAAGGATCCAATTTTAGATTTACCATCAACTTTCACTACCTGACAGGTTCAGGAAGAGGAAGGTTTGTATTGACATGTCAGAAATGAATAGATATCTCCCATATCAAATAAAAAGTTAACATTCTTACCTGTCATGTCAAAGGTCACCCAGGACTCCTCCAGGTTGATGTGCCAAGGAGCCACTTTTTGCCCTGGACCCCATCAGCCCTCCCCGGTCATTGCCACAAGGGCCTGTGGTCATGCTTTGGCCCTGTTTTGGGTTTGGTGCGCTCCCAAGACCAATGGCCTGTTTCCCACTTAGGGCACAGAGACCAGGGGGCTACCTGTGAAGCTGTAGTGGTCTGGAGCAGTCTTTCTTCCAATTACTTGGCTATCCATAGTTGAAGCAGGATCTGAGATTGAATGTTTTGGAGCCCAAGCCGGGGTGGCCCTGAGGCAGCAGGCCGCTGCTAATACTGACTGCTATAAGGTGAGCTTTCTTCCTGTCCCTCCTTACATTTTATTCCTTGGTGACCCTGTCACATTTTTTGAAGATGGAAAAAACTGATTATAAAAGAGAATTCCTTGAGGTTTAGGGCCCTAGTGGTAGCTTTTGAAGTTTCCTTATATCTGGCAACTGGCTTCCTTTTTGAGCATCACAAAAGTTACAAAACACCTTCAAATCTGTGTTCTGGTATAGAGCCATGAAGAGTTGGACACATGGAATTTTTGACTGCTTTGCTTCCCTTTTACACAGAATGTCTTACTGTAAAATAAGGATATAATTTAGGTGCCATTGGGAGGCCATTTTTGGCCATCTTCAAGACAGTATTTTGGCCATGCAGTGTTACAGAAGAAGATCAGTTTTTTCTTTGAACCCCTCATTGGACAAGATTTCTCAGTTCTTGAGACTGCACCCCAGTGGGGAGTCTGTTGGTATTCTTAGAGGCCATGCACATTGTTCTAAGGAAAAATGGAAAAGAGTTTGTCAGGAGATCTGGTGTCCCATAATCTGGCCTGACTAAACTTTTACCCTCCAAACCAAAGGTCCCAATTGGCTTAGGTCTTGGGAGACATTTGGAACTACTTCTCTCTTTCCCAGTGTCCTGAGAATGCACAGGCCCATGTGGCTGGGCATCTCTGTGGCACACTAGGTCTTGGGGGATGTCTAGACCCTCATTCCAGACTGAAGCTATCAAGCCAAAATGCTTCCCTAGTCAAGGGACTGATTTGAATTCTTTTATTTCTAATGGCATTGAGGTGTTTAGAGAGGGGCCTAGGAAGAATATTTATGAGTTTCCATAGGATCAAGGATTGGAGATCTGGGACATGATTGAGAGCCCTACTGAGGGACATGGGTCATACAAACCATACATCCATAAGCCAAAGGGAAAAGGTCCAATATTGGAGGAAGCAAGATCCCTCCCAGTAGATGAGGTAATGAGGAAGTGTTGTCATAAGTTCTAAGCTCTTAAGGAGGAGACCCGTGACTGGACATGGCCATTGATGGGGGTCTTAAAGGGGTCAAACTGGGGCTGTTCACAAATGCTATTTCCCTCTGGTGAATGGCAAAAGCAGACCCAGCAAACCTGAGTGCCCAGAGGAGGTACCATAGGAGATGATGGTCTTACTCTGATCAGAGGCATAAGGAGAGAACAGGGAACTCCCTGAGGAGACTGAAAGAAGAGAGGAAAAAGGGCAAATCTGTCTCCAGTTATTCATGAAGAGGGGGGAAGTGATCAGAATTAGAAAGCAGTTTTAGGATGAGACAGATGTCTTAGACACCGGTGCTCCTGTTGGACTCCTACTTAACTCAGGAAATGTCCCCAGTCAGGTTCTTTGATCTACACAGCATGGGGGCTGGCCCCTACCACCACCAAAGAGGGAGTCAGAGAACTGTGAGTAAACTAAGATGATATCCTTTGGAAGAAGGGCTGGAGACTCATTCAGAATGGCAAGTAGAGAGAGCAAGAGAGAAATACATATTGATAGCCTTTGGTTAGAAGACAAAAACTCACCTGTCTCATCAGGTAGAGGAGTAGGTTACCACAGACTCTCTCCTGGCTGGCTCACCGAAAAAAGAAATTAGGTTGCCAGACCTAATTTCCAGGTCCTGGGTTACATTGTAAAAAATAACTCAGAGACATATTACAGATATAAGAAAGTGTGAGAAGAATTTAAACAGGGGAAAGTACATACTCAGACATGAATGCAGGCATGCTCAAGGTAGACACATCCTCTTTCTCTACTGGTTTCTGGTTTTATTGACTGTTATTGGGGGTTAGAATTTACATTAATTGGAACATTTAGGATGAAATGGGGAAAATTCATTGGATAATTGGGTTTCTATAGGTTATTGTTTGGTGGTGGTTGGCTTCTGGTTGCTGTCCACGAGCCCTGCAGGGCACATTGACCAGTGGTGATTGGTTTCTGGCCACTGTCTATAAGCCCTGATATGTGTTTACTCAGTGAGGTGTTCTTTAATGCAGGTAGGTGTGGAGACCCTTCCTGGTTTTCCTCTCATTCTGCTATATGAGAATGTTGCATGTTGCATTCTGATAATGCAGCTACTTGAATGGATGTTGTGAGCTGCCTTCTGCTGACTTATTTGATTAATCAGCAGGCTGTTATCTCAATATCTTCTCCCAGCAGTGATGAGTAACTCATTAGGTTTTCTCCCCCTCCTCCTTTAAGTCCCTATTCTATCCTGCCTCACATATCTGCAAAAATTCCTAAGTTGTTTCCTAATGAATAAAACCTAGGACTAGTCCAACTAATACAGACACATTTACTGCTTTTTCTTAGGCATTTTTTCCTCCACAGAAATTTTTATGTTTATTTATTAAAAAAAAAAAAAAAAAAGAAATCCTGGAATTTTAACTGGGAGTACATTGAATTCATGTATTAATGCAGGAAATTGTGTCTTTTTAAAAATGATATATCCTCATCCAAATCTTTGATATAAAGTTTGATTTGTTGATGCTTATTGTACAGCTTTAAGCAAGGTTATAGGGTTTTCTTCTCTTTGACCCAAAGCTTCCCTTATTAAAATTTATTTCTCATTATCTTATAGGTTTCTTGCTTTTGTAAGTGGAACCTTTTCTGTCTTTTTCTAGTTTTACTTCCTATGTTAGATACAATCTGTTTAATTTTTGTACACAAATTTACCTAGTTTGCCCATTTTCTTATTAATCATACACATTTTTATCATACTTTAAAGATTTTATAGTTTTGGAATCTTTTTCTTTATATAAATGTAGTTATCTCACAGAATTTTAGTGTCATTCTCATTTAGTTAGTTATTGGCAGAAAATGTGCCTCCTAACTCTCAATTCAGTGTATGTTCCACCAAACCGTAGGGGTCACTGATTAATTTGACAAATTTTACATGTGAAATGAACTGTTTCTAGGCTAAACATATAATATTGTGATTGCACTAAATAGATTGTTTATCTGTGGAACATAGAAACATGTAAACTTCACCAGTAAATTTTCAGCTTTAGGGAAAGCGATTGCATTTTAAATAAGGAAAAAGGAAGGAATTTTAACAATATAACTTATGGCACAGTTAGGGCATTAAGCTAGACTTGAAGAAACTGAGATTTAACTCTACAATTAAAGAAGTGGAGAAATAGGACCCCAAATTAAAAAAAAAACAAAAACAAAAAAAAAAAACTTTAACAGCACCTGAATGGAATTTCTCAAATATTCACTATTTCCCCCAAATATGAAAAATCAAAAAATATTTAAAGCAGATGGTTGACATTTTTCTGATATAAAATAATATATGATTGAAAAGTTTTTCCAAATTTTTTAAATATTTTGAACAGAGAGGTCTAAAATGTGTTAAACTTAATATGGTGGAGTGAAAGTAGACTCAGAGTTAGGCAGAGGTAAAAGTTAATTAGATCTGCGTTATAAAGTGAGGGGATTGGATGTTGAGGTACATAGAGTACAATGGCAAATGTTAAGACATTTGTAAGAAATGCCTAAACAGTATAGAGTTTTATGTTGCAGTGAATATTGAGCAAGTGAAATCAAGAGACAGGAGACAGCCAGACAGATAATTCTCTTTCATTTTAACCCTTTCATTGATGGTTTTATTGTTTTAATGTGTGATATGTTCTTACCTGCCTTTGTAAAAATGGTTTTTGAGACACAATAACTCAACAGTGTTTGATTTGAAGTTCTGGCTGGCTCTCTCACACCTTCCTTTGTATTGTTTCTCCCACATCTCAGCCTCACTTCCATTTTCCCTCAGACCAGCTTCCCTGGAATTACATTACTGAACAAGCTGTTAGCATACAAATTTTCCTCTGGTTTAGTTTTCTATGGAAACCAGTCCTCAACATGAATCAATAAGGGAATTTAAGAACATTCCTAACTTACCATAATTAGCTTTATAAAAATTGCATATTCAATGGCTGGGAAAGAAGTTTATCAAACTGAGGAATCTTGGGGGAAGAGGGATACCAGATACTTTTGTACCTAGAAGGCTAAACTTGGAAGTGATGACCTAACCCTTATTACTTGGCTTCAAAGTATAAAAGGTATCAAATTTAGTAAAAAATAAATAAATAAAAACTTAAAAGCAGTTCTGGAAAAGATAGAAAAAATCATAAATACAAATTCAAGTAAAAAACAAATTACATGGCCTCATACTCTATAAAATGTAGATTTTGTGACCAAATAACCAAAAGGTCTTTGTGGGTTTGTAAGCCACTATGTATTGAACCTTAGCGAAGAGAACATTCAGAACTGAGCAGAACATCAGTGTAAAGCCCATTCCCACAGTCTGCATGGCATGTTGTCATGAAAGCCACTATGAAATCTGTTCAGTAAATGCCTTTCCTAACATACATATTATATATGTATTTATGGAGAAAGAGATAGGAGGGAGAGAGATAAAGGGAAGGAGGGAGGAAAAGAAAGCAAGCGAGAAGGGAATAGTAATATTACTGCCAGTAGTGTTTGAAATATATTTACTAAACCAAAATCCAAATTTAAACATACAAATCCAAAATATTAACTAACATCCAATTAATGATTTAGCTCAAAATTAGTGTGATAGATCTTTAATCTTGACAAAGAATCTTTAAAGATTGAATCAGTCAAAAGGAGTTTAATGGAGCATGAAAATTATCTCATAATTGAGGAAAGGTATTTTAATGTCTTTAGATACTGTTCTGGGGGAAACTATAGGAATAATTTTCTGCTAAAATTTAACAAGATTAAGAGCCTCTTTTAGTAATCTGCATTTAATCATTCAAACATATGTTTTACTTAGCAAGTTTACCAGACATTCTTCTATTGTATCTACTCTAAAAATACCATCCAAATCTACATTTCACCTTTTCTCCCCTCTATGAAAAAAAAAATCATTTATCTGGCTTTTGTGAAGACTTCCCTTGCTGGTAAGCTTGAAATTAAACTATGGCAGTTGTCTACAAGTTACATGAGATTTTTTTTTTTACTTAACTATTTGCTTCTCTAGCTGAGAATTTGATACTGAAAATCTTTTTAATCCTCGGAGTTTTAGTTTACTTATTAGTGAGATAAAAATTAGATCATTATTTCAAAACTAGCATTTATGGAGGTTTTCTCCAAGAAAAAATTCTCAATTTCTCACAAATACTTGTGTTAATTGAAATGATTCTTTGTTATGGTGTTTTTAATGCAATTATAATTGGTTATTTAATTTGTTATTTGAAAATATTTTTCTATTCTTGGGATATTATAAGACTTATGTATGTTCCATAAGAAATTTAAAGTTTGTAGTTTTCATTTCGGTGATAATTGAAAAAATTAATTTAAGCATACTCTGGATCAAGTAATGTCAGTACCAGTACTTGCCTGTAAGCTTACAATCTCCTTGGCTTTATGTATTTATTTTAAGTGGAGACTCCACAACTGGCACTGAACTTTTCATTGGGATGTTCAGACTTCCCAGACATTTAAAGATAGCCAGACATACTGATCACCTGATACTATCCCATTTTATGTCTATTGTTTGAGCATAATTATTAGTAACACTCCCTCTTACAGTCAATGTTGCTCAAGTTGGACAATAAATTATATGAATAACTTGCTTTTTACTGTAACATTTCTTTGCTATGTAAAGAGGAATTGCAGTATACCATATGCATAATAAATATTACTATAATTATTAAAATAATGTGATTTTTAAAGTTATCCAATTGAAATCATTTTAGGAAAACCCTCCAATCTTTGTATTTATTATTTCTTTAAAAATATGTTTATTGTTTAAACTCTAAATAAATAATTTTTATCTTTAAATTGTAATGCATACCCAGAAGCATGGGATGAGTTCAGAAGTAAGAATTTCTGATGCTTCATTTTTTATTTTAATGAGAAATACAGGAAGAATAATAAGTCTTATGGGCCCTTTCAGACTAAGATGATTGGTATTAGTGGAACTTATGTATATTTAGAGATAAATTTATGAAAGCAAAGTATAGGGAGGTTAGAAAGATGGGTTCCATTTACCAACCTATAAATAAAATCCAAAGGAAAAAACTAAAGGAAAAGTGTAAAAGATATTAAGAAGGAAAGAATGACAAAAAATTTCAGGGAACAATGTAAGAAATGCAGATAAGGAAAGAAAAACAGTTCAAAATAAATTATAATATTAATATACTGATGTGAGTGGATATGTTAATTTTTGCTTATAGCAAAGTTTATGCTTTAGTATATTTGAAATAAGGCAAACACTACTTGATCAGGGTATTTAATGAGTATCAGATCTCTTTCAGATCATTTGCTTTCCAGTCAAAAATGGTTTCTGGCACCACACTTTCCTCATGGCATTCTTCCTCTCCAGGTTTCTCAGTGTGTAGAACAGAGAGTTGAACTTGGGGGCAATGATGGTGTAGAAAAGAGAAAACACTTTATCTTCTTGAAAAGTTGTGCCTCTTTTTCCTTATTTTTCTCTTCTACACTCCTTATGTGGCACTAAATAGAATTACTATTATTTCCTTCATGAATTTCCCAAAATCATTAAAAAAAAAAAACTGCTTCTATTTGGTATCTTCTGAAGGATATGAAACTAATCATTTCCTGCATTTTACTGAGGTAATATGAAGTTATTATTAAAAATGTTTGTTGTTTTTAGGATTGAATAAGATAAATGTGCCTGGACAGGGTTTTTTTCAAAGTAATGCTTCCATAATTTGTTAGGGTACCTTTCCTTTTGTCTATTATTTTATTTTTTGAAGTTGAATTAAAGTTTTTTAAAAGTTTGCAAAAGCTTGAAGGAAAAAGGGAAAGTGCACATTTCAAAAGAAATGTAAGTATTTATAGAGAAAAATGCAATTAGCTTGCATATGAAAACTTTTATCTACTATTTGAAAGTAATATTCATTTCTTATGGGTTAGTTAGAATTTTACTTACCAGGCAAAGAACTCAGATAAATTTATTTAACTCTGAATGAAATGTAGTTTTCAGTGTTTAGAATACAGTCAGAAGAAATGTTTGCCTTCACTTCTAAAGACTAATGAATTTCATCATACATTGAGGCTGTCCTGGGTAGAGGAATTCCCTGTTTTTGTCTGCAGAGTGAAGCAGTCTCTCCTGATTTTGGAATATCATTACTGGTATTTATGTTGATGTTTTTTTCCCAAACCAAAAGTTGCATATAAAGTGTAGTCTCAGGTATGGAAATATACTTATGCATTTTCTGCCTAATTTCCAAATGGCATTTAAAGTGGATTACCTGGAAGATTGTAATACCAAACCTCTTTCTCACTTCTTCTATGGACTGAAAAACCTTCCAAAGAAAAGTTGGCCAAATGTGGAGTTTAAAATGTTGAAAATCATCTCATGTCCTTTAACTAATTATGCCAAAGGTGACAATCCTTTATACTCTGTGAAGTTTGAACACAAACGAAGGGTTCCATTTCATTTAATATCGTGAGGCCACAAAGCTCATGTACTTTATGTTGTAAATTTTCTGAATTTCAGGGTCTGAACTGAGACAAAATGGAAAATGTCAAAGAAGTCTCATTTCAATTACTTCTCCAGCTTCTGTGATATTAGGTTTGCCAGTCCTTGAAGATGAATCCATATATTACATATGTTGTTTGGCAAAGAATTTCCTGTTCCTGAATTTCTTCATTTGAATCAGTGGTAGCTATCACACAACTATATCAGGGACCATCACCATGAATTCCTACAACAATGAAGACCCCATTGCACTCAGACTTGAGGGAAACCAAAATCTAAAATTCCATACTGTGGGTCTGCTTCCTACACAACTTCTGGTATTAAATATCTTAACCTAAGTTTACCAAGAAATGGAAATTGAGTAAAAAGTTAAGAGCTAAAATTCTATAATGAAACAAAATGAAAATAAGGCAAAGTAGAGGAGAAAAAATATATATAATGGTGTGCATTTTCCAGCTGGCCTTTGTTGGGCATTAGGATGTTTCCTCAATCTTGCTTGATTGTCTTTCTAGCATCTATATAAATTTCTATATCTCTGACAAAGCATTTGGAAAGAGAAGAGAGAAGAATTTTCCACTGGTTCCAATTTCCATAAGTCAGTGTTTTCTACATGCCTAAAATCTTCTCATATATATTTTGAATATGCATGGCATTAAACCAGCATCTTATCTGTGCTGAGATGAAATGAAGGAAAATGATGGGGTCATGGGATTTTCAATAACTTTGGAGACTGAATGGTAAAGGTAAATATATAATCATAAGCATTGTTTCATTGCCTGACATTGGCAACAGAAGCCTGATTTAAAGGATATAGTAGTCATATTTGGCCTAAAATCCACCTGAGGAATGCTGTGAAAGCCAATGTTCTCCATAGCTCTGTTGGAGCTATGTTGACCAGAATCCAAAAAGTAGACCATGCTGAAAATCAGACCCAGAATTGGATGTAAGGGTGGCAGAGATCTAACATAATGAATACACAGCTTCTAGAATCTCTTATGTCAACATAGCCCTGGAAAAATGGAATCCTGAAATAATGGCATTACAGATTGAATTTGAGAATTGTGAACCCTCAAATTCTCTGAAACCTCTAGATGAGCAAAGTCCCCTCTTCTTTTCCAGAAGAGAACTGAGTCTATTTGTTTAGAGGTGATAGAATAAACTCAACTGAAACTCTTTCTTTGAGAAATAATGCTTATTTTCTTAAGATCTGATTTATTCTCATCATGCCTCATTTCTTTTAGGCCAATAATAAGGGTCAGGTCTCAGCACAGATTCAGTGGAGGTCAATACATTACAACAATAAAAGTTGAGACATTTCATTAGAGTTTATTATGTATTGTTCTATTTCCAGCTATTGTGATTGACCATCAGGGGATATCAGTGGATGATTAATATGCATCTGAATTATTTTGTCTTTCTTACATTCAAGTTGATTTTCTCAAATTTCTCATTTGAATAATGCTTCTCAACTTCTAGGATTCCACTTATATGTATATGTTAATTCTTACCAGTAGCTTTGAAATTACAAAAATTATTTCTTTAATATTTTACATTGACTTCTGAGTCAATTTTACAGGTAACTGTATAACTCATTAATTTTTTATCAGCACAATATCTGCTTTTCAAAATACTGAGTTTTATCATTTTAATTGTAAATATATATTTTAAAATATTAATTCTATGTGTGTTTGTGAGTGTGTTTATATATATATATATATATATAATTCTATTTCCATTTCTGTACCTATCTATTTATATATAGAGAGATAAACTCAAAACTCAAAGTAAAATGAACTCCTTTATACCACAAAACTGCTTAAGAAATAAAACATTACCAGTACCTTCATAGTGTCTTGAAAACCCTTTCCCCAATGTATCCCCTCCCTCCCACTCAGGGGTTACTAATTCCTGAATTGTGCATTAATAAATCTCATATGTAATTTACATCGATAGAATCAATATGAATCATGAATCAAGAAATATTCTAATTCTACAAGTTTTTTAACCTTAAATCTACTGTGAATGACGTCTTTCCCTCAAAATTATATTTTTGAGTTTCATTTATCTGATGCATATATCTACTTAACTCATTTTTCCTTCTGTAGCATTTCTTTGTGTGAATAATGTACAATTTATTTATCCATTCTTCTGTTATTGCACAATTTATTTGTCCCCATTTTCTTTCCTTTCTTTATTTTTATTATTTATTTTTGTTAATACAAACAAGGCTACTATGAACATTCTTGAAATTATCTCAGTGGAAATCTTTAAGAATATCTGTTGATGTATATAAATAGTATTTGATTTGCTGAGTCATAGGAAATGCATACTTTCAATTTAATATTTAATACCTTTCCAATCAGGTGGTAAAATTAACACTCTCATGAGCAAGACATGAGAGTTTCCATCATCTCATATCCTTGCCAATACATGGCCTTTTATACCTTTAAATTTTGCCAGACTGGTGAGGGTTAAATCTTATTACATTGTGATTTGAATATTTATTTCTGTGATTACTAATCACCTTTGCAGATGGTTAATGTGATTTGGATATTCTCTCCTGTTAAACGTCTATTTTCATCTTTGACCATTTTTTTCCAAATGGTTTGTTTACCTTTTATCTCAGTGGGAGTGTTTATATATTTTGATACCAATCCTTAATAAGTCATAAGCTTCCAGTTTAGGTATTTTTCCCTTCACTTTAGGATGATTTTTCAATAAACAAAGTTTTTCATTTTAATTTGAAATTAAAATTTCCATTTTTATGGTTTTCTTTTGTTTCATTTAAATTCTCCTTCATAATAATGACAGGAAAATGAATTCAGTTATTTTTTTTTCCAGAAAGGTAAGTTTTCCGTTTACCTTTAAATATATTATCTATTGGAAAATGAATTGTTATATGGTGTGAGATGAGATTAAATTTCTTTTTTTTTTACTTTCCTATATGGAAAATGTCTTGTTCCAGCATGAATAATTGATTTATTCTTGATCATTATCCCACAACTAAACTGCAATTTCTCTTGTGTCCTATATCATGATCATCCCTGAGTGTGTTCCTGAGCTATTTTTGTTATACTGGACTAAGTTTTTCTATTCCTGTTCTAATATTACATTGTTTTACTCATATATTATATAATAAATGATGATATTTGTGAAGACCAATCACCCGCCCTTCTCTTTATCCATCAGGTTTGTCATGGCTTTAATGCACTTTGATATTCTACATATATTTACAATAAACTCAGTGAATTCCCTGAGAAATAATTCTCTGATATTAATTGTAATTGCACTGAATATTTAAGCCAACATATGAAAAAATGCCTTCTATTTAATATAATATCTCCTTATCTAAGAATAAGGTACAGCAGCTCCCTACTTCCTTAAGTCACTCTATGTCTTTAAAAAAGTTTGTAATTTCATATATATACTGTGACATTCTCTTCTGAGTACTTTACATTTTTGTTTTCTGTTATACATTGTATTTTGTAAAGAATATTTTCTGTTGAATTCTCTTATATAGAAACTGTTGTCAAGAAATGCATACTGCCCTAGGCACACAGGAGTCAATTTCATGACTTGGGTTTTTGAGAAAAGAAAGAGCTTTATTGTAAGATCGACCATCAAGGAGACAGGAGGTAAGACTCAAGGTTCAAATCTGTCTCACTGACTTGAGAGCTAATGGAGAATTTATAGGGATAGGAGGTGGATGTTGCTATGGGGAAGGTTAGCTTGGTGTGGTTGATTGGCTAGGCACAGATTTGTCCATGTATGGTAAGGAAGACTCCAGACCAAATTTCCTTTGTTGAAGGACCTCTTGCATTGGATTTGTTTATGAAGCCTCCTAATTAATGCTACTTTGGTTCTGAAGGCAGATGATTTTTTGTTGGTGTCTTGGAGATCATTTAGGGATGGCAGTGTGTATTTCTGCACATGCTCAGGTTATAAAACTTTCAGTTGGCCACCTGAAAAACAAGCTCAAGAGAAAAGTTATAGATAGGAAAAATTACAAAACTTACAGATAAGCGAAGATGCTACTAACTGGTTCTTAGCAGTTTTAAAATGAAATTGACTTTTGCATATTAGTCCTATTTCTTAAAACTTTAAATGGTCACTTCACAATTCTTTTGATATAGTCACAGCTTAGTTTTCAATATAGATATTGACATCAATTTTGAATAACAGTTTTATAATTTCCTCTGCAATTCTTGGATTTTATAAAACTTTCTGCTTATCATAATATGCTGCCAGAACTCCAGAACAACATTGAATAAAAAGGGTGACAATAGATATCCTTGACTTGTTCCTGATAAAGTGGAATGTGTTTTACCTGAATGTATTCACTCTAAGTTTTCTTTTTTTTTTTTTCCGATAATATCTTTAAAGAAGCATCTTGATCAGTGTAAACAGAAAGATGTTTCTGTTCTATTAGGAGCTTCAAATTGTATAGAAGAATGTTTATGAATACTGAGTAGCCCAAGGTGGTTAAATGTTTTACTCATTTATCTATTGGTTTCAGCTGGAAAATCCATCTTTCTAAGCTCTGCTTTGTGATACTGAACCTGGAAGTCCAGAAACATCATTTCTCGTCTATCAGATGTCTTCAAATTAGATATTGTCAGAAGAATTACAAGAGGAACAGAGAAAACACTTCCTTATACTGTCATAATGAATAGTAAAAGTAAGGCAGATTTGAGGTAGGTAAGCAAAGATAGTGAAAGAAAACTTACCATGAGAAAACACATCAAATATGCCTAATCAGAAAGAGGTCTTGTGCAGTATCTGCAAGTCACAGGCCTTGCCATATCTGCAAGCCGCAAGCCTTGTTTTGGCCTTGCCGGCGTGGCATAAACCCCTCCCCCGTTCCCCGTATTCCCTCTCTCCCTCTTCCTTGTTCCTTCTCACCAATCAGAGCTCTCGCCCCAGTTATTGCCTTATTTGGACAACCTTGCTTCACCCCTTGCCGCCCCCTAATTCTGCCCCCTTTCCCTAGCAACCCCTGACCCTAACTACTGCCCAATGATAAGCCTCTACCATCGGCTAGGGACGGCCCCCAGCCTGAAGAGTATATATGCACTGTACTTCCTCAATAAAGGGCTTCTTCTTTTTTCTTCCACCGCACTCAGAGGACTCGAGTTTTTTATTTCACGTGCGGTCCTTACCAGATACCCCCCACACCCGAGCCGTGGAGACCAGGGAGCCCCCACCCCGACGCTGCTCCCTGAGAACCTCCTCACCCTCGCCATTCCCGGAGTGCGCACCGGACGGCCCATAACTAGCCAGTGTCGCCCCCCGGACTGCAGCAGGGCTGATCACCCTCAGGCCCGGGAACAAAGCGGCAATTGGCGCCCAACGTGGGGCATTGCCGGTGGGATAGGATCGCGCGCGGTCTTCCGGATCTGGTAAGCAAACAGAGGTACCTTGTAAATTCCCCTTTTGGCCGTGACTGTTTCCTTTCTCCTGCTGCTCATTCTCCCCCTTGTCTTTGTTTCCTTCTTAGCCTCCGGACATGGGGGCCTCCTTTTCCAAGCACCAGGCACCACAGGTTCGGGCTCTGGTGCATCTTCTAGCATGCCACAGCTGTAAAGCCTCCTCTAAACAGCTCCAAACTTACTGGGACCTGCTGCTTCCCTTTAATCCCTGGCTTCTCACATCTAATCTTTGGGATCCTGATACCTATCGCTAGCTCATCGACAGAGTAACGTCTGCCCTGGAGCATGAGGGCAAGCGCTTCCCTCCTGGCCTCATCCCCACACTTATTACCATCCGCTCCTGTCTCCTCGGCGCTAAGCCTCTAGAAGTCTCCCTCTCGGAGCCCTCCTCTTCTGAGAAGGACTGTGAGAACTCTAACGCTTTAGTCTTCCAGCTTAACAACCTCTTGGAACATTCTGATACTGCTTCCAAACCTCTGACAAAAACCATTAACCACCGCGCTCAAAAACTAACTATCCTGAAACGGTCTCTGTTGTAGAACCACTCCAAAACACTGTTATTCCTGCCCCGTCTCCTCCTATTTCACCCCCAAATGTTGATACTCCTACCATCAAACATACTTTTCCACCTTTTAACCCGCCTCCCTATAATGTCACTGCTATGACACCGCCCACCACTCCAGCTGTGGATGTTAACCCTTCAGTTCCAGCAGCAACTTTATAGACCTCCCACTGCTTACATAATAATAAGGCTGTGGGATGATAGAAGCTAATAAAATGAAACCACTGCAAATGTAAGAAAACTTAGCAATACAGTTTACAAAAAAATTCTCAAAAGCAGTGAATTCAAAGATATATGTTTCTATTGTCGTGTTGTAACTTGTGTTTGTCTGGTTGTTCAGTGTCAGTGTATATTTTGATACCTCCGGATAGTAATATTAATTTAATGAATAAAAATTATTATAAGAGCTCTATTCAAATGGCCAAAAATTAAATAAGCACTTATATTAATAAATAAACATGGATATTAGTTTAAAATAATAAAAATAGTTATACTCAAATTAAACCATTATTCTAATAAGTTTGTTTAATGTTGATGGTAATTGCATGTTGTCAGAAGTTTGCTTAAAAACAGTTTCTAAAATCATTGTGGTAACTTAAGTAAAGAAGGTATATAGAATGTGCTTTTATTATTAAAAGAAAGTAATTTTTTCATAAGATAAAATGACTAAGTTATTAAAACAGGGTTGGAGTTTTGTTCTTTCTCGGGGTTTCTCAAGTCATTGGTCTGTTTTGGTGGAAGTTTGCACAGAATTTTTCTCCTGGGTGATCAGTGTGCAGGAGGGAAGATGTTTTATCAAAGTAGCTTCTTGTGCTTTGGCCTTGACGTGTCCTTGGAGAGACAGGTTTTGTTGTTTTTGGGGGAACATGATGTTTAAACCAGCTTTCTCAAAAAAGCTTTTTGTTTCACACTGTTACAAATGGTTTGGTTTGTTCCCTGAAAGGGGGTGGAATACTGAGAGTGGTTAAGTTCATGTGATAAAAGTTAAATAAAATATTTAAAAGTGTTGTACAATTAAAAGAAGTTTTCTAATTTTATGACAATTAAAGTTGTATAAATAAAAGGTTCATATAAATGCTTTAAAGGTGTATAAAATTGCTGAAAATTTAATAATGTTTCAGTATAATATTAAACAAAAGTATACTGTTATTAATCATAATTTTAATTATTTTAAAATATGTGCTATAAAACTACCTCTCTGCCAAAAAATCAAAAGGCAGGTGCTTTAACTTAAGTTTGTCTGATTTACTCCACCTCTGCTATATATAATAATAATAATAATAATAGAAAATAGTAAGCACATCAAGGATGTTTTGTAACAAATTCTAAAAGATAAAGTATATTTCAAAAGGTGTTGTATTCCTCCCTGGAGGAGCTGGCCACTCTCCCAGGGACTGATGCATAAACCTTGAAATGTACTGCCCAAGGAGTGTTGTGTTCCTTCCTGGGGAGGCTGGCCCCTTCCTCAAGAATTAGCAAAATACTCAGTAATTGGCATATTATTATTATTGACTTAAAAGATTGTTTTTTACTATTCCTCTTAATCCAAATGATAAAGAAAAATTTGCGTTTACTATTCCTTCTATTAATCATTCAGCTCCTACTGAATGATATCAGTTCAAAGTTTTACCTTAGAGAATGATAACCAGTCCTACCTACATTATGTCAATCCTTTATTCACATTCCATTACAAATTTTACAAAAACAATTTCCTAAGGTTATGATTATTCATTATATGGATGATATTCTTTTTGCCACTGAGCAATCTTAAGAGCTTAATCTTAATCTTAAGAAACAATCATTTCAGCTGGCTAAAGAAATTCTTCCTCAACATGGGTTGCAAATAGCAGAAGAAAAAATTCAAAAACAGGTTCCTTTTCAATATTTAGGTCATACTATTAATAGAAATATTATAACTCCACAAAAGGTCCAGTTTCGAACTGATAATTTATGTACTTTAAATAATTTTCAAAAATTACTGGGTGATATTAATTGGGCATGGCCTACTTTAAGAATTCCAATTTATGCTTTACCCTAACAAGAAACCCTGACTTAAATAGTCCTCGTATTTTAAGCCCAGAAGCAAAAGAGGAGTTAAATGGCTGGAAAAAAGAGTGCAAAATAGCCAACTAACAAGAATAACTGTAAATCTTCCAATTTCTCTTTTAATATTTCCATCTTGCCATTCCCCTACTGGGATACTTTGACAAGAGGATGGCATAATAGAATGGATATTCCTACCCAACAAAGATACAAAAAAATAAAAATAAAAAAATAAACTTCTGATTATCATAAACTTACACATACTAATGCTTCTGGCTTACGTCATAAATATCCCCACTTAACAGTAAAAGAAAGTAAGAGGATTGTTAAACAATGTACTACTTGTGGGCCCATAAATGCCCCTACTTTCTCTCCAGGAACTAATCCCCATGGAGAACATCCTAATGAAATTTGGCAAATGGATGTTACACATGTGCCTTCTTTTGGCTGCCTTCTGTATGTGCATGTGACAGGGTACACATATTCTAATTTTATTTGGGCAACTGCTCAAGCTGGTGAAAAGGCCTCACATGCACGTTCTCATTTATTACATTGTTTTGCAGTAATGGGCCTGCCAACGCAGCTAAAAACTACTCATGGGCCTGCTTATCTTAGTCAATCTTTCAAAAAATTTTGCAATAACTAAAATATTAAACATGTTATGGGAATTCCCTACACCCCCCAGGGACAAGCCGTGGTTGAAAGGTCTCACCAACAGCTCAAAATTACTATTTTAAAAGAAAGGGAAATAAGCCCCTCGGGCATGCCTGAGGAAATCCTCACGACAGAAACTCAATCTGCTTACCTTTGACAAAAACAGCTTGTCCCCCATGCACAGACACTGGGGGGCATCTTCTCTAGGCACCCCCCTTCCCACTGTCAGGTGGAAAGACCCAGAAACCCAACAGTGGCAGGGACCTCACCCCCTCCTATGTCAAGGGAGGGGATATGCTTGTGTCTTCCCAGATGGCGCCCCACAACCCATCTGGATCCCAGCCCGAAATGTCGGACCAGCACCGTCACTCTATGGGAAAGAGACGCAGATGACAAAGAGATAGAGAAGAAGCTGAAGAGTGTCGCCTGCAGCTGAAATTCCTGGTAGCACCCCAACAAAACACACCCGCACCTCCCCAGCTAACTACTCTTTTACTTGCTTTGCTTGCTCTCGCTCATATAGGTAACACCAATCCTCATCAGCCTTACAAATGGACTCTCTCCAGATGGGAGGTTTCTGCAGTATTACTAACTAATATTACCAACTCCCCTACCTTTACTGCCCCAATCAGCAAGCTCTTCTATCGTCCATCCCTCCCGAGGAACTTTCGTGATCCATATTTCGATAATCAGGATGTTTATCTCTGTCCCAGTTCCACCCCAGGGCGTTCATATTGTAATCAGCACACATATCACTATTGTGCCTACTGGGGATGCGAAACTTTGGCTACTGGGTGGTCACCCCCAATTACTGACCAATTCCTCATGGTGCAACTCGCCCCTGCTGGGTGCACGCGACCATCTTTGCCTGAACAAAGCTTACCACCAGGTAACACTCCCTGTACCGGTCTCGCCCTCTCCATTCGAAACCCTACAGATCCCTCTTGGGTCATTGGTCATACCTGGGGCATCAAATTATATATCTCCGGCCCTGACCCTGGCACGCTCCTGCTTATAAAAAAGGAACCAATCTCACCATAACGGTGCAAAACCCCGCCGACGACCAATGGCTATCTGGCCGCACGTGGGGAATTCAGCTCTACATGAGCCATTATGACCTTGGCACCTTTTTCAAAATACAAAAAACACAGCCCTCTCCCCCACCTGCCACTGCAATTGCAGTTGGCCCCAACCCAGTCCTCAACCCTCCCAAAGCAATCCTCAACCCTCCTGCCATTCCTGCACCCCCTAGCAGCCCGTCTACTAGCCTCAGCGCCACCCTTCCTACATCACTACCCCCGCTCCAAATCCACAACCCGTTTCTGTCCCTCCTTGCTGCTTCTTTCACCAATTTAAATGTCTCCAATCCTAATCTCACCCAAAATTGCTGGTTGTGCCTCTCCTCCATTTTGCCCTACTACGAGACAATTGCTGTTAATGCCTCCTATAAGGATTCTTCGGAAGAGAGCCCTGCCTCTTGCAAATGGAATCATACTAGGGGCCTGACTATACAGTCTGTCTCTCGTAGTGGGCTTTGTGTGGTTAAGATTAAGGGCACCGTCACCTCCTCCATGCAGTCTCTCTGCAACTATACCTTATCCCCTAATTCAGGTACTAAGTTTTTGATCCCCCACAACGATACGAAATGGCTCTGCTCCTCAACAGGTCTAACACCGTGCCTGAGCGTCGCCACCCTCAACACCAGTGGAGAAACCTATGTGCTCGTTACCATTCTTCCCCGCATTTATTTCCACACTAACGATCAATTTCTTGCATTTTGGCAGCATCAACTACTCCCGGTCAATGTACAAAAATGTGAGATCATCACCGCTATAACTCTTGCTTCACTCCTAGGTGTTGGTGGGATCGCCCTCGGAGCTACTGCTCTCGGCACACAACAAACCGCTCTTTCCTCCTTGCGTATGGCTGTGGATGAAGATATTGCCCGTATAGAAACTTCTATCTCTCATCTGGAAAAATCCTTAAACTCTCTGTCGGAAGTAGTCCTCCAAAATCGTAGAGGACTTGACCTCCTCTTCCTAAAACAGGGGGGGCTGTGTGCCGCGTTAGGAGAAGAATGTTGCTTCTATGCCAACCACTCCGGCCTCATAAAAGACAATATGGCCCAGCTAAGGGAAGGCCTGGCTAAGCGTAAAGAGTATGAAGCCCTTAACAACAACTCCTGGACCTCCTGGGGGTTTGACAAACTCCTCCCTTACCTCCTCCCCTTCCTTGGCCCTTTAATACTCATTCTGCTCCTCCTCTCTCTAGGCCCTACCCTCCTTCGAAAACTCTTGCAGGCGATTCGCAACTCCCTCTTCGACAAGCCAGTGACCGTCCGCTATCAGCGAGTCCAAACCCGTGAAGTCGACTATCTACATCTCTCCAACAACAACCAATCCTTCAATCGCCCAATCCATGCCGATCACTCACCCCTCTAGACCCCTACCCTGTCCCTCCTCCCTTTCCAAACAAACATCTCCACCTATTATAATATGGCCAAGATAGAGCTGAACTGGTGAGCCAATGACGGGCAACCTAGCCAGGCACAAAAGGTAGCCAACCTAAGACAGGGCACCAGCCGCTGTTGCTCTGCTGGGCTGTTGTTCTATGACGGGCAACTGAACCTTATACTAGCACCGCTGGACAACCTAAGACAGGAACCTAGCCGATTGTTGCCACGGCGCCTGGCTCAATCATTGCTGCTAGAGTATCCAAAGACGGGTAAGATCCAGCCCCCTTTTCCTGCATGGTTCTGACCTAAGACAGGCACAGTCCCTACTGTTCATGCACAGCTGCTGCTGGGATAGCCCAAAGACAGGTAAGAGCTACAGGTGTCTCAGCCGGCTATGACCTAAGACAGGCCCAGCTCCCTATCAGTTGGCCTAAAAAAGAAAAAGGGTGGAGCTGCAGTATCTGCAAGTCACAGGCCTTGCCATATCTGCAAGCCGCAAGCCTTGCCTTGGCCTCACCCGTGCGGCATAAACCCCTCCCCCATTCCCCTTTTTCCCTCTCTCCCTCTTCCTTGTTCCTTCTCACCAATCAGAGCTCTCGCCCCAGTTATTGCCTTATTTGGACAACCTTGCTTCACCCCTTGCCGCCCCCTAATTCTGCCCCCTTTCCCTAGCAACCCCTGACCCTAACTACTGCCCAATGATAAGCCTCTACCATCGGCTAGGGACGGCCCCCAGCCTGAAGAGTATATATGCACTGTACTTCCTCAATAAAGGGCTTCTTCTTTTTTCTTCCACCGCACTCAGAGGACTCGAGTTTTTTATTTCACGCGCGGTCCTTACCAGATACCCCCCACACCCGAGCCGTGGAGACCAGGGAGCCCCCAACCCGACGCTGCTCCCTGAGAACCTCCTCACCCTCACCGTTCCCGGAGTGTGCACCGGACGGCCCATAACTAGCCAGTGTCGCCCCCCGGACTGCAGCAGGGCTGATCACCCTCAGGCCCGGGAACAAAGCGGCAGTCTTGACAAGTGTTGAAGACACTGATCTATAATTTGAAATTGGCTTTTGCACACTCTTGAATAAAATTTATGTATCATTCCAGATCTATTTTAGGGCTCAGGGTTAAGCACACACTTATTTAGTAATGCTTAGAATGAAATTCAGCAATAGCTTTCAAATAAACTACTTCCTTTTGAAAAAGAAATGATGGCACCATACTTTCCTCAAGGCATTCTTCATTTCCAGGTTTCTCAGAGTGTAAATCAGAGGGTTGAACATGGGAGCAATGATGGTGTAGAAAAGAGAAAACACTATCTTCTGGAAAAGTTATGGCTTGTCTAATGTAAATGAAGAGAATAGGTGCAAAGAATAACACCACAACTGTTAAGTGAGAACTGCAAGATGGAAAGAGCTTTGCTACAGCTTTCAGCAGGATAAATCTTGATGGTGTATAATATCAGGAAAAAAGATAACATCAAAATCACAAAACTAACCAAAACAATCACACCTGAATTGACAATTATTAAGAGACCAAATTTGTGTGTATCTGTGCAGGCCAATTTCAGCAAAGGATTCACATCACAGAAGTGATCTCTCTCATTGAAACCAAAGAAGAATAAGAAGATGGTGCAAAGAAATTGGTTGGCAGAGTGTACCAATTCCCTAGTACAACAAACTATGATGATCATGTTACACCTTTACCTGCTTATGATGATAGTGTAGTGAAGGGACTTGCAGATGGCCACTTAGTGGTCATAGACAATCCCTGTGAACATAAAGATCCTGATGCCTCCAAAGAAATGTGTGGAAAAGAGCTGTGCCATGCAGTTATAGTAGGAAATGGTTTTCCTTTCTGCCAGTAAGTCAGTCATTAGTTTGGGCGTAATGGTCAAGACAGTGAGAAGTAATTAAGGAAGAAATACATGGACTAGGCAATTAGCTAACTGCATGAGATAGAAATCATTATCAGCAAGTTTCCCATCCAATGTAACAAAATAAAATATGAAACATAGTATTTCTGTGGACCTGTTTTGAGATAGTTCCAAGAGAATAAACACAGTGGCATTATTCCTACTTTCCATAGTCCAATGAAGTGAAAATATGTAACAGACACCTGAAATCACATGATACAATGTCAGAAATGTTTGTGCAGAATATTTATGATTGTATACATCTCATGAGCCTATGTCTAATAATATGATTCCAGTTTTACAGAAAATGAAATTCTGATATTTAACAAAAGTATCATTCCTGGTTTTTCTCATGATGATTTCCATAGGTCTTTCAGAACATTATGTTCAATCTTGACAATAAAAATTAATGCATTCAATCAGTCAAATACAAACTTTTTAAAAAGCCATATAGATATAAACATTTTCTGATTCCAATGAAAATACACATACAATTACATACTTATAAAAGGATGTCACTCTGGATTCTTAGGTACTCAAAATTTGTTAAAAAATGCATGTATATGTCATGCATTATCTTTGTTTAAGCATGCAGAAGAAAATGCAGTTTTAATGGTAGTCACTAGTGGAATATAGTCTACCTAAAAATAATTTTGGAATGGGGTAGAAAATAAAATTAAAGATTAATATAAAGATACATACATATTTAATAAATAGAAGGAAAAAATTTCTTTGTCAGAAATCGATGCAAATGATTTTATTAATATTTTTATTTCTTGTTTACCTTTTTCTTAGTGATTTGTGATGAGAAATACAGATATTACACAACAGAAGTATATTTATACCCATTGGTATTTTAATGAAAATCATATACTTAAGTGGACCACAGAATATAGCATTAGTTAAAACTACAAAAGAGAAGCATAAGGCAGTTTTACCTTCGTGGCATTATTTAATGGTACCACAATATGTGAACTTTGGAACCACTCATTTTACCTATGAATGTTATCACCTATTTAAAATGGTGTATTTGTGACTGGACTTTGCCACAAATGGTTGTAAAGATCAAAACAATCAATAACTGACTATTGCCTTATTAATCACAGAAGTATTAAATTCTGACTTTTTATCAAAATATTACTGCTACCAAATCAGTATTCTAACATTTATGAAGAGCACTGTCTGATCAATTTGACTCCAATACAGCAAAGAAAATTGTAGCAACATAAGATCATTTTGCACAGTAAGAAAACTTTGAAGTCTACTAGTTAAATCCCTTCATTCTTAATAAAAGTGTCTTTAATAATAGTCAAATACAGAATGTAAAAATGTTTTTAATCTCTTCATCATCTAGGAAATATTATTATATTAAACCAATAGCATTTGATATATGGAAATATAGCCTATGCAGTTCAGGTTGACGGGGACTTCTGTTAACTTAGTCTGAGTCTCAATGCTGACAGAAAATTACCATAGATTGGTGAACACATGTTACAAGTTTTTTTACTATACATTTTGACCATAATTTGAATTATTAACACTCATCACCTTTCCTAAAAATCTGTGATATGTCTTTGGCCCTAATCTTGTAGCTATCATTCCACAGCAATTAATTTTTAATTCTTTCCTCATCTCTCTGTTTCACAGATTATATTAACCATGTTGCCATCAAAATTTTAAAACAATCCATTGCAATGAAGATGGAGCTGTAAGACAGTTGGATTTATTTCTATGGTGCACTTTTAAGAATTTAGAATTAACTTATAGGCAAGTCCTTGATGATTAACTTTTCTCAATATACCTCCATTTATTCTATGTAAATGCTTCCTCACCTATAAGTTAAAAGAATATTTTTTATTTTGAAATAATATTTAAAATATTGTTTTTGAACACTCAAAGTAATTGCCTATTCATTTACATGGACATAAAAGGAAAAGATTATTTTAATCAAGTGCCATGAAATAAAACTCACCCTAATTGTTCTCATCCCATCCCTCCATTGAAAATAAAATGAGAACATTATGGTTGATACATGAAATTATGTTTCAGAAAAAATTAAGATTAGTAGAATACTCAGGTACAAACAAACATCTATCTGCATTTATTGATACCAAATTAATATCCTTGCTAATTAAGTGTGTTCTGACTTTCTAACTAGTCAGTTTTAATAAAAAGTGTCAAACACCAGTTTTCTCCATTCCCAAGGCCAGAGGTAATGATTATTTCCCTTCTTGGAAATCCTTCCTGTTGAGTTAGATTTCCCCATAAAATAATGATTCTTTCTGTATCAACTCCCACTTGTTTTCTAGCTCCTTAATTTTAGAATGGAGAGGAACACAGTTTCTTTTGTGGACTTAGCCATCAGTTTTAGTAGTGACCACTGATTTCCTTCCAAAATAACATCTTCATCCAAAATATAGAGACACAAATCTCCCTTAACTAAAACAATGAGCTCTGAGTTTCAAATTTAAAAACAGTTAAAGGAAGGTAGTGGGTGTAGCTCAGTGGTTTGAGTGCCTGCTTCCCATGCAAGAGGTCCCTGTACAATCCCTGGTATGTCCTTAAAAAATTAGATAAAGGAGAACTTTGCAAAGATAACTGTAATAATATTCATGTAATAAAATTGGAATCATATTCAGTTTTATACTCATACAAGGGAAACAGCATTTTAGAGAGGTAAAAATCCCTTGAGGCTTAGCAAATTATTACTTAGCAAATCAGAACAGGAAAGCAGAATTTTCAGAGCCCAGAGTACAAATTCATAAACCACAAAAGATGTAGAACTAAAGCAACATTAAATTTAATGTTAAAGACTTCACTTTTTCTATTAGCCTACTAACTTTGCGTAAAAACATGTAATCTCCACAGTTATTGGCACTGATGTATTTCAGATATTCTAATCTTCATATGTAGGTGAAAATGGGATAATAAATTAAGTCAAATCCTCTAAATCTTTAAAAATATAGATAAAACTCAAATTAAACTGCAAATTCACCCTGTTCCTTTCTCTTACATCTGTAGGAGAAATCATTACCATCATAAATATCACAGGCAAGAATGGCAGTTAACAAAGTTCAGAGAGATAAGATAAACACAGATTTCAGTTTAGAAATAATTTCATTTGATTTTTCTTGACCTGTTAGGAGTCTTTAGGTAAGTTTGTCAGGTAGATGATGTTGTAGGGATATTATTCTTTCACTTTTTCTTCTCAATACTTTATAAAATGCAAATCACTTTTTCTTAATCAACACTTTGATGACTTTCTGCAAAGAGTTTTAACATTTTCTTCCAAAAGAGTTTCACTCCCTAGCTAAGCATCATTTCTCTGTCACTGAGTGACTCACTTGACCTTTTAGAACATCACATCACAATCTTTTTAGGCAACTCTGAATTTATTACTATAATAATCACAAAAAAACACACAGAGATTATCCCTGTATTTAACTGTTTAACAATCAATTATGCATATTAAGGAGTCAAGAATAAAGTATGAGGGAGCAAATGTAGCTCAGTGGTTGAGAGCCTACTCTCCATGTACCAGGTTTAAGGTTCAATACCTGATACCTCCTAAAAATAAGAAAGAGAGAAAGGAAGGAAGGGAGAGAGGGAGGGAGGGAGGGAGGGAGGGAGGGAGGGAGGGATGGAGGAAGGAAGTTTATATCACCCATTCAGGCAGGATATAAGAAGGAAAGATAAATACTTTACCACACAGGTTCATCGAATCCTTCTTCAATTATTCTGGCTCCATTCCTATTCTCTTCTTCTTGCGTGTGTATGTTTTTTTTTTTTTTTCCTCATTTAAATGCTGGTCATTGTCCTAGTGTTCAGATTATTTAATTTCAGATTCTTAAATTCACATTCCCCTCCCATTAGTGATATTAATAATATGCACTTTTTAATTCTTCCTACTACTCTATGCAAACTATGAACAATGTTAGAGACAACTGGTACATGTCACTCAACCAATGTTCATTCAAATAATGGAGGGCATATACTCACAGCAATAGTTTGAAGACATGTAGAATAATTTGAATATGCAAGAAATCAAATGAGATCTGCATTTCCATCACTAACATGATACCTAGAGGTATCCAGACTCACATAATTAGCTAAATGCTGGGTAAACTCTAAATTCTAAACTTACATTTCTCTTATTCTCAGATATTGAGTATCTCTTGCATGCTGTTTGGAACTGCTTTCCTAATAATCAACTCACCAATTGGATTTCTTTTAGATTCATTTTATCAGTCCCACTGCACAAAGAAAGAATTTGGATTATAAACAGTATGCAATGTGCAATTAGCCTAGCTACCCATGATTTAGGCATCTTACTCATTAGATAGTCCTCCTGGGCCCCAATGATTTCATATTCTTGCTCTCTATGCAGTGTTTTTTTTTATGAAAACAAATTTGTGGGGCTTTTTCTCAAAGCATCTTTTCCTTTCTATAGTTTCTTTTACATTGTCCAAAGAGAAAAGAATAGCTTTAGGACCTCAAATTAGAAAATGTTCTTCATCTCTCCTCAAAGTGGTTTCATTGTGCTTTCCAACTACATTATAATGGATTTTGCTTATTTACAAGTATTGTTTTAGTAGATTTCCTTAAAAAAACTTAGAAATTCAATGTTATTCTGAATAGAATTAGAAAACTCATACCAGAAGAATTTGAAAACAAAACACGTGAGTGCGTCAATGCGAGCAGAGCAAACTGAGCACTTACTGTGGTTCCTACACCATGTGTTCTCATTCAATCTTCAGAGCAACACAATGATATGAGCACTAAGATCATCCATGAGAAAATCCTGTCAACAGTCACCAGGCAAGGTAGAGAAGGCCAATAAAATGTGAGGAATAGGTAATTCTAGGGAAAGTGACGGATTGAAGTCAGAAAATGTCGTTGCAAAAGTAAACCAAACTTTACTTGATTCATGTGGAGGTTACAGAGACATTTCAATTGTAACTATTGTTGCCACTTTTCTTTATATATTCTATTCCATTATTTAAAAGGGTCACAAATATTCAAGTTGCGGAGTGGGTGTAGTTCAGGGGTTTGAGTGATTGCTTCACTTATAGGAGGTCCTGGGTACAATCCAGTGCAGCCTAAAAAAAAAAAAAAAATCAAGTCAGGTCTAAAACAATGTCCAAGTCATTGAAGCAGCCTAGCATATGAGGTATGATTTGCCTGCAAAGAATTAACTTGAAAGCACCTCTAGGATGTTTTTTCTTTATTTCAGTCCATGCATTTCTGTACAATCCTGAAAAAAAAATCATTTTTAGACATTATTATACATTTCTACTAAACATATCTATTAGTCTAGGTTATGTTTCAATAGTTGTTACTCTCCTTTGTGAAGAAAAATTTCTTCCCCAGGATCCCCTCTGAGCTTTCCCTTCTCTCTGGATTTTTCTAGCCTTTTCCTCATCCTAGAAACACATTTGCTCCCATGGATTCTCCAGTAACACAAATGAAAAAGTAAAATACAAATATGTTTTTCTATTCTGGCTTCTTTTTAAAATGTCCATTTTTAAGTGATATAAAATGCACTATCACTCTATCTAACATACCATATGTATACAGATGGATAAAACAAAATTAAATTTATAGTATATGTACATTTTTTCGAAGTATTCTTTCAGTCATTGTAGTATCACTAAATCCTGAAAATGGAAAAAAAATCAGAAAAAAGGAACTGCTTTTATCTATTTTTAGTTATAATTAATCTCAGCCTTTAGAATATTTTATTCTTGTCTTTGATCTTATATTTTCAACAATGTAAAAAATAGAGCTTTTTTATTACTTCATATCATTATCCCACAGTTTTACAAATTAATGTTATATTTTGCATTGTGCATTACACTCTTAATGGACACTATCTTGCCAGAGAAAAATATAGTTTCTTTGGTAATACAATATGAAAATTTAATAAAATTCTAGGCCAATCACATAATGGGATCAATGATTTATCAAATAATTCATATTTTTTGTTTATACCATCAGTTAGAAGGATAATAAAAGGGTTCTTTGGGGTTTCTTTCCTTAGCAAAGTCTTAGCAATGTAAACATAGTAGGCCATGAGTTAAAAATGAGGAATAGGCATTTAGTTAATAAGAACAGAAGCACAATAGGAGCAAAGATACTGAAGTAAGAAGAGCCTGCTTTGTATAAAGTCTGCTATTACACATTAGTAAAAATCCTGCTTAAGATTATTTATGAAACAATTCTTGTATAGGTTGTGTATGGAGAGAATTTTGGCAGCTCTGAAGGGAAACTGAATGTACTTCTGCTCAGTACAAGTGCTTGTGTTATATAGGTATGGCTAAATTTTAATAGATTGGGAGAATCTACTATGATTTATGTTTCCCTAAATAATATGGTGTCCTCTCTGTGGATTCCTTTTTCAAGAAGGTTTGGAAGAAAGCAACACTGGCACTGAGCCATATTTTAAAAAAACGGAAGTAGTTGTATCACTTCTGCTTTAAATATTTAATGTCCTAAATAATAAAAATCCATGTACCTTATCCAATAATCAATTATCTTTCACTTGAAAACTCTATTTATCATCTAATGTTTAAGTGATATTGATAACTTTTCTTCTGATTTTGATATTAAGAGTGCAAAATATGCACATAGAAGTGTGTTTGTTTGGCCAAAGTTGGCAGTACATTAATACAAAACAAGCTTTACAGAAGCTTGTTTCAATGCATCTGTTCTTTCCCAGTGTTACTGCCTGTAATTTTTGAGAATGCAGACAAAGTACATGAGTCATTTATTTTCTTCCCCCTAATATTTTTTTGATTGATCACTTACAATGTTATGAAACTTCTTTAAGTTAAGAATTAAAAAATTATTTGACCAGAAAGAACATATGGATAGGATATATTAACAAACTAAACTAATGTGAAGGTGTCTTTTTCTTTCCTGCATAGATAAAATACAATTGGACTAAGAATAATATTTATCTAAAAACTTGAGGACACTGCTATATTGTTGCTAATACTTGATATGATAGAGAAATGGCTTAATGTAGCACAATATTCATTTCTTAATAATTTGCCTAAATGATATTTATATAATTCCTCTCTAATAAAATTCTGTTATGATTTGTTTTTCAGATTATTTCCTTTCCCTTTCTTTCTCTTTCATTTTTTATTGCTACTAAAATTGTTATTAAACTTCTAGAGCATTTTAAGTTTTCAGTTAATCTTTACATTTTTTGTATAATTCCTTTCTTAATGTTACACCATTGTCTACTACTTATAATTTCTCTTCATTCTCATGTAGACACTGTTTATTTGTATCTTACTGATGATAAAAAATATTTTCTTAAGTTTCCTTCTAGTTACCTTAGGAAATCTTTTCCAGAAATCTACTCTTCCCAATATCTATAAATGATGTTTTTTTATCCAGACACTGTGGTGTTATATATTTTACTATAATATATAATTTATTTCTTTTCTCATAAAATTTGAAATAAGTATATACAAATTATTGCTAAATGAAACATTTTTAAAAACATAACTTCCCCTGGCCTATTTCTTGTCTACTAGGATGGTGAATCAATTCATTTCTCCTATACGTATATTAAGATAAACGAAGGTGTGGAATTTCTACTCTAACACAGAGTTGTGTATATTTTCATCAAGTGGAGGTCTATTGAAAATGAATATATGCTATTAATTTTCTCATCTTGTCCTTCTACATTCTGAATATACATGATGTAATAAACATTATAACAGAAATATAAAAAGCCACAAGGCCTTTCAAAGCTTAATCTCTCCCTATAACACTTCAAGGCAGTGAGAAGACAACTTTTCCTTTACAATTTAAACCAAATTCTATTCTATGTCGAATTCTTCAGTTCATAATTTATTTATGGGGTCATAATTCCTGATTTAGTCAAATATACTATAAGCAAATAAAGCTCAATATTATATGTTTTTAATTTTCTGAAGACCACTTTTAATCTCCTCCAGTTTCTACAAAATGTCAAAACATTGAATGGTATACAAGTATAAGTCTCACTTACAAATAATTATTAAAATGCATGTTCAGCCTTGCCTATAAGACTATAAGGCAGAGTCACCTTTCATTTTTCATGTACTTATACTATGAAAAGGATCTTATCCAATTCACTCTTACATGATAAATTGTCACATGAGATAATTCTCCCCCTTACCCTTTCCGACATTTATGAAATTAGGGAGTTGGTGTCAATGATCTAACAACTGGTAGAACTTAGTTTTCCAAGTCCACTTTACTCTCACATAAAGTTGTTTAGCAAATTGAGCATCACAAATCAATTGTTTTTCTTCTGAGAATATCTTTTAACACCAAACTTTTTTCATGCCCTTTCTTATTTCTGACTTCTCAATATATAGATAAGAATTAAATACAGAAATAATGTTGGTATGAAATAGCACAAATACTTTATCCTCAGGGAAGGTTTTATGAGATCTAAGTTAAGCAAAGATTAATGCTTCCCAAAAGTAATACTACCCCAGTGATATGTGATCCACGTATAGAGAGGGATTTCCATCTTCCCTCAGCTGAGTGATTTCTTCAGGTGAATAATGTAATTACATGTGACTCAAATGAGGACAAATGTTATTAAAAGAACCATTCATAGACCACAGTTCACACTGTAGACCACACTCTCTCCCACTCACTTCTGAGTGGTGTGTGCTGATTTAAAATGGCCTACATCCGTTGCCACAACAGTACTCAGGACAACCTCCAACTCCCAAAGAAGCCACTGTATTTCAACTGCTCGTCCCCTCCCTACCCCAAAAGTGGCAAGTGGCCACTGGCTCCACCTCATTGTTATAATTTCTTGTATTGCTAGAATCACCATATGTGAACAAGAGAATACCATCAAGTCCACTCTAGTCCATAGTTCTTCCCCCAATTCTGAGGGGACTGAGATGGTGATGTCCACTCCAACTCCAAGTGAGAGAGGGCTTATATCCCATGGATATGGTGGGTGGGATGATCCTGCCTGCTGATGCAGGCCCTCTCCATTGCCTGGGATGGCCATTTCCCATCGTTGTCTCCTCACCAGGTGACTTGGATGAGTCCATTGAGTTGTAGGGTAGGAGTTGCAGCTCCACCTAGATTTCATGCACACCTGGCACATAGGTAGGTGGGAGGCTCCAGTCTCTGGAAGTATACCTAAAAACTCCAGCATCGCATATAGGTTTGAATAGAAGGGACTGGTGAACCATGTGCAGGGAGGACTTATTTGAGTCTAATTCTGTCACTCTCAGGAGCACAGATTTCAAAATAGAACCCACTGATAAAGCATCAGTCTCTGGGGCTATCCCCCCTTATATAGGACCAGAGTGTCTCCAGAGCTCTCAGGAACCCCACTGAGTGAGGTGATAGGCACTTAGATGTTCTATGAGCTCCTACCGAGGTGTGCATAAGAGTTATCTCAGGGATGGCCTCCCGACTCTTTGAAGTCTCTTAGCCACTTGAACTCATTTGTCTTTACCGTTTCCCCCTTTTATTCAAGGTCTTTTTCCAGTTGTGTTGCCAGTTGGCACTTGGGAAAAGTTTTCAATTAGCAATAATCATGCCTCGGATAAACCTCATTGGCTATGATACTGCCACTGTGCAAAGCTGCCAGTTGGCACTTGGTATTAATCCCTCGTTGCCAGGGAGGCTCATCCCCGGGAGTCATGTCCCACGTTGGGGGGAAGGTAATGCAATCATATGCTGAGTTTGGCTTAGAGAGAGGCCACATTTGAGCAACAAGGAGGCTCTCAGGTGGCAACCCTTAGGCACCCCACAACTGCAGGCTAAGTCTCATTTACAAGAGCAAAGACTCACAAAGGTAGTCATCAATAAAAAAACAAAACAACAACAAAAACAAAACAAAACAAAACAAAACAAAACATCAGTCTATGGTTGGTGGCAAGGCTCCAGGATGTGTAATTTCATTGAGGTTGGTGGGCCACACTGTGGGAGATGTTTGTGTGGGATGTGGTGGGAGGTGTGGGAGGTGGGCAACATGGGAATCCCAGTGGGTTCCGTGTAATATTTTGGGTAATCTAAGCACCTCTTAAAATATATATATAAACAACATTTTTGTACACAAATACACATATATGCATATATATTTATATATCATTTTGCAAATGTTTGTATGTATTGTGAGAATTTTTATTTTTACCCATAATAAAAAAAAAAAAAAAAAGAACCATTCATGAGTTGGCAACCACAAGGACACCAGCGATGTAAATATCAGCACAGGAAACTTTCATTAAAGGGAAAATTGCACAATAGTAGTGATTGATTTCACTGGGGCCACAAAAGAGAAGCCAAATTATGACAGAAAACTGGGAGGAAAAATGGACAGCCCTGCTACCCCAAGCAGCTATCACTAGGGGACTTCATCTTGTCCTGTTCCTGACAATCACATAGCAGAGTTTATTTTGGCAACAAAACAATTAAAAGCCATGATTATAATGATAAAGATTTCAGTCATTCCAGAGAAGTGCATGGAAAGTGTGAAATTATCAAAATGATGGCTTTTTCTCCATTAGCAGGTAAATAACCAGTTTGAGAGTCACACAGTGGGTAGCAGATGTCAATAGAGGATAAATGGCTGAGGCAAAGTACATTGGTTGTTGAAAAGTCCAGGAAGTTTCCCACCAAAAGGGCAACATAAAAAAATAAGAAAAGCACAGAGCAAATTATGTTTATGTCATGGTCTCATGATGATGAGTTCTGATAGGTTCCTCTGATGTTCTATAATTTGAATTTATTATATGCTATGCACAAATAGTTAAGTATCTGAAAAAAAACACATCAACAGGTATTTGGATGAAAATTGTATGATCACAATTACTTAAAAACTGTCAACACATCATGGAAGTGGGTGTATAATTAATATTTATTAAATTTATTCTTAGGAAGCACAAATTGTCTAATATTTTTAATATTTTCAAATATTCTGTAACATTGATGACAGTAAATATACATTTTATTCAGATTTTAAAATGGAAAATGCCCTATGACTATTGTTTATAATATTTAAGTAATAATGCAAATTTATTAAACTTAATGCAGGATTTTATTTTTATTGGTAATTTTCAATTGTGCTCTTTAATCATAGTGGAGTTTTCATTTATGTCTTGTTCCCTTTCCCAGCATAATATGGATTACTTCTCTGAATTTTCTGTATGCATATGATCAAGAACTGTAATTGCATTTTTAAAATATCTCCTAAATGGCAAGCTGTTTGATTTGCAGAGTGGGTAACATTCTTTGAATTTGAGAACAGGAAGGTTCCTGTATATTGAGCTTGGGATACCAAGCTTACTGTGTTACAAGACATAAAATAGTTTAAATACATTCAACAAAAAGAATTTTTGTCACAGTCTGCATTTTGAAAAATAATTTTAATGGTTATTTATCTCTTTTGATTGCATTTTAGTGTTGGGTTGTATTTAAGGTGAAATTGAGTCATTAAATTAATGGTGCACATAATAAAGGAAAAAACAAAACTAACTGAAATGCACAAGTACATTGAGTTCTGCACCATTTGTGTATTATGCTAAAATAAATTATTGGCACCAAAGTTAATAAAATGATTTTATACAACATAACCATAGACAAATATTTTGGTCAGGAATTATATAGCTCTTATCTGCTACATGACTTATTCATAGATTTGGTTATATTATTTTATTTATGATCAGGATAGGACTTCCACAAATGCAATTAAGATAGAATCATCAGTCTTTCCCTTCAAATCTGTCAGTATTTGCTTCATATATTTTGGGTCTCTACTATGAGGTGTTTATTCATTTATAATTTTTTTATCTTCTTGTTGGATTGAGCGCTTTATCAGTATAAAATGTTCTTTGTCCCCTGTAACTGTTTTTTATTTAAAGTCTAGTTTACCTTATATTAGTGTAGCTACCCCAGCTACCTCTTGCTTACTACTTGCATGGTATATATATATATATATTCCTATCCTTTTATTTTCAGCATACTGGTATCTTTTAATTTAAGGTGAGTCTCTTGTGGACTGCATATAATTGGGTTGCTTTTATTCATACTGCCAATCTCTGCTTTTTTACTGGGAAAATTTATCAATTTCCATTTAAATTTACTACTGTGAATTCAGGATTTTTTTCTGCTATTTTTTATTTAGCCTTTGTAAGTCATACATTTTTGGCCCTATTTTTTCCAATAATACCTACTCTTATATTTATTTGATATCTGTGTTAGACCAGATTGAATGTCTTCTCTTTTCTATATGGATATATTTTTCATATACTTTCCTTGTGGTTACAATAAGGATAAAATGTGATCTCCTAAATACATAATATTTAGTTTGTTACCAACTTGACATCAATAGCATACACATATACTTGCCCTATACCTCTAAATCCCCCCACATTTTTTCCTACTCATTATCACTTATACCTTTTTACATTTTATGTCCAAAACCATAGATTTATCATTGCTTTTTATATATTTTAGTATCTGTAGGAAGTAAGAAGTGAAGTTACATACCAGAAAATACAATACATAATTACAGACATTTACAATTACCTTCATAGTTATACTGTCTAGTGTCCTCTCCTCTCAGTCTGAAGAACTCCCTTTAGCTTTGTTTGAAGGGCAGGTCTAGTGGTGATGAACACCCTCAGCTTTTGTTTATCTGGGAATGAATTAATCTCTCCCTCATTTTGAAAGAAAGTCTCACTGGATATAAAATTCTTGTTTGACAGTTTTTTCATTCAGGAATTTAAGTATTTGAACACTGCTTTCTTGCCTCTATCATTTCTGATAGGAAATTGTCAGTCAATCTAACTGGGACTTCTTTGTCAACAACATGTTGCCTTTCTCTTGCAGCTTTCAGAACTCTTTTTTTTTTTTTTTTTTTTTTTTTTTGCATTAGATAGTATGGTCACTATATGACAAGATATATTTTTCTTCATGTTTAACCTGTTTGGTGTTCTCTGATCTTCTTGGATGTACACATTCATGCTTTCACTAGGTTTGGGAAATTCTCTGTCATTATTTCTTTGACTATTCTTTCTGTCTCTTTCTCTCTTTCTTCTCCTTCTGGGAGTCCCATAATGTATATATATTGGTGTTCTAGATGGTATACCATAGCTGCCCTAGGCTATTTTTGCTATTGATAATTTTTTATCTTTCTTCTCCTCAGTCTGACTCATTTCAAGTATCTTCTTTTCAAGTTCACTGATTATTTCCTCTGCCAGCAACAATCTGCTGTTGAAGCACTACTGGGAATTTTTCATTTCAGTTATTGTGGTCCTCAAATCAAGTCATGCTGTTTGGTTTCTTTTAAAAATTTCTTTCTCTTTACTAATTCTATCATATTGTTCATTCATTGTTTTCCTGATATCTTTAGTTCTTTCTCTGGAATGTCTTTCAACCACCTGAACATTTTTAAGATTATATTTTTAAAGGCTTTGTTTGTTATGTCCATATTCTTTTCTTTCTTTTTTTTTTATTGTGGGTGAAAATCAAATTTTTCACAATACTAACCAATATTTGTAAAATGATATATAAATATATATGTATATATGTGCATTTGTTTACATAAATGTTATATTTTTTCATATATATTTTAAAAGATGCTTAGATTACATAAATGTTACACAAAAATTACAGGTGTATTCTTTTCTTTATCCTTATTTTTCTGTGTTTTTAACTTCTTCCTTTGGATGTGTCATCATTTCCTGTTTGTTTGTTTGCCTTGTACTCTTTTATTGCATACTGTACAGTTTAATATTCTAAAATCTTAACTCTAGGATTTATTCCTGAGATGTTGGTTTCTTGATTATGTAACCACCTGGTAATAAAGCAAAGCTTTTCTTGAGCTTCAGCCCTCCTATCAGGAAGGTCAGGCCAAGGTGAATGCAGTGTTCAGGGACCTCCCTTTCTTCTGTGTTTTGTCCTGGGCTTGTGCCTGTTGTTTGTTTTGAAGTTCTTTCTTTTACAGAAGTTTGGAAAAACCCTTTTGCTTCCCAAGATAGAGCCCTCCTTCTCCTGGATATTTAAGGGAGGCAGGACTTTGCCCCAGCTGTTTCCCTCTATAATTTCTTATACTCCTTTCATTGTCTCAAGCTGCTTTTCCCTGGAAGGCAAATTCTGGGAAGGGGGATACACCAGAAAGGAGTTTCCCATGTCAGTCTTTCCAAGCTGAAACAGGGTTAAGGACCCACAAAGGGAGCACAGACTGGCTCCAAATTACCCTGTGAAGGTGATCAGGAAGGCTCCATGAACTTCATTCCATGACTCCCCAAAGCTGAGCTTTCATGACCTGACCAGCAATTGCAGCCCTTCAACTGTCTCCCACAGCCTTGAGGAATCATAGTGTCTTTAAGTCTTGGCTGCTGCCTACTGCTGGGGAAAGATGGAATGATGGCTGCCTTCAAAGCTGAGCAATCATCCAGTTATCTGAAGTCACTAACCAAAATGCTGTGATCTGCAAATGGTGTGCCCACTACTTGTCTCTGGGAAGAAGATTTTATGTCATTTTCCATCAACATTGTACAACTAGATTGTCCTAGGTGAGTGAGGGCTATCACTAAATAAACACATTTTTCACTGTTGATATCAAAATGTACTTTAATATAAAAATAACTTCCTGATCCTGATAAATGTAGATATTTTAGAAAAATTATCTTTAGAAAAGTGGGAATTTCTCCAAGTTTTGAGGCATTGCCAATCTGGAAATTTTTTTAAAAAGTACAAACTTATTCATATTAGGCATAGGAATCATTGTAAAAAAATGTTTTTACTGTATCCTAAGTTGTGATATGCCACATTTTAATATACTGCCTTAAATTACCATAACAAATGCTTAATCAAAGATAATAAGGGTGAGTATCTGCACATCAATTCTGGATGGTATTCCACTTAGTGTTTTTGCTCACAAAACTGTCCTAGTCACAGAATTACCTCTCACTTACACAGTATGTTAATCTACCAATAACATTTAAACCTGATAGTAAATCTAAGAATATGGGCTAGATATTGAAACAAATCTAGGTCAATTTTCTGAAAATATCTTCAGGATTTCTTTCCGTGTATTTCTGGAGAAAAATCCCAGAAGAAGAGGGAAGGTCTAAATAACCCTGACACTACACTGGGTTCACAGAGAAGCATGTATTTATTCCACAAGAAAGTGGCCTAATATGTTAGGCTTATACAACTCCCTGACACCTGCTCATACCCCAAAATAAAGAAGAACATTAAAAAATGTCTGAAGAAGAATGTGCACATATGTGACCTAGGAGTCAATTCTTTTAGACCTACTTCTGATAGAAATTTGCACTGAGGAGACCAAATTAAAGTAAGATTTAAAAATGCAAAATTTTATGAGTTATAAGGAAAGCTATAAGAATCAAATCCCAGTAGCATTTTTTTAAATATCCTTGCCAAATAACACTAAACAGTTGTCCACATTAATATTCCTAAACCTCCCTGGGATGTAAATTTACTTTCCACTTTTGCATTTGCCAGACTGCGGACATGTGTATCCAGAGATCACTGTTGTGATTCCGACCAAGAGGAGTTCAGGAAATTCTGCCAACATTGGCTAATCTCCTCTTCTGAAGAGCAAGAGGGAAACTTGTGTTTCTAAAGGACTACTGGATGAGAGTTAGAAAAGGACTTTTTCTGGGAAGGGGAAAGACAAAGAAAATCAAAAGACATTCCATATAATTGCTATTAATAAAAACAAATATTTCATAGGGTCAGTTAACAATTAAGTCAACTTATCTAAGTTAACAACTGTACTATTATTCTCTTGTATCTTTAGCCACACCTAACACCACTGAATTGTCATTGTGGAATTTGTGGACTATTGGTAGAGTGTAAAAGGACCCATGCTTTTGGCTGAAAAGATATTAGAGAGTTAAAGGAAAACAGGAACCAAAAAAATAAGTAAACAAAACAAACAAAAACAATAACACAGACTTCTATTTTAATTATTAGCAGCAGTTTCTCCTGAGTAATTGCAGAACTTACAAGGTGAATGCACTGAGAACCATACACATGAAAAATTCCATTGATGTCACCTTAATGAATGAGAAATCTATACCTCACATGTAGTCATGTAAGGCTTAGGTATCAATGTTCTATAACATCTTATCTGGGTCAGAATACTTGGGAAAATAAACATGATAATATTTGTAAACATTTTTGGAAAACATACTTTTATCACTCTCTGCATTAATCATTTAAGTGCATTAACTTAGTTAATTCTTTAACATTGTATTTTCATGGGAATTATTTTCCTTGTTACACAAGTGAAAATATTAAAATCTTCTAGTGATTAAATAACTATCCAAAGTTCACAGAGCTTACTAAATATTATAACAGTATTTTGTCATCATTCTGATATATGTAGAAGTAAAATGTATAACAACAATAAATAGGCAGGGAAAAGAGAAATGGAAGTCTACAATTGCATGGTTATTATACTATGATAATATATCATGAAGTAGTATGATATCATTTGAAAGTGCTTATGTTAAAGTTGTACACTGTAAGTACTAAAGCAACCACTAAAATAACAAAACAAAGACTTATAAATAATAAGCCAATAAAGAAAATAAGACAGAATCATAAAAATATGCAATTAATCCAAGAGATTGCAGACAAGGAGGAAAAAAGAAAAATAGGTAAGATATATAAAAAACAATAGCAGGGTGATAGCCTTAAGCCCAAATATATCAATAATTATGTTAAATGAAAATAGTCTTAACAATTCAATTAAAAGGAAGAAAATATCAGATAGCATAAAATAAGCTATATGCTGATATAGAAAATGTATGTTAAAAACAAAAATAAAACTTAGAAATGAAAGAATGGGTAAAGATTTGTAATGCCAACACCAGTGAAAAGAAAGCAGGAGATGCAACGTCAATAACAGACAATGAGAAGTTCAGAGAAAGATTATTGTCAAGGATAAATACCTTCACTCCAAAATGATAATGGGGGCATTTATTCAAGGATCATAACACTCCTAAATCTTCATGACTCTAATTACTGTTCTTGAAATATAAAATATCTTAGAAAATATTAGGAATAAATAGAGAAGTCAACAATTATAGGTGGAGATTTTCTTTACCATATAAGAATAATTAATAGAATATATAGACAGAAAATCACGAAGGAGATTGTAGTCATCAAAAAAGCTATCAATGACCTGACTTAATTGACATTTATTAAATACTTCACAGTTTTGTCAAATGCATTTGGAACATGACCAAGATAAACCATATTCTGGGATAGAAAACAAGTCTCAACAAATTTACAAAGATTCAAATCTTTCAAAAGGTGTCCTCTGGCCACAGTGGAATTAAATTAGGAATATCAGAAGGAAATCAAGAAAATCCTCAAATCTGGAAATTATATAACAGTTTTCAAACTAACCCTAAGGGTAAAGGAAGAAATCAAAAAGGAAATTTAAAGGTATTTTGATGTTTTGAAATATATGAATATGAAAACACAGCATATCAGAGTTTCTGGGATGCAGATAATACAGTATTCAGAGAGAAATTTATAGCACTAAACCTATATTAGAGAAGGGAAAAGGTCTCAAAGCAGCAGCCTATGCTTTTATATAAAGGAAGTGGAGGGGAAGCGGCTGTGGCTCAATCAGTAGGGCTCCCGTTTACCATATGGGAGGCCCTGGGTTTGGTTCCCGGGGCCTCCTGGTGAAGGCAAGCCCACCCGCACGGCGTGGTTAGCTGACCCAGCGAGCACAAGCAGCAAGTGGGGGATAAATGAATAGGTGAATAAAATCTTTAAATAAAATAAATAAATAAATAAACAAACAAACAAATAAATAAATAAATAAAGGAAGTGGAAAAAAAGGAGAAACCTAACCGAATGAGAAGAAGAAATAAAATAGTAAAGAACAAAGTGGAATTTAATGAAATAAAAAAAGAAAAGCAATAGAAAAAAAAATCAATGAAACCAAAAATTTGTGTTCGATAACTTCAGTACAATTAGTAAAACTCTAGCCTGATTGATCAATAACAAAGTCAGGATGAAAAAAATTACCAAGCATCATTTCCCTGTCACTGACAGCCCTGCTTATGCTTTTAGAACATCCCATCAAACACTAAATGAGCAACTCCTAGAATTTAGTGCTGTCTCAATCTCAAAACAAATAAGCCTATGAAAATCAGAAAGTAGACCTGTATTTAAATTTTTGACTATTTCAAAATCTGTTATCTATACAATGGAGTTGAAAATAAATTCAGCATATATTATTCAGGCAGGATATGGGAAGGAAGGAGAAATAATTCCTACACAGGTTCTCCAGCTCCTGCTTCAATTGCTGTGAGTCCATAACTATGCTTTTATTCTCAATATTTTCTCTCTCTCCTTGTTGAAATGCTGTCCATTCTCCAATGCTCAGATTATTATAACTTCATAAATTCACATTTCCCTCCCAATTCGTTGTTAATAATATTCACTTTTCTAATTCCTCCTACCATTTGTAGAAGAAAACTTTGTACAAGTATAGGTACAATTGTTACCTATCTGTTGCAACCCAGCTCCTCAAAGGCACAGGTCAGGACAGTGGCAAGACCAAAGGACAAACTCAGCACACAAGCAGAAATGTGCTTTATTTACTGAGACCTACAGACAAGAGAGGGTTTTCAACAGTGGCAGGCTGAAGAATGAAAGTAGCACTCAGCAAAGATGGAGGAAAATGAGGGACAATATATAGGGTTTAAGAATAAAGATTTTTTTGTAACAGAGTTACATAAATGGGGTCTGTGATGTTATTGTAGGAAGGAATTGCACAGCCTGAAGAACATAACCGTCTACGATACCATCTGTATTGTTTCTTTGTGAGAAGGTTTGATACATTTTAACTTGTGACCTGGGGCATTCAGGCAGCTGCATTCTGCAGGCTGAGTTTCCCTTAAAGTGGGGACTTACTGGACCTCCACAATCTACCTCTATGCAGAGTTTGCTTTGCCCATAGGACACACACTGCTTTCACATTTCACAACAGGATAGCATACAACAAAGTTCTAAGAGTTGTCCACCAAAAGCTAGTAGAATTACAAAGACACGTTGTCAGGGACAACAAAGGGAATTAAACTAATTAGACAGAGGATCAATAACTAGACATTGTGAGAGTGATTAGGAATATATACACAACAATTAACATTATTCAATTAGAAGGGCTTGTTTTAAACTTGCCAATGGGTTGTGACCTGCCTTGCCAACAAGGTTTCTCACACTGTCCAATTTGCAGGCATTATGGTCAAGGTAGATTATGCTCGTCTAACAATAAACAAGCAATATTTCCATTAGTAGATAACAAAGTACCAGGTAGGGTAGTCCTACAAGGAGGCTTTTAATACCATACATTTACCACTTCTAAATTTTCTGAGTTTTCTATGGTGATGTCAAAAACTAGGTTAAGCATAAGGAGAGTCCACATAGACACATATAGGTCCCCAGATATTTGCTGTCCTGATTGGTTGCCTTTTTGATGTTTATCTGTCAGCTTTTAGGCAACTAATGGGGAGGACTTCATATTATATTTGGAGTTATTCAGGACTTCTTTTGAGCCTAGAACTTTCAAACTGGACCTTCTGACTAGGGTCTTTGGCAGGCTTTATTCTGACCAACCACCTTCCCTGTTTCCTATACTATCCTGCCTCAACTTTCCCTTCAGAGAGTTTACACCCTTATTCTTGTGGAGGAAGTGAAGGGCAATGATCATTCTTCTGCCTCTGCTTCCTACTGGTTAGGGGTAGTAGTTTCTGACTGACTAGTGGTAAAACTTTGCTATTCTATTGAGATTGAGGGAAGGTGGATCTGGCACCATGGTGGGAACTGGATGAAATCCTTGCATGACTAATATCTTTTTCTGGAAGATGTTGATTCTGGAATAAATAAATTTAGAAAATGAATTAAGTTTACCAAGACTTTTAGCATGTTTAATATCCTTTGGCATATGGTCTGGACTAGAAGAGATACTTTATTCATCAAGCATATAGGTACAGCACTTAATACTAATCAATGCACTAGTTAATTCACAAGTTCCTTTTTGAGCTGCAGTTAAGAGATTTAAGCTCCAGGTTTACAATGCCATACATGTTGTCTCTCTATGGGAGTGGGGTATAATGCCAATTGTGTTTGTTTAAATTTTACTCACATTGCTCCACTTGGTATGTTCTTTACACAGAGAGCATGCTGCAACACAATTGGACCACTCATTCTAGTGTTTCACTGCTCTGGTGCACAGCACCCTTTAGCACTAAGAAACAGAGCCAGTCTGGATGTAATGTGCATTGTAAATCTGGATATATAAAGCCATTACAGGCTGCCACAGGAGTTCAAAACAGTGACATACTTTCCACTGACTTCAGTAGCATGTCCAGAGATTTAATAGATACTTTTATTGTTTTAGGGGACATAGTGACCAACCTGGCCAATAACTCAAGAGGCACTGTGTGGGCTACTGGAGGCCTGGTTTGAATGCACAAGAGACTTTGACAATACTGAAGTCTGTCATTTTTAATTTTTACATTCTCTTTAAATATGTCCAATGCAGTTAATAATGTATTAAATGAACTTCAAAATTTTTATTTCTTGACTTTTTACTTTTAACTCTTTACCATAATCATGTTAATTAACAGGTATTTCACTTTAGTTATAAAGGGGGAAAAAACTACTTTTTCTATTATTTTGTGAAAAACCTAAGATTCCCAACGGAATTAAGATTATTTTCTTCTACTACCACTTTAATATGCAGATTGGGCTGGCCTCTGACAGGTTTTCCTGTTATGAAGTTACTTTTTGTTATCATTAATATCAGCTTAGGTTTTCAGTTTAGGAAATGCTTTTGCAAACTTTCTATAAATTACTTTTGCATTTAAACTTGCCGATGGGTGTGACCTGCCATGCCAGCAAGCTTTCTCACACTGTCCAATTTGCAGGAGTTATGGTCCAAGGCAGATTATGCTGGTCTAACAATAAACAATAAACAAGCAACCCAATGAGGAAAAAAAAAAAGCTAATTCCATGGGAAGAGAAGGTTGAAGTATGAAGGATGAAGATCAGATGGTAATCCTTAAATTACCATTAGCAACCAATAAAATTTACTTTTATCCATTTATGTTTTATTTTAAATTACTTATTCTTTTCTATGAAAACTAGTTATTTCATTTTAGGACAGATCTTTATTTCATTAAACATGAACTTACAATTTTACAATTCATGAACATGAATTTTACAGTTTTCACCATCTTAAAAATTTAATACATATAACACTAATTAATTTTATCAGTATTTTGTAAACCTAGAGAGATTACATACAAGCCAAATAAAATTATATTGTATATATAATTGTATATATTATACAATTATAGTTTATGCAAGAAATATTTTTCTTTTTCTTACTTTTCTGCAGGCTGCTAAAACCACCTTTTTTATAATAAAACTTTAAAATTGTGACTTTTAAAGCATACTGTCTGCTTGGTTCTGGAATATATTATAATTGTTTAATTTGTTTTAATCATAATTTAGAAGAGATCTTCCCATAGTTGCCAAGGACTTTTTTTTTTACTTACTGAAATTTGCTGATTGGGTTAATTACCCTCATTTTAAGGCTGTTAAAAGATTTAACTTGGAGAATTACAGCATAAACTATGATTTTTTTATTCGCCAGCCTGCATTTCTCTATTTTGTTACACCTAACCCTTTTCCCATTCTTCCTCTTTTTTCTTTTCTGATGAGGAGTCCGTAGGGTCCCAAGCCTTAGGGTCCACACCAGGGGTGGTTATCATCCTCCAAACCTGGACTCTAGGCAGCCTGCAGCCCTAGCCTGTGTATGTCTATAAGCCAGGGTTTCTAAGTGCTTATTAACTTGTCACAGGCAATCAGTTAAAGAATCTTTCATTTTTGCCTGTGCCAGGGACCTGACCCTTTTTAACTTTAACTCTTTTTCTAAGAAGTGCAAAGAGGCCTTTGTCACTTGTTCAGCCTCAGTAGCTATCTGCAAGCCTCCTAACATGATCCATGCTATAGGCCCTGCTACCTGGCAGTTTCCCTCTTTCTTATTTAAATTAAGCTGCTTTGCTATCTGCTATAGCACTGCCAGTATACTTGCTAAAGTTTTTTGGGCATCCCTGTATTCTCTAGGCATTTACCATTCATCCTGGATGGCAGCCACTGCTCCCTACATGAATATTATAGACCAATCTGAGATTTCCCCTGCAGATTCTCCTTTCCCTGAGTGCATGCCTTCAATTGCTGGTGGTTCAATAGTCTCCTGGCTGGTGGCTCACCAATTGTTGCAACCCAGCTCCTGAATGGCATGGGTCAGGATGGGGACAAGACCAAAAGACACACTCAGCACACAATCAGACATGTGCTTATTTATTGGGACTTACAGACAGGAGAAGGTCTTCAGTGGTGGCAGACTGATCAATGAAAGTAGCACTCTGCAAAGAAGTGGGAAAATTAGGGGCAATATAGAGGGTCTCAGAACAAAGGCATTTCATAACAGGATTACATAAATAGAGTCTAGTAATGTTATTGTAGGAAGGAATTGTACATCCTGGGGCACATTACAGTCTAAAATATCATCTGTTTTGTTTCCTGTGAGAAGGTGTGTTACATTTTAACTTGTGTCCTGGTACATGCAGGTGGCTGAGTACTATGGGCTGAGTTTCCTTAGGGAGGGATCTTCCTGGACCCCACATCTGCCACTCATCAAGTGTTACAAATAATGGGAGGTAATAGACTCAAAGCAAAGGTTGGAAGTCAAGTAGAATAATTTGCATATCCAAATGAGTCAAATCATGATCTGTATCTGCATCACTAATATTATTTCCAGAGGTGTCCAAGCTCACATGATTAACTACAACACTGAGTGAATTAAAAATTCTAAAACGACATTTCCTGTATCCCAGGGCTTTGATTACACTTGCATATTGTTTTGAATTGCCTTCCCAAATAATAAATTCCTAGGTAAATTTTGTTTAGATTAATTTTTCAGACACAATGCAAGGCCAGGAGAGAATCTGGATAACATTGAGTATGTGAAACACCAATAACAAAATTGGTTTAGGCATTTTAGTCATTAGACATTCCCCTGGGCCACAGTGACTGCAATTTTTACCTAGGCAAAGAGCTTTTTGATAAAAACAAAATTTGTAGGGCTTTGGCTTTGAAGGCCTTTGCCATTCCAGATTCTCATTGAGGAGAAAAGATCACACTTGATCCTTATTTTAGATAATGCTCTTTATCTCTCCTCAAAAAAACTTATTTCTGTCTTAGGCCTAATTGGAAGTAATTTTACTGTCCATATTTCTATTAACAATCTCTTCAAAGCAATCTAGACCTTTTCTATCAAGCACTTCACAATTCTTCCAGCATCTACCCATTACACAATTACAAAACCATTTCCACATTTTTGGTATTTGCAATGGCAACACCCTAGTCTTCTGGTGCCAAAATATGTTTCAATTTGCTAGTCTGCTGAAAGCAGATACCACAAATTGGTTGGCTTTTACCAATGGGAATTCTTTAGCTTACAGTTTTGAGCCTGAGAAAAATGTCCAAATCAAGACACCACCATGGCGATACTTTCTTCTGAAAACTGGCTGCCAGAGATCCTTGCATTCTCTGCCCCATGGCAAGGCACAGGACAACATTGTCTGATGGTCCCTCCCTTCTCTCCTTAGTTTCCATGCTTTCAGCTTCTTGCTTCTGTGGCTTTTTCTCTCTTTGTTTGAATTTCATTCTCTTATAAAAGACTCCAGTAAAAGGATTAAGATCTATCTTGAATGAAGTGGACCATACCTTAACTTAAGTAGCCTTATCACAAGATCCCACTTACAATGGATCTACACCAACAGGAATGGATTAAATTTAAAAACATATTTTCCTGGGATACATACAGTTTCAAACCACACAGAGTGTTAGGTTGTAGCTATGTAAAAGAGAATAAGCAAAACAAATTACAATTAAAACAATATTCCTGCTCCCATTGTTAGGGCAGACTAGGACCAAAGTTTTTTATTGAAAATGTATTAGAGAGTTAAAGGAAGTTAGGAAGCAAAAGCAGTCCTCTATTATGATTAATATCAGGCCATTTTTTTCCTGAGTAATTATAGAGCTATAAGGTGTATAGACTCAGAAATAACTGCAGTAAAATTCAGTTCACCATCTCTCAACTGAACAAAAATTTATACATCACACATAGTCATGTTAGATTGAAGTACATCAATATTTTATGGCATCTCACATGGATCAGATCAATTCACTTAGAAAAATAATCATGATAATATAAAGGTTTTTGGAAGTTTACTATATGTCATGCACCGTATTAAGCATTTTAAGTTAACCAACTTAGATAATCATTAAAAAAAAACATTTTAATGGGAATTATTACCTCCATCACCTCTGTAAGCTTATAGAGGTTAAATAACTTGCTAAAGATCATAGACTTCATTGTGTGCTTAAATTTGCCAGAAGCTTATTCCACCTTTTAATACATTTAAATCTACATACATTTTAAATGGATGAAGAAAAAGAGAACTTACTGAGGTAAGTTAGTACAGGAAATGAGGAGAAGACAAGTTACAACATGGCCAACAGACAACATAGCTGACAGACAACATGGCCATGAGACCCTGCCTGGAAACCACTACTACTAAAAACAAAGTTGGAAGGCCCCACTGAGACCGTGACCATGAAGTCCTAGTTGGGAATCTTTCTGAGGCTAAGGGGAGGCCCCAGATAATTCTGAACATGCCTCCCCATTGGTCCCAGATAACCCAAAACAAAAGGCCTTACCATTGTCCCCTACCATTGGTTGGGTAACCAATAACAGCTGGGACCTTTTCCCTTAGCATTAGCAAGGGGAAGAGTGATTAATACATTTCATGACTCTTCGGTGTTGGTTTATGCCATGTAACCATTTTGCTTGTGTGACGATTTCTCAGATTTTGGTTTCAACTTGTTCTGTGGTGTTGACCCAGGTGCAGCAGGATATGTTTGTGGGGGCATAAAAACCTCCTTCTTCATTTAAAAGGTAATCAAAGGCCAACTGGTTATCCATAACTACAGAGGCAAGAGAACTAAGGGACATAGTTAGTCATTCTAGGGCCTATCCTATTTCAGAAGCCATGGTTTCAAGAGTGGTGGTAAGGATGAGAAGGGTGGTTTCCTGGTCCCCAAAGCCATTGCAGGGTGCAATGATGCTGGCTAAGATCCCCACTCCCAAGGACCAGTCTTATTCCCTATTTGAAATGGTCGTGGGAAAGATTAAAACCTTGATTTTCAAAGTTAAGGGTAATGTAGTTTACCCAGACTGCATGTCAAATAGACACCAGGGTGGGGAACCCTATAAGCATCCAGGTGGAATTGCAAATGAATACAAAGCCTTTGGAGAGAAAAGCAATTCCTGAAGCTTTGTTTCTGAAAGAGGTGTAAACTAATTGCTTATTTTGTTGACAGGTGTTTATGGGACTTCTTCCTTAAGGAGGGGATTGTTTACACACAGGAAAGGTTGCAAGGGGACCACTAGGTGAGCTCTAGACCCTTGCCAAAATTTTTAACTTCTAGCCACATATATGACTTTTTTCAGGTGTGACAGATGTACTGAAGAGTCAATGCTCCTCAATTTTGCTGCAGTAGGAATGGTCAGAAGAACTAGGTTTGATCCTTTCCACCATGGATAAAGGGATTGTTTATTCAGGTGACGTTACCTATATACCCAGTAACCAGTATGTACTGGGAGGTATGGCGTCACTGGTGGACCTGTAGAGAGAGACTCAGAAATGGTTTTGTGCAACTCGTTTATCACTTCGGACAATATTTGGCAGTAAGAGTACAGAGCGGCTTGAGACTCTTAACTGTTGGACCCATGGGAAAAGTGGCATTGGTTTTCAAGTTACTATTTCATAAGGGAAGAGCTTATGTGGCCCAAAAAGTCTTCCTTGGTGGTTAATGAAGAATAGGGGGAAGACTTTTTTCCAGGTCAGAGAGAACATTTTTAACTTTGAATTTGCTTCCACACAGGATTTATTTCCTACCCAGTGCCTTACACTTAATAGTGGAGTTGAAATAAATAATGAATAACACAGTGAGTATAAAGATGAAAAATCAGTACTGGAGTTACTCCAGTTTTGTCATTTTGTGTGACCATGTGGAGTTTTTATGTGGATTTAAAACTTAAAACCTAAAACGTTATAAATTCTAAGGTGAATATTTTTGCTTGATAGCAGCACATTTTAATCCACACATGAAATATTTTACTGAATTTCAATAATATCTTTAAAATGTGAATACCTTACAATAAAATTGAGTAAATAATAATATATCTTTAAAATGGAAATATAACCTTTATATTTGGTAATTATTTAAAGGCAATAATGATTGTTCATAATTTTACATGATTATTACTGAACATATTTTGTCATATATAGGAGTAAATTATTTAAAATAATCTTCTTCTGTCAAACACATTGTTTGTCACTTACTGCCAGTTAATTTTAAACTCAAAACATTCTTTGAAGCATACATTTATTCACAGTTTATGTATTAATAAATAAAAAAGTTTCTAGTGAAGCAACTTGGTCAACATATCAAAATTAAAATTTGACAGCATCAGAAATTACACCATGTTTGACTTGACATCAAAGCTGAGTCCCATCCATGGTTATGAATTCTCCATCAGAAAATTAGAAATTGGTCAACTTATTATGAATTCTAAATACAACACTGATTAAATACAAGGTTAGATTTTATTTCAAGATTCGTTGGATATCAAGCATATTTTCTAAAGAGGAAGGCAATATGATCAAAATATTATTTTAGAAAATTGTTCATTTCATTCCTCAAGTCAATCTTTGGTCTAGTTGGACTTTAGAGTGCACATTAAAATCTGATTTCCAGACATATTCTGGATGAGATAGTGATTGGCAGTATATCAGCACTAATACATTGAAAATATAGAAAAAAAGGGAAAAAATAGAGAAATTTTCTACTTGAGGTAGTAGAGAGCTACTGAGGGAATAAAAATTATAAGGAATAACACTCAGAAGGAGGAGTAACTCAGAGAGGCAAACTGAGCTCCAGCAGACAGCTAAGGCTACAAGATACATACACATTGAGAGCCATTGCTAGGAATTAAAGGAATCAGGTATTTGGTCAAAGATTTGGAGGACTCAATGATAAAGCAGTTTTCCCCTCAGTACATTTGTCATATATTGAGGACACACAGGATAACCATGAGAGAAAGAATTAAAAAATAATTTGTCATATAAAATATATGTCTATCTTCTTTCTCTTAGAGTAAGGTTTCTGAAGTACATCTTGATTTTCCATATACCAGTAATTTCTTCCTTTTTCTACTTAGTAGTATTCAATTATATGGATATTTTGTTTATTCATTCACCAATAGATGGACATTGGAATTGATTCCAATTTGTGTCTGTAAGGAATGATACTGCTTTAGCATTCATGTACATGTCTTTATGTAGGCATATGTATCTATTTCTCTTGGATAGATGCCTTGGGGTAGAATTGTTTTGCCATATGGCAAATGTATGTTAAATTTTGAGAAACTGTTTTCAAAAGTGCTATATCATTTTACATTTTCACCACCAGTGTATGAGGGTTCTAGCTCCTCCACAACCTCACCAATATTTGGCATTGTCAACCTTTTCAACTGTAGCATAGAGTTGTTCATAATATTCTCTTAAGGTCCTTTTACCTTCTATAGAGTCAATAGTAATATTATAACATTCATTTCTGATTCAATGTTTATAACTTTCTTTATGTTGTTTCTTCTTCTTGCTGTATTGAGTAGGACTTCCAGAATAATATTTATTAAAATTGATGATAATAAACCTCACTAGTTGTTCTTAATTTCAAAGGAATAACTTTTAGTATTTCACCATTCATTAAAGTCAAGTCTAAAATTTTCTGGAAGAAATATTTTTAAAATTGAGATTGTGATTAAGCTGTAATAGGTCAAATATTGATTGGTTAATATATTTTTTCTCCTTTAACACATTTAAAATTTACTCAGTATTATCAATACCCTTTGATAAATAGTATTGTTTATTATTTTTGATTTCTAAATATACTCTGAATCCTATTATGATTTCTTTTCTGAACCATTAGGTCAGAAAAAAACTTATTTTTAAATTGCCATATATTTGAGATTTTTTGTTAAATTTATGATATTGGTTTTAATTGAATTGTAGTTAAATAAGTTTTTCTATATGGTACAGGATTTATTTTTACATTTGGTGACAATTAATTGGTGACATAAACATGATGAACTATTTTATATCAGCTATGTGAACTCTTGAGTTGTTAGGTATAGCATTGCATTCATGAAACTTAATGTTGGTTATTGTTTTGGATCAATTCCTCTATATCCTTATATAGCCATACAAATTTAGAATTTTTAACTATTTCTGCATTGTATATTTTCTCAGTATTTAAATGTCTTAGGAATGAATAATGACTCTTGCTTTCAATTCTATTTTCTCAAAAAAAACTGCTTCAAATGCTAGTATATATCCCTGCACAACCTTTTCTATTCATTTCAAATTTTTGTGTCATGTTTAAGGTGTGTCTTTTGTCAAAGCACATTATTATTTTAATCCAATTTGATAACATTTGTTTTCCTAGTGGAGAATTTAGTCCATTGTGTTGATGTTATTATTTTTTTTAAATCAAATTTGTTTTATTGAGACATATTAAACCAATATATTTTTTATCCAATGTGTACATTTCCTGGTCCTTAGTCTATTCACAGTGGGGTGCATTCATTTTTTTTTTAATATTTTATTTATTTTTATTGTGGGTAAAAATCAAAATTCTTACAATACATACAAACATTTGCAAAATGATATATAAATATATATGCATATATGTGTATTTGCTTACAAAAATGTTATTTATATATATATATATATATACATATATTTTAAGAGGTGCTTAGATTACCCAAAATATTACATGGAACCCGCTGAGATTCCCATGTTGCCCAACTCCCACACCTCCCACCAAATCCCACACAAACGTCTCCCACAAGTGTGGCCCACCACCCTCAATGATCTTACACATCCTGGAGCCTTGCCATCAACCATAGACCACAGTTCACACCGTAGACCACACTCTCTCCCACTCAGTTCTGAGTGGTGTGTGCTGATTTAAAATGGCCTACATCCATTGCCACAATGGTACTCAGGACAACCTCTAACTCCCAAAGAAGCCCCTGTATTTCAGCTGTTCATCCCCTCCCTACCCCAAAAGTGTCAAGTGGCCACTGGCTCCACCTCATTGTTATAAATTCTTTCATTGCTAGAATCACCATATGTGAACAAGAGAATACCATCAAGTCCACTCTATTCCATAGATCTTCCCCCAATCCTGAGGGGACTTGGATGGTGATGTCCACTCCAACTCCAAGTGAGAGAGGGCTTATATCCCATGGATATAGTGGGTGGGATGATCCTGCCTGAAGATGCAGGCCCTCTCCATTCCCTGGGATGGCCATTGCCCATCGTTGTCTCCTCACCAGGTGACTTGGATGAATCCATTGAGCTGTAGGGTAGGAGTTGCAGCTCCACCGAGATTTCATGCACATCTGGCACATAGGTAGGCCGGAGGCTCCAGTCTCTGGAAGTATACCTAAATCTCCAGCATCGCATATATGTTTGAATAGAAGGGACTGGTGAACCATGTGCAGGGAGGACTTATTTGAGTCCAATTCTGTCACTCTCAGGAGCACAGATTCCAAAATAGAGCCCACTGATAAGGCATCAGTCTCTGGGGCTATCCCCCCTTATATAGGACCTGGGTGTCTCCAGAGCTCTCAGGAACCCCTTTGTGTGGGGTGATAGGCATTTAGATGTTCTATGAGCTCCTACTGAGGTGTGCGTAAGAGTTACCTCTGGGATGACCTCCCGACTCTCTTTGAAGTCTCTTAGCCAGTTGAACTCATTTGTCTTTACCATTTCCCCCTTTTATTCAAGGTCTTTTTCCAGTTGTGTTGCCAGTTGGCACTTGGTATTAATCCCTCATTGCCAGGGAGGCTCATCCCCGGGAGTCATGTCCCACGTTGGGGGGAAGGTAATGCAATCACATGCTGAGTTTGGCTTAGAGAGAGGCCACATTTGAGCAACAAGGAGGCTCTCAGGTGGCAACCCTTAGGCACCCCACAACAGGAGGCTAAGTCTCATTTACAAGAGCAAAGACTCACAAGGGTAGTCATCAAAAAAAAAAAAAACACATCAGTGGGTCATGCTATTTTGACAGGCACTGTCCCTACACTCAGAGGACTATTGCTGCTCCCTTGGAGACTGTGGCAGAGCTCTCCAGGCTAGGAATTCAGATTCCCTCATTTATTGTATGATTATCCACCCATCATGACCATGCCGCATCCCCCGATCCTTTGAACGATTTTGTATAACTTTCATGTATATTTGGATGAATCAACCCCCACGAAACCTCCCCCCCACACACCCCCTCCCAATAATCCCCCGCAGTACCCGCTGTAACCCTTCTGTGATCCAAATCCTCCATGAACATTTAGTCCATAAAATAATCATATACACTTACTAGGAAAAAGAAACAAGTGTGATAAGCTTATATGCAAGAGAAAAACATAAGGAAACACAAGGGGGGAAAAAAAAAGAGAAGGGAAAAAAAAACAAATAATCAAACAAAGGACAAAGCAAAATAAAATATAATTAGTCGATTGGGACATTCAAAAAATGGGCAAAAAAGTAAAGGAAATGCCTTTAAAATATATATATATATATATTCATTTTTTTTCCTTTCTCTTTTCTTTTTTTTTCTGCCTTTTATCACTGTGTTATGGGATGTCTGGTGTGCCATGACAACTTCCTCCTCTCAATCCCCATTGTCTCCCAATTTTTCATTTAATTTTTGAAGAAGTTTTAGGTCACAGCAAAGTCACACACGGAGTGCCGGAGACTCCCAGATACCAAACCACCCCCCCTTCCCACCCCATATTAATCCCCCCCCTTTTTTTTTTGGTTGTTAGCATTGTTATAACTGTAATACAGATAGCAAAATATAGCAACTAAACATTGTTAGTGATTTACAGTATAGTTTACAATTTAGATGATACAGTTTAATAATTTTGATGATATTTACCAAATCCTGTGTCCATTACTGTAAGGTAATGAAAAACCTTCCCCATGAACACCAAACAACCCATTAGAACTTGACTCTTCCCTTCCCCCCATCCCCCCAGGACCCGTGATACCCCCCTCTCCCAACCCTTGGAATGTCAAGATTCACAGTTACATGCCCTGGGGATTTGAACATGCCCTTCCTAATCCACCCAACTCCAGTGCTGCATCACCAAACCCAGGAACACCACCACTCATCTGCCCCACCCCCTAACATGCAACCACACTCTATCCCTTTACCATAGATTATGTCCATATGGGTGATGGCTCAAAGCCTGCTCTTCTCTTACTCTCCTTTGTTAACCTATCTTTCAGACAAAGGTTCTCAGAGACTGCTCACTTTGCTCAGTTCAGATCAGTGAGGTCATATACTGTTCATTCTTCATTGCCTGGCTTGCTTCATGCAACATAAGGACTTCAAGATTCATCCACGTTATTCCATGTGTTAGCACTTTGTTCCTTCTTACAGCTGAGTAATATTCCATTGTATATATGTACCACATTTTGCTTATCCATTCGTCTGTTGATGGGCACTGGGGCTGATTCCAACTTTTGGCAATGGTGAACAATGCTGCTATGAACATTGGTGTGTATATATCTGTTTGTATTTTTGTTTTCAGTTCTTCTGAGTATATACCCAACAGTGGAATTGCTGGATCATATGGAAGATCTATTACTAGTTTTCTGAGGAATCGTCAAACTGTCCTCCATAGTGGCTGAACCATACTGCAGTCCCCCAAGCAGTGGATGAGGGTTCCTATTCCTCCACATCCTCTCCAACATTTAGTGTCTCCTGTTTTTTTAATAGCTGCCATTCTGATGGGTGTAAGATGGTATCTCATTGTAGTTTTGATTTGCATTTCCCTGATAGCAAGTGATGATGAGCATTTTTTCATGTGCTTTTTAGCCATTTGTATTTCTTCCTTGGAGAAGTGTCTTTTCAGGTCACTTGCCCATTTTTTAAATGCGTTGTTTGTCCTTTTATTTTCAATGTGTAGGATTTCTTTATATATGCAGGATATTAAGCTCCTATCAGATATATGGTTGTCGAATATTTTTTCCCATTGGGTAGGCTGCCTATTTATTTTCTTAATAACATCCTTTGAGGTGCAGAAGTTTTTAATTATGAGGAGATCCCTTTTATCAATTTTTTCTCTTGCTGCTCGTGCTTTGGCTGTGAAGTTCATGAAATCACTTCCTATTACAAGGTCCTGTAGATGCTTCCCTACATTATCTTCCAAGGTTTTTATGGTTTTGGCTCTTATATTTAGATCTTTGATCCATCTTGTGTTGATTTTTATATAAGGTGTGAGATGCTATTCTTCTCTCATTCTTTTGGATATGGATATCCAGTTCTCCAACACCACTTGTTAAAGAGGCCACTCTCTCTCAACTGAGTGGGCTTACTGGCCTTGTCAAATATCAGATGACTGTATATGCAAGGATCTATATCCGAACTCTCAATTCAGTATCATTGGTCAGTAGGTCTATCCTTGTGCCAATACCACGCAGTTTTGATCACTGTAGCTTTGTAGTATGTTTAAAGTCAGGTAATGTGATACCTCCAACTTCATTTTTCTTTTTCAATATATCTTTGGCAATTTGGGGCCTCTTGCCTCTCCAAATATATTTTGTGGTTAGTTTTTCCAGTTCATTAAAAAATATAGTGTTGAATTTTATTGGGATTGCATTAAATCTGTAGATTAGTTTGAGTAGGATAGACATCTTGATGATGTTTAGTCTTCCCATCCATGAACAGAGAATATTTTTCCATTTATTTAAGTCATCTTTGATTTCCTTTAACAGTGTTGTGTAGTTTCTGTATATAAGTCCTTTACATATTTAGTTAAATTTATTTGTAGGTATTTGATTCTTTTATTTACTATTGTAAATGGTATTTTTGTCCTGATTTCCTCCTCAGTTTCCTGGTTATTGGTGTACAGAAATGCTACTGATTTTTGAGCGTTGATCTTATAACCTGCAACATTACTGAACTCCTTTATAAGTTCTAGAAGCCTTGTTGTAGATTTCTCAGGGCTTTCTATGTATAGGATCATGTCATCTGCAAATAATGAAAGTTTTACTTCTTCTTTTCCAATCTGGATGCCTTTTATGTCCTTTTCTTGTCTCAGTGCTCATGCAAGTACTACTAAGACAATGTTAAATAGGAGTGGTGATAGTGGGCATCCTTGTCTTGTTTCCGATCTCAGAGGGAAGGCTTTTAGGATTTCACCATTGAAAATGATGTTAGCTTTGGGTTTTTCATATATACCCTTTATCATTTTCAGAAAGTTTCCATCTATTCCTATCTTTTGTAGTGTTTTTATGAGGAAAGAGTGGTGTATTTTGTTGAATGCTTTTTCTGCATCTATAGAGATGATCATATGATTTTTTTCTTTCAGTCTGTTTATGTGGTGTATTACATTGATTGATTTTCTTATATTGAACCATCCTTGCATACCTGGGATGAAACCCACTTGGTCATGGTGTATAATCCTTTTGATATGTTGTTGAATGTGATTAGCAAGTATTTTGTTAAGCATTTTATCATCTAGGTTCATTAGAGAAATTGGTCTGTAATTTTCCTTTCTTGTGGTATCTTTATTTGGTTTTGGTATTAGGGTAATGTTGGCATCATAGAATGAGTTAGATAATATTCCTTCTACTTCTATTTTTTGGAAGAGCTTAAGTAGAATTGGTGTAAGCTCTTTCCGGAATGTTTGGTAGAATTCAGCTGTGAAGCCATCTGGTCCTGGACTCTTCTTTCTTGGGAGGTTTTTAATGACTGAGTCTATCTCTTTACTTGTAATTGGACTGTTGAGTTCATCTATTTCTTCTTTCATCAATGTCAGCTGTTTGTGGGTTTCTAGAAACTTGTCCATTTCCTCTAAATTGTCATTCTTGTTGGCATATAATTTTTCAAAATATCCTCTTATGATACTCTTTATTTCTGTGGGGTTAGTAGTGATATCACCTTGCTCATTCCTTATTTTATGTATTTGCATCTCTTCTCTCTTTTTCTTTGTTAGACTGGCTAAGGGTTTGTCAATTTTGTTGATATTCTTGAAGAACCAGCTTTTGGTTTTGTTTATTGTTTCCAGTGCTTTCTTATTCTCTATTTCATTTAGTTCTGCTCTAATCTTGGTTATTTCCTGTTTT
>JAKSZT010020682.1:334132-500983 GCA_026826555.1 Tolypeutes matacus | reverse complement strand
AAAAAAAATTAAAAAAAACATTGAATGTTAATGGATTAAACTCCTCAATCAAAGAACACATACTGGTGGAATGGATAAGAAAATATGATCCATCTATATGCTGTCTGAAAGAAACTCACCTTACACCCAAGGATATGAATAGAAGAACACTGAAAGGATGGAAAAAGTAATCCCACATGTGCAGTAACCAACAACAACAAAAAAGCTGTAGTAGCTATCCTTATATCGATGAAATGGACTTTAAAACACTCTAGTAATATGCAATAAGGAGGAAGTCAGGGAAAAAATCCAATTACAATAGCAACTAAAATCACATATTTAGGAATAAACTTATCCAAGCATGTAAATCACCTATATTCAGAAAACTACGATGCATTTTTAAGTCAAAAAAGATCTTAATAATTGGAAGATCATTCCATGCTTATGGATTGGAAGACTAAATATCATCAAATGTCAGTTCTACCCAATTTTTTAAAAAGATTCATTTTATTTATCCCACCCCCCTCTCCATCTGTGCTCTCTTTGTCTGTTACTTGTATGCTTGTCTTCCATTTTATTAGGAGGCACCATGAACTGAACTAGAGGCCTTCCATGTGGGAGGGAAATGCACAATTGCTTGAGCCACCTCCACTCCCCACTTTGTTGTGTTTCTCATTTTCTTACTTGTGTTTCTTGTTACATCAGCTCACTCTATTATCCTGTTACATCAGCTCACTCTCTTAATCATGCTCCCCAAGAGGCACCAGAAACCAGACACAGGAACTCCCATGAAGTAGGCAGGAGCTCAATCACTTGAGCCACATCCACTTCCTTACTCAAATTGATATACAGATTCAATATAATTCCAATAAAAATTCCACCAACATATTTTATCTCTATTTTGTACATTTAATAATTGAAAATATAAACAATTAAAAACTAAAAAGTAAACACAGATGAATAATTACATACATTTTGAAATTAAATATATTGGGTACATATAAATTGTTTTTCAAATCAAACAATCCATTACACAATATATTTGTTTCACAGTAACACAATCATACAGTATTTGTCCTTTTGTGTCTGACTTGCTTCACTCAACATAATGTCTTCCAGGATCATAAATAAATGGAAAACTCAATTATGAAATTTATTTGGAAGGGTAAGGGGTCCCAAATAGTCAGTAACACCTTAAAAAGGAATAGCAAATTTGGAGGACTCTCATGTCTGGACTTTAAATCATATTACCTAGCTAATGTAGTAAAAACAGCATGGTATTGACATAAAGACAGATACATAGACCAATGGAACCAAATTTATGGTTCAGAAACAGAACCTCATATCTATGGTCAAGTGATTTTTAACAAGCCTGTCACACCCACCTAGCTCAGGCAGAGCACTCCATTCAACAAATGGTGCTGAGAGAATGGGATATCCATAGCCAAAAGAAAGAAAGAGGACCCCTTTCTAACACCTTATACAAAATTTATCTCAAAATGGATCAAACACCTAAATATAAAAGAACCATAAATCTTCTAGAAGAAATTATAGGAAAACATCCTCAAGACCTGATGGTAGGTGGTGGATTCTTAAAGTAGATAAGAGGAGGACTGAGGTGGACTACTGATGCTTAATGTATGTAGATGTTTTAATTAACTTTACTGTAAAAATGTGGAAATGTATAGAGTTGATGGTAACACATTATAGTGAGTTACAGTGGCTTTATATATGGGAATGTGGCTGGAAAGAGCAGTGTAAGGAAGTAAATGTCAATTCAAAGAAAGCTAGAGAATAATCTATGAACTGAATAACACAGTAAGACCAGAGGTGGGTAAGTAATATGGTTGATGGTACAGATGCAAGAGTGTCCTTTTTGAGCTAGAGCAGATGGACATCACTATTGCAGGTTGGTGCGAATATGGTGAAACATGGGAAAAATACAACTGGAGTAACCAATGGACTGTGATTAACAGCAATGCTGTAATATTCATGCATCTATACCAAAGATATACTTTGTTGATAATGGGAAAATATGGAAAAAGTGTGCCAAATGTACAGTATAGACCATGATTAATGGTATTAGTCTGATGACATTATCTCATAATCTCTAACAAATATCCCACCATGGTGTGGTGTATTGTTAAAGAAGTATTGTATGGGAATTCTGCATATGTGCATGATTGTTTTGTAAGTTCATAATTTCTATAATAAAAATATATTTAAAAAATACTAAGAGGGTGGGTTGAGGGGGGAAATACACTAAATATAAGATATGGTCTATAGTTAGTAATAAGATTTTAATGATATTCTTTCATAATTTGTAACAAATGTCTCACAACAGTGCAAGTTGGTGTTGGGTTGATGTATGGAGCCCCTGTATGCTGTTATGCATATTTGCTTTGTAAGTTCACAAATTATACTATACAGTTATTGTTTATGTGTGTTCATGTGCAAGTGATATAATATTGATGATAATAAAAATAATAGAGTGAGTTGGGGGAAAATACACCAAATGTAAGATATTTTGGTTAGTAGTAACATTTTGAAGATGCTCTTTCATGATTAGTTGAAAATGTTTCACAACAATGCAATGTATTGTTGGTAGGTTTAGGTATGAGAGATCTGTATGTTGCTATATATATTTGTTTTGTAACTTCACAACTATTACTATACACTTATTGTTTATGTATGTTTATGTATGAGTGATATACTTCAATAAATTAAAAAATATATGTACTTGTTATAAAGGGAGTGCAGAGTAGGCAGAGAAAGGAAATTATCAAAGAACATTATGAAAGAAATTGTACAAAATTATTCAGACCTTAAAAGAGAACTTTAAATTAAAGGGCTTACAGTCAAAAGGAATTAAAAAGACCCTCACCCTAGAACATTATTGTGTGGGGAGTAGGGTGGGGGCTTGGGTTGGACTCTCCATGGAACTGGGGGGAGGGTTGGAGGAAGCAGTAGGTAAACTCAGGGGATTTGCAGGTCTGTGTTTAAAACTTTAATGGTGGGAATGTTCTTTAGGCAAGTATGGAAGGGAAGGATCACTGGTGCAGGCCATCAGGGGTGGGATGATATTTGGTGTAGGGTGAATCTGGGGCATGAATGTGTTCATCTTGTCATAGTGTGTTTCAGTGGGAGAAGACCAACAAACAAACAGGAAAATATTAAACTCCCATGCTGGGGGGTCCTGCTATGTTCTCAATTAGAGGGGCAAAAATCTCTGGAGACCAAAGGCTTTGCCTAACAAAAGAAAACAGACCAATACATCAAGCCCTCAATATTATTGTATGTAATTATGAACATTATTCTTCAAAAACTGAAACTTAGTGGTTGCCATAGGCCTTGAGGGGAGAGGAAGTGTGGCAGTTTAATATTATTTATGAATTCCAAAAAGAGATATAGATTATGCTTGTAAACTGGTCTATTTTTCTGGGCGTGATGCCCTTTGGTTGAATTAGATTCAGCTGAAATATCTTTGATTAAATCATGTTAAGATTAGGGCTTTGATTCAACCATGTCAGCAGAGAGGAACTCAGGATTGAGTCCCCATGCCCTTGCTGGGCTACATAAATGGACACTCAATAAGAAAAGGCACATAGAAAAAGATACAGATGAAGTAAACTACATAGACGTGGAAGAGAAGAGAACTTTGATCTTGTGGCACATGGGAAGAGAGATGAGCCATTTGCCTGATAGTTTGCAGCTGAGCCCTATTCCAGCCTACAGCTGAGATTGGGAGAAGCTGGGCCCATAGTCTTAAGAGAAAAGAGGAAGGCTGAACACTTACAGACATCACTCACCATCTTGTTTCAACATGTGGCAACTGACTTTGGGTGAGAAATCAACCTTGAGTTTGACTCTTTAAGGCTTTGTCATTGTAAGATTTCATCCAAATATATACCTTTTATAAAAGCCAACAGATTTCTGGTACTTTGCATCAGCACCCCTTTGGCTGACTGATACAGGGAGGGAAGAATAGAATAGATAGAACATAGGGCAGTTTCAGGGCATTGGAGTTCTTCTGCATGATCTTGCAATAATGGATACAGGACATTTTAAATTTTGTCTAAACCTATAAAAGTGTATGGGCAAAATGTAAATCATAATGTAAACCACTGACCATGGTTAGTAGCAAAGCTTTGATATTTAACATCAATTTTAACAAATGTATCATACACATGTAAAATGTTATTATTGGGGTAGAGTGAAAAAGATACTTCATCTGTATCTTTTTCTATGTGCTTGTATATTCTATGTCACTTTTCTGTAAACTAAAGCTTCTTTGAAGATAAAGTGAAAAAAATAAAAATTGAGGGAACATACAGAAGAAATTGTCACTGTATATAAAAGATAACAGACCTTACAGGAATGAAAGACACCATGAAATTTTGTTTTATTATTATTTTATTTTTATTTTTCTATATTATTTGTCATTTTTAATTATTATTTTATTTTCTGGTTACTTTTTGTTTATTTTGTGGCTTTGTTTTTGGGGTGTTTTTTTAAATTAATTTTTTAGTTTTTAAAAAATACTTAGATTACATAAAGGTTACACAAAAAATATAGGGATTCCCATATGCCCCACTCCCCACACCTCCCACACCCTCACACATAAACAACATACTTCATTAGTGTGGCACATTTCATTGCAATTGATAAATGCATCCTGGGGCATTACCACTGAGCATGGACCATAGTTCACATTGTAGTTTACACTCTCTAGCACACAATTCTACAGGTTATGGGGGGAAGATATATAATGGCATATATCTGTCATTGCAATGTCATTCAGGACAATTCCCAAGTTTTGGGGTGGTTTTGGATCACAGAAGGGCCACAGCTATGGCAGTGGAGGATCACAGGTACAGGGTGTCAGTGATGGGGAATGTGTGGGGAGTGGTGCACCTGGGACATGCCTCTAAGGCTTATGAATATGTTCAAGTGGTCATGGGTCATTGTCTCAGTGGATGGAGATCCACACAGTATCCAAAAGAATATTGAATTCTGAAAGAGAACATGTTAAGGACTTTGGTATGTGACAAACAGCCTGGGAACATAAACAGGCCACACTTAGGTTAGAACAGAAAAAAAAAAAACAAATATGTTATACCTAAGATAAAATCTATTGTGGACCTGGATGAAGGTTCAAGGAAAGGTGACAATGTGCTGAACTTAGAAAGAATAGGAAAAGATAAACATTAAGATGAAAACCATGTTCCTATGACATTAGTAGCAGAGTCAGGAAAAGGTTATTATAAGTTGCTAGAAAACATTAGCACAGGTGCACTTTTTATTGCTTTGCTCTGTGATCATAATAAAAGCCATGATGGTTTGTGCAGAGGGACTTTTCTCCCCTAGGGTGATGGGTCCCCTGACCTCATCTTTAGCATATTTCTGTCTCTTGTCTTTCATCTGCAGCACTGTCTTCATGGTTCCAGTTCCAGAGTTTCAACAGAATTCCAATCCTGTGAAGTCCTGCTACATTCTCCAAGAGAGTGGCAAGAATCCCCGAAGTACATGGGCAGTGCCTACTGAAGGAGGACAGACCATTATTACAGACCCTTGATATTATGAACTTTTTCTAGTGAAATTGAAACTTAGCATAATATTATATATTGCCTAAGTGTTACCTCTTGAAAGCCTCCTTGTTGCTCAAATGTGGCCTCTCTCTGAGCCAAACTCAACATATAAATTCACTACTTTGCCCCAATGGTGGGACATGACTTCCAAGGATTAGCCTCCCTGTCAGTGAGGAATTATTACCAAGAACCGACCAGCAATGAATCTGGAAAAAGAGCTTGACCAAAAGGGGGAGATATTAAATACCAATGAATGTTTATGTCTAAGAGACTTCAAAGTGAGTCAGGAGGTTATTCCAGAGGTTACACTTATGCAAGTCTCAGCAGGATCTCCTTGACTGCCACAGTAAACAGTACTTCAAACACTGGGTTTCTGAAGGTTCTAGAGGCATCTAGACACTATAAGCAGGACAGACATTCTCAGGAATTCTGTAACTTGTTGATGGGCCTTACTTAGGAATAGATCCTCCCCAATGTAACAAAGTTAAACTTATTTATAATTTTCCTACACATGGCTCTTCTGCTTTTTATTTGAACCTATAATTAGCACTATACTTGGTAAATATATGTCCCAGAGAATTAAACCTTCAGAATGCTCATTTGCCTGTTGAGCCTTGAATCTCAGCAGAGTTGCAATGCCTACTCACCAGTTCATCAGCATCACGCAAATCAACTAACAAAAGGATTATTATGGACAATGTTCATGCCAGGAAGTGGAAAGTGACTGTAACTGCAAACAATATAGTTCCATCCATCTTGCCCATAAGATCTAAGCCTTCTCTCAGTCATATATAGGATGTACATCACTGTCCCTAAATCCTCAAGATTTAGGAATGAACAAACACAAAGGGGGAAAGCATCAATGGACTAAAGTAGATATGATTATTCTAGCAATGGAAAAATTTGTATCACTGACATAAAAGCAGTGGCCACCAGAGTTTCTGAGAGGAGGGAGAGGGAAAAATAGGTATAACATGGGAACATTTATGAGATATTGGAATTGTCCTGCATGACATTGCAATGATGGATACAGGCCATTATACATTTTGTCAAAACCTATAAAATTGTGTGGGGCAAAGTGTAAACTATAATATAAGCTATAGTCCTTGGATAGTACAATGCTTCAATATGTGTTCATCAATTATACAAATGTACTACACAAATGAAAGATGTTGTTAGTATGGGAAAATGTGAGAGGGAGAGGGGTGGGGTTTATGGGAAACCCTTATATTTTGATGTAATATTTATGTAATCTAAAACTTTTAAAAAATATTTTAAAAAGTTAGAAAAACACCCTCACTCTAAAATATTATTATGAAATTTAAGATTGCCAAGATTAAAAATAAAAACAGGCTTGTTAAAAAGGCTGTTTGTAAATCTTTGGAAATGAATAGAAATGGCTAAAGCATTAAACAAATGTAAAAGTCTGGACAAAAAAGTAGCAAACTAATAATGGAGATAACCTAAAGGTCTAAACATTGTTTGCTAGTACAATATATAGCCAATAATGAAGATAACCTAAAGGTGTAAGAGAATTGTTTTAATAAATTATGGTATAGCCAAATAATGATTTTCTCATATGAAAAGATATTCAGAATATAATGTAAAATAGAAAAAAATGGCTCCAAAATAGAATTACAGTATTATCATCTCTTTTAAATGTGTGTATATATATGTGTGTAAATGAACATCTTTAAAATGGTTTGGAAGATTATATATTTATGTAGCTCTTACTGGAAGATGGATGATATATATGTTTTCATTTTATCTTATCTATATTTTCTAATTTTTCTATCTTGAACATTTCTCTGGTATTTTACAATAAGTAATAAAGCATTTTTGTTTTTAATTTAAAAAAAAAAGTAGCAAACTGAATCTTGTAATGAATAAAATCATTATATCTCAAAAAAAATTCAAAAAATAAAAAAACAAAAAAACACCCAGATATATATGAGAATACAAAACAAAAAGCAAAAAGGAAATATAGAAACAAAGTATATCAAACAAAACAAAACAAAAAAATAAATAGAATTTAAATGTTCTCTGAAAGAAAAACAAACCTGTGAGGGATTAAACAACAGGAAAATATCTGAACCATCAGCAACAACACTGAAAAATACAGAATAGTATTACAATACCTTCAAGTGGCTGAAGGAATAGCATTTTCAACTCTGAATTTTGTTCCTGCCAAATTGACAATCAATTGTGAGGACAGATAAGAATACTTTATTTCCCAGGCTCCTTATTTTGCAAAGTTCATTGAAGATATTTCCTAACAAGACAATTGGCTCCTGAGAGAGAAGTAGATGCAATTCAGGAATAAGTGGAGCAAACCCAGACAAGCAATTTAGGACCTCTCAGTAAGGATGCTCCACCCCAGGCCTAGGGAGACCTCACACTAGGTGGAAACAGGAAGAAGGATAGTTCCCAGCAAGGAGGACTTCACATGGAAAGCTCAAGATGCTGGAAGAAATTAAGAATGTGATAAAGGTAGATATTGTAAGAGAAAAGAACGGCAATGAGAAACTCCAGGAAAACCAAAGGGTGAAGAGAAAAAAATAAATACGTACATAAAAGCTTAGAATAATAGGAAATTTAGGTGATATGATGAACTGATAGTGCTAATATTTTCCTGACAAGGTGGGAAGCTACGAGATTTTGTTAAATTTTAAGGAATTGAACACTACAATGACTAATAGGAAAGAAACTACAATAATTATATGTCTACCACGTGATGGTATAGAATAGCTGGGGAGTACAAGAAGCTCAAACTTTTTGTCCAACAGGCGGAAACAGGTGAGGTCAGGGGTCACTGGAGAAGGGAGCAGAGGGGCAGCAGCTTTTTCCTTTCATTTTAACTCCTTCTACACTGTTTTACTCCTTAGCCATGTGCATATTTCACTGTGCAAAATATATTAAATTTAATTGGAAATAACTTTGAAAAGATCCTCTGTTCCAGTGACACAAGTTCTGGGTCTAATCTGACAATACTGGTGATGAAAGTGAACATCCTGAACCTTCCACCCTTCTGCACCCTTAAACAATATTTGAGGATGTCATGGCATCTGGTGCACAACTAATTGTCCTGTCTAGAGCAGGCCTACTTGTGAGGCTGAGATTATTCAGGGCAGCAAGAGTCACAGCTGCAGTATGGTCCAGATGGGGCATTATGAAATCCAGCTCCTGACCATGTACCAGCTGCCCACTCTTGAAATAAACTTACATGGATGACATCAGTGTGAGGGCCATCAACCATGATCCTGAAGTGGCCAGTGTGGGGTTTGTCTGGTCACTGCTGGCAGTCAGAGGCAGAGGCCAGGCCCAGGGTAGACTGTGGGTCAGGAGACAGCATGGAGGCCCAACCCCTCCACCAATATCTCAGTGCCCTACAGAGACCTGTGGGACAACAAACACCACCTGTCAGTGGGCAGAGGCTCCTGCAGGCTGCCCCATCACTAGCCCCATTTCATAGGTGGGAAAACAGAGGCACAGAGAGGTCACATGAACCTGCCCAATATCATACAGCAAGGTGGGACCTAGCCTAGAAGTGAATCAGCTGGGAAGCCATGAGAGATTCTGATGTCAGAACATTTAAAGAAAAAGGAGGAACAGATGCACAAAAGGTCATGGGCAGGCCAGGGTGGGCCATGGCTCTGGCTTGGGCCCCAGGCTTGCACCAGTCAGCCACATTTACCACCAGCACCCTTGTTATAATTCCAGCAGCTTTGATTCATCAAAGGAGGAGCAGTGAGGGCATGGGCAGTACTTGGAAACAACATATGGGGCAGAGGTGAAACTTAGAAAAGTTTGGTGTAACGAATCCAAATATATTTGAAAACACAAAATACCAGAAATATACAACAGTGACAGCTTCACATTATACTTCTTTCTAAGTCTGCCTCTCCAGTTGTTAGAAGGAAGTTGCCCCTACCTGCAAACATGGGGACTTCTTCTATCCCAGGGTACAGCTTTCTTTGCTCAGCCTCCAAAGGACCAACTTGTCCCAGTCCTGTTGTCCCATCCTCAGAGTAGAGCAGGGGTTTAACATTTGAGCTGGTCCTGCTGGCCATGGAGACAACAGTACCTGGGAACCAACGGCTTTGAGAGGGTCTCATATCCAGCAAATTCTGGGGCCAGGGCCAGCAGTTTCCACAGTCCCTGGCTGGCCTCCAGGGACTGTGGAGGGTCACTTCCCTGGCTTCCTGCTGAAAGTAAGGCAGAATCAGAGGGAGGTGAAGCTAGACACTCTAATGCCTGCCTCTTTCCCCTGGTATAGTTAGGTCTTCTGAGCACATAAGAGAATCCACTGGTTGGAAGAGGACATCACCACTGCTTCAATCCACTCTCCTTTATTGCTCAGTCTGTCTTCAATCTTAACCTACAAACCAGAATTATGAATCCTCGACACCCCCAAACCATGACACTGCATTTAACAGTCTCTTCCTCCTGGCCACAACTCAGGACTGTCTCCCACCCAACTCTTGGCCCTGGCTGCATATGAAGCTCTAAACACGGAGTGGCTGCCACAGCCCCACCTGGCTAATACTCAGTCACACAGGAGCCTCTGAGCCCCGTCTGAGGCCAGATTTGCTGCATCGTTCTCACTCCCTGATGAAAAAATGACCCAATAACACCTGATGGTGACCTCAAGCCACCAAGAAAACCCCTGAACCTGAAAATGGTGCACTGTCCCTGCCTAACCAGAAGGACACAGGGTGAATGTGAAGCTTACTGGGTGCCAGAAGCCCACCCCAAACCTCAAGGAGCCTGGGCCCTTATGCCACCAGACAGCACAGGCCTGTCCCCAATCTGGGCATGAGCCTGGAGATTTCCTGATGACCCCAACATGCCTTGCTCCAACCTCAGGAGGAGGGAGCTTCAGTGCCACTCGTAGTTGGCAAAACCAGTTACAGACCTGCTCTACTGTCAAGCTCATTTCCAATGCCAGGTGCTCCTGCCCAGGACAACAAGACACCCAGTCAGTCCCAGTCCACCCTTGGCTCTCCAAGGGCAGATGCAGCAAAATGTGGGGGAGCTGGAAGGCAGCTCACCCACACATTAGCAAGGTTGCTACCAAGTGTTTCTCTGGTCAAAATGAGAGACTTGCCTGTGGGAAGCCCATGAGAACAACCCCTGCTGCCCAGCTGCTACCCTCCAAATGGTCCCCAGGGCCCATTTGAAAAAACCCCAGCATTGAGAGGCTGGCAGAGCGACTCCCCTGTGGACAGTACAAACCATCCCCTGTGGGGCACACCTCCATCTGTGGGTCTCCCCAGGAGTGCCCAAGCCATCAGGGTCTCTGCACTGAACTGGTGACTTTTCTCTCTACAGTTGAAGAACCAGAGCTCAGAGAATAACCAGGATGGCATGGGGCATTCTCCTCCTCCAGTGAGAGCTTCCTGCCCCTCCAGCTCTCTCCTTCTCCCTGCATGGTGGCTCCTGATGGGTGTGACCCCCACCTGCTGAGCTCACACTTCCCCATGGGTTTCTCTCCCTAGTGATCCCTTGCTTGCTCTCATTCTCCCCACATGGTAAGTACTCAGTTACTGCACACAGGAGATGCTTAAGGCACATGGACTGAAACAAGCTGACTGGCAATGTTTTGGTTCTGTGTGGCAAACCAAATCCTCTGGGTGTGCAGACTCTCCAATCAGGGCAGGGATGCTCATCAGACAATGAGCCCCTGTCCTGGGGCCACAAGCTCACAGTAGATGAGGAACTCTCAGGAGACCTGTGGCAGCTCCTGGAAGGGACATAGCTGGAGGGAGACCCCTGGGAAGATCAGCCTGGTGGGGTGGGAACTTCCTGGGTATCAAACTGTCCAAAAGGAGCTCCCCAGGGAGGACCAGCCTAATGGAGAAGCACTCTAGGGGAGGAATATCCTGGGGGAGCACCCTGTGAGGGAGTAGTCAGTTTGCGGAGCATTCCAAGGGGATCTGCTTGTGGGGGAGCCTCCTGGGGAGCAGCTTAGAGGGGAGCATTCTAGGGGGAAGCTTTCTGGGGGGGCATACTGGGGAGGAGTAGCCCAGAGAGGGGATGGCCTTGAGGAAGCAGTCCCACCTCCACTCAACCTTTGGTCTTTTTTGGGGTTGGTGCCCACACCCAAGATGAAATCCTGCAGCTCCTGGTGAACCTCTCTGGGGAAGTTCTGGCTCTTTAGACCCTCAAGGCAGAGGAGGAGGGAGTGACAGGACAAGGAGAGTGAGGGGGAAGGTTATGGGAACAGGGACCCCCAAATTTGTTCACCTCTCCCCTCTACCTCTCTGTCATCAGTCTGGGTAGAATGTGTGAGTAGCTGCCTCCCATAGACTTAGAGGTGACAGGCAGAGGTGGTGGCAACCTGCAGACCACAGGGAAGGGCCACAGGCCTAGGGTGTCAACAGGGCTCCTGATGCCCATGGGACCCACTCCTGAGCCCAGCTCATTCATCAGATCCCAAGACCCTGCTTACCTCCCATGCACAAGCTTGACACACTGTTCCTTTCTGTGGAAGAGTTTCTTCTCAGACCATGCTCTGGCTGTAGTGCTGTTGGAGCTGGGGGTCACAGTATCACTCTACCCCAGAACATTCTCCCACCTTGGCCACCTCAGCTCCTCCCCCTTGTCACCTCTCTGCTGTCCCACTCCAGGTCCCTGGGATTCTGTCTGGGGCCTCCTTCTGTGGTCACTCCTGCCATGTAAATGACCCTCAGATTATTCATCCCATGCAGGGTCCGGAGCCTTGTCCTACACCCCTCATTGCCTGGCACCAGTGGGTAGGGCTGCAAAGTAGCCCTCAGGACCAGTGACTGCAGTCCCAACCCTCATGCCAGCCCCACTCCCTGGGCACCCTGTCTTGGTGGGCTCCCATTCCTGCAAGCACTGGAGGCCCTGGGACCTCAGTGCTGTCACCATACTCACCAACTCTCCCCACACCCTACTCCACACAGCCCCCTGGCCTGGGGGAGTCCATCCCCCACCACACCTGAACCCTCTGCACTGCTTTCTTTTTTTTTTTTTTTAAGGATTTATTTATTTATTTATTTACTTTTATTCATTTTCACCCCACTACCACCCGTTTTCGCTGGGCAACTCTCTGTCTATTTCCTGCCCTCTCTTCTAATCCTTCTCCTGTCTTCACTGAGATTTGAACTTCAGAACCTCTGATGTGGGAGAGAGGTGTCCTACTGCCTGCACCACCTTAGTTCCTGGTTTTTCGGCACATCTCATCTTGGCTCTCCCTTGTGTCACTCTCCTGTTACGTCATCATCTTGCTGCGTGGCTCACGGGGCCTGAGGTGCACCCGCGCATGGGGCCTGGGGGTCTCACCACTCGTGGGGCTTGGCGGCTCACCCGCACACAGGGCCTGGCAGCCCGCACACCTTCTATATTTTCCTTTTTTTTTTTTTTTAAATTTTTTAGCAGGAGTCCCAGGTCCCTCCATATGGGAGACAGATGCCCAACCATTTGAGCCACATCCATCCCCCTGCAAAATCTCTTAAGGTTGACAAAATATACCTAGAGTTGCAGTCATTTCCCATACAGGATGGTCATATAATAAACCAGGTTTAGAATTTATCACCAGCATTCTAAACACCAGACCTAGGGAGAAAAACTAGGTCTGGGGACACATGCATGGTTTCTAATATAGCAAATGTTCAGCCTACCCTGATTATCACAAAATCAGGACAGTCTGCACTGCTTTCTTGTCACAACACTGAGCTGGTCACACTCACCTACGCTGACCATTCCCATTTGGGGAAGGCACAACTGCCAATGAATCTCCAGCAAATACCATCTCAGTGGATACCCAGCACCCAGGCTGCTTGTGCATCTGCCTTGACAATGCCTTCACCCTCCTGCTCTCCCTTCAGACCCCATTCTCCACACTGTTTATGGCCACTGAGGACCTTGTGCTAATTTCGCAGCAAAGGAAATTAACCAAGTGAGAAGTGCCTCTCTGTTCCACACCCAGCCTGCTCCCAGGCTGACCACCAGACCCTAGGTCGCTCCTACACCTGCCCCTGCCTTGCCCAGTACTCCCCCAACATCCACCCCCTTTCAGCACTGTCAGTATTTCTTCTCTGAGTCATTCCCTTAGCTGGGATGTCTGTAGATCTCCCATCTCTTACATTGGCCTCTCCAGCCTACCCCATCCCTCTAGCTGCCCTGTGATGCTGCTCCCCACTCCCACAGCACCTCTCAGAATGATCTAGACTCCTGCTGTTGACTCCATGTCCCACACTCTCCATGGCACACTCCAACCCAGCTGCAACACCACAGTATTGAGGCTTAGCTCACCAGCCACGTCCATCTAACCACCCTCCTGGACAGACCTTATCTGCTTGGCTTCCATAACACTCTGCCATTCTGATGCCCCTTATCTCACCCACCATGCTCTCTCAGATCCTCTACTGAAACTTCACCCTGGTGTCTTGGAAGTTCAGGGATGAGTCCCTGAAGGTCAGAGAAACAAGTTCTTAGCCCTAAGGCCTCCCTCTCCCTCTTTCCCTGCACCAGGATTGAGCACAACCCAACACAACAACACCTGCTAATAATTGTCAGCCATTGAAGCAGGATGACAGTTCCCACTATTATTCTCTCTACCTCTGTGTATACTGGAAATTTCCATAAGAAAAATGTGATGTACAAATAGCTGTTAGCTGAAGCGTTGATCTCCAACTGCTTATTGAACAACCCCATGGAGGTCTACACATCACACAACCAAATGGAACTCCTTACCTCCCTCTCAAAGTCTCCCCCAATGCCCAGGGTTTTGGACAGCTTGGCAAGGAGCACCAGGCCAGAAGCTTCCTGCTATTCCTCCAGGACAGGAGGACAAACCAGTCCTGCATGTCAAACCTGGCCCACGACCTGTTTTCCTGTGGCCCATGAGCAGAGAATAATTCTTACTCTTATTAACGGTTCCTGAACCACTCACCCCCCCACACACAGACACCACGTGGCCTCTGCTTCCTACACACTACTTGGAAAGTTGCTGTCTCCCATCCAGGATGCCAAGACCCTCCCAAACACTGGCCTTGACCTTGCAGCACCCACCACTCTGCCAGCCAAGGAAATAATATCCCTGACCAATGCTCCTCATCTTCCAAGCTCCCTGCTTCACGGGCCAGACATTTACTGACAGAGCAGGTGACAAGTGTCACTCAGTGAGGGCACATGGTGAGTGGGGGCAAATGCTGTCTAAGGGGACACTTGTTGATATGTTCTGACTGTTCCCACTGCATTGGGTTCTCCTACCCCACCTCTGTGATTTCAGCTCCTGGGCCATTGGTGAGGCCCTTGCAGTAAGCACAAACACATGCCCAAATCCTACTTATTCCTGGGGGAACCCAGTGGGGTACACTCTAACTCATGCCCAGAGTCTACCTCTTCCTGGTAGAATACAGTGGAGTAAGCACAAACTCATGCCCAGTACACCCCCTATTCCTGGGGGAGCCCTGTGGAGTTAGCACAAACCTACACCCTGCACACCCTTCCTGAGTGAGCCCCATGAGGTTAGCACAAACCACATGCAGAACCTAACTCTTCTTGGAGGAGCTTACCTCTTCCTACAGTGGAGCCTCTGCACAGGTTCAGTGTGGTCATGCCCAGCCTATACCTGTCCAGCTCATAGTAGATGATGGTCCAGAGCTGCACCAGCTCCTGGCTGCCTCCTGGTAAAGCCCAGCAGCCCTACTGAGGAGAGCATGCTGAGCCCTGGCTGTCTTCATCCTCCTGGAGTGCATGAGAAATGGAACCCAGGCTCCTGACCTCCAGGAAGGAACCATGCCTGGGTCAGGGACAAAGGATTTGGAGTTAATCCTACTACTGCTGTCTACAAAAGCCCCTGAGTGGCCAAGTGGTCAAGGCAGAAAATGGCCAGGGCACCATCTCTCCCACCCACAAGCAGTGTTGACCTGTGGGAACCAGGACATGACACAGGGCCATGGAACATGCTCATATTATCCCAAAGAGGGACACACTACTTCATCTCCCTCAACTATACCATGAGTTGAGAATGGCTGTCAGCCTCATCCTACCAGGTGGAGCATGAGGCAAGGAGAAGGCAAAGAATGGGCCTCTGACCCCATGTCCTGGGAGAGGAGGACCATGGCCCACATCTGCTGGAAAGGACCTTCACCTCCCCAGCAATGCTGGCCTCAGGCTCTGCACTCTGGACTGAGCAGGAGGAGGAACCCTCTATTAGTCAGCCAAAGGGGTGCTGATGCAAAATACCATAAATCTGTTTGTTCTAAAGGGTATTTATTTGGGGTAGAAGCCCACAGTTACCAGGCCATAAAGTATAAGTTACTTCCCTCACCAAAGTCTGTTGCCACAAGATGCAAATTGCAAGAAGGCTGCTGATGTCTGCAAAGGTTCAGGCTTCCTCTTCCAAGTCTAATTTCTTGTTGGACTCTGCACCTCTGCTCTCACCACAAAGCCAGCTGTAGAGTATCAGGCAAATGGTTTGCCTTTCTTCCGGGACCTCTGCTGTGGCCAATTGAGCCTTGCCTCCTTCTTCATGCATCTGCTTCTCTGTATGTTTACTTCCCAGGCTCCAGGATAAAAACTCCAAACTCCCTTCTCTGTGGTGCAGTTTTTCTGTGAGTCCCTGTGCCCTTGGTGGATGGGGTCTCAATATCCTACTGATGTTGCCCAATAAAAGCCCCAATCATAATTTAATCAAGTAAAAGTGAAAACTCTGAATCCAATATATTCTAAAATGCCCAGAGAAGCAGGCCAGTTTACAAATATAATTCAATATCTATTTTGGAATTCATAAATAATGCCAAACAGCTACAGACCCATTCTGAGGCACAACACATCATCACTCACCCTGGAATGATCTGCTTCCACTTACTGGACTTTCCAGTTAGCAAAGGATGCATGGCCTTAGTCCAAGTGTATTTCCCACCATTTACTTAACTCCATCAGCCACCAAAGGAAGTCTTCCCATGGTCCATTCTGACATTTCTCATCACAAGCACTCACTGAACCAGTATTCTTCAGACTATTTTGGTGAATATGCCAGAATTTCTTCTGGAGACATTGAGAATTATTCAGTGTTCTCTCCAGGACACTAGATAAGCCCTGGTCTCATTGGGTGTGGGTCCTCATGGATTTGGGAGACCCACACTATGTGTGGTGCTCAGGCCTCTGGGATAGTAGATCATCATGACCTTGCCAGCGTGGGGATTTTAGGGACCCTCCACAGAACCTCCCTACTTGCCCTGACTGAGATGCACAGGCCAGAATCATTCCTGCTCTTGACATGGGGACCTCAACGTGAGGGAACCTCATCAGAGAGGCCTCCCCAGACCACCCAGCTGAGCTGATGACACTGCCCTCTGCACTCCTGTCCCTCTGCCCCAGGCCCACCTCCAAGAGTTTGCAGGTGACCCGATGCTGCTCCTGCTAAGCCAGCATGTGCGTGAATACCAGAACCATGTCCTCCCCGTCCAGCAGGCATAGTTGGAGCAGGATCTCAAGCAAGGCCTCCAGCAAGGCTTCACCTGGACAAGGTCATCCTGTGGGTCCCATCACAGCCTTCCTGTAAGGGCCACCAGCTCCATGGTTGGTGGACAAGAGTACCTGCTATCCCACAGCAGTGCCAGGAAGCTCTGCATGGCATCTTGGGCTGGGGTACCACTCTGCCAACACTGAGAACAGTCACCAAAGCACTGGCCTTGGTTACGACACAAGGCAAATGGTACCACCCACACCCTCCTCATCCTCAGACTTCCTCCATGCAGCCCACACAAGTAAAGGCAGGGGTTGGGGCCAGATGCCACTTGAGAATTTCCTCCTAATCCCTCAGAGATTACAGATCTCAAGGAACTCTGGACCATTCTTTTGCCCAGGGCCACCCTGCACAGCTTATCTGTCACTGAACATCTCTTCTGCCCCCTTGGGCCACACTGGTTCCAGCAGCTGAGTGGTCCATCTCCAGCTGGGCCAACAATGAAAAATGTGCACAAGGAAAGAAAGCCCCTGTTTAGCAGTGCTGCTTGTTGACCCTGGCTGGGTCATGTCCTGCCTATGTGCTTTGGCTCACTTCCCTTCATGGGAGCTTGTGAGGTGGTCTCTAGAGCTGCCCTAATGGGCAGATGTGGACATCCAACTCAGAGAGTTGAGGCAACTTCTAAGGGTCACCAGGCAGGTGATTCCAGCAGGCTGGCCTCTGTATCCAAACACCAATCCATGTACACACAGAAAGCTACTCTGCCCCCTGAGGCATGGGTAAACCCCCATCTGGAACCTCCAGAGTAAGGCGCAGGCTGGTGAGACTCCTGGGATTTCTGCTTTTTTCCTCAGTTTATACAAATTTCACTATGTACACACACACACACACACACACACACATTTTCACATCAGAAACAGAAAAAGGGACCAAGTGCCTCTGCCACCCTAAGCCTGCCTGATACCCATGGCCTTGTTCATATACCCAGTTTTGACACATGTTCTCTCAGAGGACTGGAGTATGCTGAAGTGTGCCCCCCCCCTTAGACACTTAGGTACCTCCTAGTGCCTGCCTTTCCAAATAGAATACTTTTGTTTGCATCTGAACTCTCTTTTCCATAATATGGGCTTCTGGGAGTGAAGTTAAGTGGAGTGGGAAATGGAAGTTAAAATTATTCACTGATATGGCAAACTACATTCCAAAAGGGCAGCAGGAAACTACATGTCCACAGAGAGCAGATGGCTGAGCCTTTCAGTCCAACCAACCTGGTGGTCTTCTCTGTCTTTCTCATTCTCTCCATCCAGGCTGAGAATGTATGGGTGCCCATGGAATTCCCAGGCTGGTTCTAGCCAGGCCAGCTGCTGCTCCTCCTTCCCTCTGCATAGTGCTCCACCAGAGTGAATGTCTTTAGTCTCCAGAACCCACGTGCTGAATTTTAGTGGCCCACCTGTCCCCATACTTGGGACCTTCATACCCAGAGATCACCATGTCCTTCTGTGTACCTCACCAACTGCAGGACCCTCAGAGCTTCAGATAAGGGGTGGAAGACCCTGTAACCCTTCTCAAAGAAGTGGCATTTCTAGGACTTCCACTGGGGGAGGGCCCCTCTCACCAACACCATTTGCTACAGCCCAGACCCATCCCCACCAGACACTTCGAAGAGGCAGGGAGTGGGGAGGGAAATCTGGAGGCAAGACTTCCACTACAAGTCTAATACAAAGACTGTAATTTAAGATTGGAAAGGGATTCATTTGTGGACCCTGGTTTTGAATAGAGCCTGAGGTCTTTCCAGACCTAGATATTTAAGGGGGGATTGGAGTAGAGGATACCTGTTGGGCATCTGCACTGAAGGAGATCCCCACCTGCCCAACACCCTGATATCTGTCAGGCAGACCTGCTGCTTTGCATGGAAAGGCCCACACATGCCCTGCATCCTGCTGTGGTGGTCACATTTTTCAGCACTGGGGTCTTCCTTCAGGTCTCCCATGTCTGGCCATTACCCCAGCCACCCCCATCCAGATTCACCCTGGGGTCCTGGGCTCAGCCACTCCCCACCACAATTTACACACTCAGGGCCCAGCATGTGCTTCAGGCAACTCCACCCATGCTGTTCAGTAAGGCCTGGGTGCCAACGCAGTGCCACAGCCCATAGCTGGGGCTGCAAAGGCTGTAGGCTGTGGGAGCTACAAATGTGGGTTGTGCCTGCACTCCAAACCTGCCCATTTGGCCAAACCTCTCCCTCGTTCCTGGACTGCATTGCTTCCTGTGCATAGGTCATGGGGTTGGCCTTGGCAGTTTGCAAAGTCCCTTGGAATTGCCTTTCTTACAGGAAGTTCCTGGGTCTTTTATATCAGAGCTTCTGGACATGATGGTGAAGAGCCCTGGGCAGCCTTATGCCTCCCTGCTTTCCTGCACCCTCAGTGTGCTCCTACCTGAGCTCTCCTGTGATCTCCCAGGACTGGGCCCTGCTGGTTGGAGGTGAGTCCTCAGGGCCCTGAAGGATAGCCCACCATTCACACCAGGCCCCTGGGGAGTGGATGCTTGTGGGCAGGTTGGAGAAAAGTGTACACAACCCAGTAGGCTGTGAGCAGAGTGGGGGGGGGCTGGAACTCCCACCCCTTCAGTGGGAGGGGTTCAGGAGCTTGTTGGAAGTTATGAACTTTAAAATACCCCCTGTTTTTACTCTAAGGCACTCTGCAGACGCAAGGTTGGTTCTGGAGATTTTAGTTGCTGGGGCTGGGATAGGTATTCCCTTGGTCCATAGCTCCATGGCATGGGCACCTCCTGCTCTCTGGGGCCCTCACCATGCCCTCTGGCTCTCAGGAGCTGGACAGGAGAAGGATGGCACCTTTGCAAACCCAGACCCCAAGGAGGCAGCTGGCCAGGACTGAGTAAAGCTCCTGTGGAAGATGCTCATCCTTCCACCCTGGGGATGGTGTGGAGGTCTCTGATGGACAAGCTTTGGGGCCCAGGAGGGTGTGAATTCCAGAGAAGGGATATGAAGGGTGACCTCAGAGACTTTGAGCTTGGCCCTGACCCCTGAAAGCCTACCCTCTCCTTGGCACTGTGCTTAGAGGTTCAGTGGCACAATGGAGAATAGGGAGTGAGGCCTGAGGATGTCCTGGGTATGTTAAGGGTTCTCCCTGACCTGGCCAAGTAATTTTTGGGTAATTACTAAATTGCTAAAACCCTGGCTTAAGACATCTAGTGAATATGTGAATGGCAAAACTCCTGGTGAATACTTTGTAGAGTTTGCAGCTTTAGGGAGCAAATCAACGGCTGGGTTTTGAGCCTCCACAATCAGGGAAGACGTTCTCAAGGTGAGAGATGGAGGCTTTGCACTATCTTTTAAAGTGTAGGGCTGGGCTCCCTGGAAAGAAGGTGTTCTGACTTCATGGGTTAGTGTGTGCAAAAGAATTAGGTAGGAAGGTAAATGTTTTAGCACTAGTTCAAGTGAAAATCTGAGAACTCTTCACAGGGCTGTTGGCAGGTTTGTCACATAAATCATGGATGTGTGGAGGGTGGACTTGGAGTTGGAGGTAGACCACTTCCTGGCCTGAAAGGTGATCATGATACATTGTACAATAAAAATGATGCTCTATGAAACAGCTTTCAAAACAGGAATCCACCTGGAGAGTGTAGAGGTAAAATGATATGTGTCACATTACTAAACCCTGATTGCTGCTGGTGGGTTGAAATAATGAGGCATATTCATTTTCTCCTTTTTTTTTTTTTTTTTTAATATTTTTTTCTTTTTTTTATATGTCATGGTTTTCTACCTTTAAGTTTTTCTTTTAAAGAGTGGAGAGGCAAATCAAGGGTATTAACTGGGTTGGGTCAGAGCCATCATGACAAACTGTACTGAGGCTTAAGCATTGGACAAGGATGGAAAATGGATGGAAATGAGAGGATTTCAGTCTGCATTTGAGCAACTCTTTTGCTGCAGCAAATCCCCCACTTATGGTGAAACTTTCTGGGAATGCGATCTTGGGGCCTTGCATCTAGTATTCTCTAGGTTACTCAATGAACATACTCCTCATCATCCATAAAGCACTGATAAATTTTAAAAATGGCAATGTAAAGTACCACGCAATATCAAATTATATTTTTTAAAAATTCCACAAATTTTATGATTCTAATTTTCATTGTTTTAAAAGCAGTTACTTTTTTTTGGTTGCTGTGCACTCAATTAGTCCCAGGTAAGATGTTTCTGTTTACAAACATGTCTTACTTAACATTTTGAGATAAGCTGGGTGTTCCCTATTTACTGTCAAGAAATGGGTCCAGGAAATTTTAAAACACTTTCCAAAAGACCTCTACAAGCAAGTTGCAGTTAAGATTTTGAACCCATGACTGTTAGAATCTAAAGTCTACACTCCTAACCTCAGCACTTCAGGACAAATTTTTTACAACCTTCATATCTAATGGAGCTTAGTGTATCAGCAAAAGGCAGTGCCAGCATGTATTTAACCAATGCCCATTGCAAACCTAGGCTGTCTTTCACCTTCTCCCTTCTTTCTAATGTGAAATGTAATTGTTACCACATCTTAAGCATACTTGCCCAGTATTTCTCAATCTTCTATTCTCACCTGAACCCAGATTAGATTGGGGTGCATTCTCAGGCCAATTTCCTAATAGCTGTGTGTCCTTGGGCAACTTACTGATCCTCTCTGAAAACTAAGGATAGCAATAGGATCAATGCCAGCAATTTGAAATCTTTGGAACCATGACATAATCACCATTTTGTTTCCTGTATACACTGTTGATTCTTAACACATTCAGCATCTGGTAGTGCATGTTCCCATAATTCCTTACTCCTTTCATAAATTTTCTGGCAATTCCTGCACTTTTCTCCATCATAATTAGTTGAGCACATTTAAAAAAAAATATCCTGGGTAAAAATCAAAATTTTCGCAATACATACCAATATTTGTAAAATGATATATAAATATATATGCATATATGTGCATTGGTATGTATTGCGAAAATTTTGATTTTTACCCACAATAAAAAATAAATTAATTAAAAAAAAAAAGTGACTCAATTCAAGTTCCTCCTTCAGATGTGTGCAAAGCTCCCCTGTAAGGAGTTATGCCCTATATATTGTAAGGTCATGTGTTTTTCTCTTCACTACATGTTTGTATATGTTCATATAGGAATGATATCCATCGCTAAAAAATTGATGAAGGGAAAGATGGTGGTGTGAGTCAAACAGGAAATTTTGGAATTACCTATTTCTCTAAAGTGTTCCTTGTTTGTTTTTCTTCATTGTTGGATTCTATAATCACATGTTTATTAAAAGGAAGGCTGTACATTCTAAAAAAAAAAAAAATCCTGATAGACAGAAGACTGGAAGTCAAGTTCCTTAGGAGCTCCCCTGAGTAACTAGCAGTACTATTTTGAGGGTAAGAAAGATGTTTAAAGGGAAAGTATAAAGCCTATTATATTATTAAAAGGAAAGCTAAAAAATGTAACATGAGACTGTATAACATAGTAAATCCACATGTGAACTTTGAATATGGGTAAAATTGCATATACAAGACCATTTTTCTGCAAAGCTGAAAAAATGTATGTTTATACTACAAGATGTTCCTATCAGAAAAAAAAAACAAACACATTATGTTAAGTGAAAGAAACCAGATACAAAGTACTCCATATTGTATGATTCTATTTATATAAATTGTAAATATAAATCAATTTATAAAGATGAAATTAGATTAGTAGTTATATAAGGCTGGGGAAGGACTCCTAAGGGGATTGGAATATTTCTTTTCAGAGTAATGAAATTGCTTTAAAATTTTTGTGGTGATGAATACACAACACTGTGTTTATACAAAAAGCCATTGATTATAGCCTTTGGATACAGTATGTGAATATATCTCAATAACACTGCTTAATACATTTATAAACATGCAAGAATTGGCAGAAATAGCAGATATGTACAGCAAGGGAAGCATGGAGACATTGAGAGATAAAGAATTTTCTTGTTTGATTATTTGTCTGTTTTATGTTTGTTATTATTATTATTGAAAGAATGAAAATGCTCTAATAACAATTGAAGAGATGAATGCACAACTATGTGATTATACCAAATACCACTGATTGTACACTTTGGATGAATCGTATGTTTTACTAATATGCATCAATTTTGTTGGGCACAGTCCTTCTGGACCATATACTGGAGCAAAATCCCTAGGATTCAGGCTTCTGGGTAGCTCTGTGTGAAACAGACACCTTCCAGGAAAGGAGAGAGGTGTTTGATGTCCAGTGTAGTAGTCCATGGTGGCCAGAGGGAACATAAATGGAGCCTGAGGGAGTAATTGAGTATTTCCTTTATTGGGGGCTGGACAGTGTCCTCAGCAGGCAGACTGGGGTGGGACAGGAAATGGGAAAAGAGGAGCATCAATTTATAAGAGCCCTAACACTAAAACTGATACTTAAGTATAACCATTTTTCTTGCTGTAACAGAAATGATTTATACTTAAAATCTTGCTCAAAAAGTCAGTTGGGTTTGGGAGTCCTCTGCCTCCAGTTGAAAACAGATATTTTTCAGGTGAGACAAAGCTCTGAAAGGCTTCTCCCCTGGGTTGTGGTCCAGGCTCCCCCCCATGAAGTTCCTCTTCTGTCATCCTGGGCTCCAGCCTCACTCCTCAGAGCAAGGACCCTGCAAGTGGAGGATGATCCTCCTTTCAGCCTGGGTCCACATGGCCAGACCATGCTTCCCTGGAGACTTTTTCTTCCAAAAAGGCCTGGGTGTAAGGTGAGGTGATTGAGGCATCAAAAAACTGAGTCATCAAGATAAGTAATATCTTGATGCAATATTCCTAAAAATTGAACTTAATGCCAAAGAATCTGTGATGACAAAAATTTCAAAATTTTAAATATAGGTAGGTCAGCATTTTCAATATTTTTCTTTTTGGTCAGCCCTCATGGGGGCTGAGTAGCAGTGTTGCACCCAGACAAGGCCCTTTTGCTGGCTATAATCCCTCTTTTCCTCAACTCATAAGTCAGATGTGGGGAGGGGAACAGGAGCTAGAGCCCAAGTTCTGTTGATGGAGCATACGTGCCCAATGCCTTGCTCAGGCCACGTAATCTGCATAAATATCTGCATAAATATCCACAGCTATTTAAGTTTTTATTTTCTAGTGGTTACCCCAGGACTTATGACACATATCCAGCCTACCTTCAAGAGCATTACACCAATCCATGTATAGTGTGAGAACCTAATAGTCCTTGTCCAGTTCCTCCCTCCCATCTCTTGTACATTTACTGTCACACTTCTGACTTTCACTTATGCCATAATGCACAAGACACTCCCCAGTTTTTCTTTAGACAGTTATCTTTTAGCACAGATAAAAAGAATTAAGAGTAGGTTATATGTTCACCTTCATTTTCACTATTTTCTGCACTTGATTTCTTTTGTGGACGCAATTTTTAAAATGGTGTAATTCCTTTGCCTGAAGAAATATTTTAGCATGTCTTGTGAAATTCAAAATCCTTCATTTTTAAAAGATTCTGTTTTTATAATAATTCTTAATTTTTCTGCATGTTTGAAACATAATTTGGCTAAGTTAAAGTGGCTTCCTTTAGTCACTTTAAGAATTGTCCTCCAATTTGCATAGTTTCTGACAAGATTCTACTGTATTCCTTACTGGTGTTCCCCTGTATGTCATGTTTTCAGCAGTCTGAATTTTTGTTTAGGTGTGTTGTGTGTGTGTGTGTTTGTGTGTGTCTACAGGTGATATTTATACAGCTAGCTAGGCTCTGAGTTTCCTTAATCTGTGGTTTCATGACTTTTATTACTTTTAGACAATTCCAAGTCATTTTCAAATGTCTTTTCTGTTCTTTTCTTGCCCTTCCGGGATCTCAATTACACATTTGCTGGGCCATTTGGTATGGTCCCACAGCTCTTGGATGCCTTGCCCTGTTTAATTTTACACTTTTCTCTTTCTATTTCAGTTTGGATAACTTCTATTGACCTGTCCTCAAAGACTGTTTCTTTGTCTAAGTGGACTTTAGAGAAGAGCCTAACCATAGAGGACATCTTTCATCTCAATGATGTTGAGGGGGAAAGGGGAATGCTTATTGTTTTTTTCCTACATATCAACTTGATTATTGATTGTTGGAGGCAGCAAGAAAAATGTGAAGCTAAAATGGCCAACTAACAACTAAAAACTAGCCTGATCCTATATTTAGCCTTCTTTGAAAAAATAGCTCACCCTGTTCCCGCGCCCGCGAAACTTTCCCGCGCCCGCGAAACCTTCCCGCCTTCGTCAGATAACAAACCCTCCCTAACAACCAACTGTGCCCAATCCCCGCCTAACACGTACTCCCTCCTTTTCCATGCCCTGGCTCCGACTCCACCCCTTACCTAGCTTATAAAAGGATGTGCACTTGCTCAATAAAAAAACCCTGCATGCTTACCTCGTCTCCGTAGTAATTCTTTCCCCTCGCCGTCAAGGCCCCCGGGACGCCAACTACCTCCCAGCACCCCCCCATCCTGCCCATCAACAATTGATGTTTCCATCTATCTGCTAAAATGGTCAAATGGTTCATACTTGTAGTGCATCTTTAACACTAAAGCATTTAACATAATTTAACATGTAACAATACTTACATAAAAATGGCCAGTGCTCCATCTTGAAAGAAAGGGGAAAAATTGTGTATACATGAGAAAGCTACAGAATTCATATTTTTAAAGCCAGCTTGCAACCCATCTGAAAATTGGATGAATACTTGATTATTTATCCAAACTGATCATAAAAATCTATTGAGAATTTAACATAAATTTTTTATGGAAAACATGATGTTCTGTTTCCTGAATATGTGACATTGCCCCACACATCTTTTTCTAACTGGAAGTCACAGACTGGAATATTTGTGCTATCAGGTGCAAGACGTATTCTAAAACAGCAAAAAACATGGAACATTCATGTAGCATCTGAACCTTTGATCTGTAAATGATAAAATATCTGTGCATTTTAACGAATGTATCTTGTCCATAAATGTCCCCCAATGATTGAATTAAAAGAATAATATTAGTGTAGGAGAGGATATAAGGTAGACATGGAAGCACTCACTCTGCTGGTAGGATTGGAAAATAGCCCAAGCCACCACTGCTGTGAAAAACAACATGGCAATATCTTCAGAAACTATGAATGGAGGTAATAGGTATGTTCACAATGGCATAATGTAAAAAGGTCAACTGACTCTAAGAAAGAATGGCTCCTTAAAGGAGGAGATGGACCTATGTCATGCCTGTTCAGATGTGGTTGCTAATAAGGAGGACCTCCTGGGCAGCCCCATTGCCCTCCATGCACCACCCCAGATATAAACCCCCAAAATGGGTGTCGAGGACTCAGCATATTCCCACAAAAGGGCAGGCCCAATTCCAGGCCACACAGAAGACAAAACATATCCTCAGTCATAGCTGGGCCTCACCAAACCAAAGAGTACCCCAGAGGATATAAATAGGGGCCCATATAAAAGTGGCCATAATGGAGGCCTTGGCAAACCAGGAGGACATACTGTGAGTGGAATGGCCCATCCCTCCTCCAATGGGGGTGGGAGGTCTTGGACAATGTCTTGTGGGAACCCTGGGTGCTGGTTGGGTCACAAGCTAACTCCCATGGGCCTGTCACTCTGACCAGCTCAGACCAGTACCAGAGTATTTTTAAAGTTACCAGAATCCACAAGGCTGGAATTATTTGATACCATGAGCAAAAGGTATCCTAAAGCAAAAAAATACGAAGAAGGACCTTTTTTTAAGGATCTCTATGTACAATCTGATAAAAGTCTGGTGTGTGTGTGTGTGTTTTATTAGTTTGCATGATTGTTGGTTTTTAATGTGCATTGTCAATAAATGTACAAAGGGTAAAAATTAAAAAAATTAATTTAATACCCTCAAGTGTTGGAGAGGATGTGGAGAAAGGCAGAGGGATGCTCACTTAGTGCTGGTGAAAATGTAAAATGGTGAATAGTGTCACTGGCATGTGAAAGACTGCAGGGTCTTCAAGAACCTATGTATCAAGTTGCAGCCAGTCACAGCAGCATGATTGACATATAACACCTCAAATAAAGAAGGAGGGATCCATAAAAGGAACTTAGAACTTGGATCTTGGTTCAATCTGGTGGTCCTGGTCACACCCTTGGCTGGCTACTGGCTTTTTCTGGCACTGTCCAACCCCACCCCCAAAGCCCTGCCCCTCCCAACCCCACAGATGACCATGATTGCCTCTGATGTATTAATGTCATCTACAGGGATCCTGTCCTGTTTCAGACACAAGGAATGCTCTATCCTGTGGTTCCCAATACATTGGTATCCCTCTCTTGAAATAAATATTTTCATTTTACAGTGTGCATGTTAGGAATCCAGTTGGTTTTGCATTTGCTTTTTAAAGGAATGAAAGATAAATTATATTTCACATTTCTTATTCTCTTTGGAGATATTCAAAAGGAAAGGAATTCCTACCACACAGCTATCATGGCTACCATCTTGCAAATTTTCTTTACCTCATCTTGCTGCTTCTTCAGCAGTCTGAGCTGCTCAGCAAATACATAGAGACATTAAAAAGAGCTTCCTAAATTGTCCATTCCCACATCTCTTGTGCATTCTGCCAGAAGACAAGGAATTCCCTTAGGCCTAAGTAGATATCTTCATTTGTAAGCTGTTTTTTCAGTCATGATGCCACATAATTCAGTGGCTCCCTAATGCAGAAAAGTACAAAAGATAAAGAATAAAACTACTGTACAAAAAACCTTCAATCTTGGAGGGTCAATGGCCCACAGCCCTTTTGCACGCCAATGTCACCCTCTACACTACACAGCCAAGGGAAATGTTTAGTTGGAAAACCAGCCTTGCCACCAGCAAACCTGGGCTGATCTTCATGGTTGCTGTATTTGCTTGGAACACAGAAGTCATGTGACCCCAGCTTCAAAAACAGGCTGTGAGAGCCAAGAGGGAAACCAAAATTTGACTAGTAGAAAGCTGAGATTTCCAAGATACATACTCTGAAATGTGCTGAAGCTGTTCAGAAATTCTTCCTAGTACATATATAGCTTGGCAAAGGACTTACAAACCCAAGGAGAATAGAAGACCATGGAGCATTCAAACAATGCCTCTACCCTGTGTGAACAGAGAGAGATGTGATCACTAGTTTTATAATGAGCTCTTCCACCCCAGGTTTTCCAGGGACTCTTGCCCAAACCCCAAACAATTTGTTAGAGAATTGTAAGTGCTCAGAGCTAGCCCAAAGATGATGTGGAATGAAAAACAAACATGGGATCCTGAAAGCTGAATTGAAAATATTAAAAAATATTCTGGACAGGAGATGAAGATCTCTTGGAGAATAAGGGCAACGGTGCTTTATACAGACCCCAGAAACACAGTGTAGTGTGCCTAGGTTAATTTTTTAAAATGTGTGTTAATCCACTTGTCTTTATTATTTACTTCTGCCACTGAAACACATATTTAGATAATGACTTTGCATTTTATTAATATTCAGTTTTCTAGTTACTGAAAATTGAAAGACCATGGGTTTGGTGTAACATAAAATGTGCATTTATAATGTACATCCTTGTAAAAACACTTCCTTAAAAATGCTGTGTCCTTTCTCTTCAAAGAAAGGGGACGATAAAGTATACCTTTGATAAAGCTGAAGAATTTATACTTTTAAAGCTAGTCCATTTTGTTATCCATTTGTAAATTGAATGAATACTGGATTGCTTTTCCAAACTGAGCTTTTAAATCTTTTGAGAGATTCAACCACATTTATAATGGGAAAATGTGATGTCCTGTTCCCTGATTATGTGGCATGGCCCTCACACCATGCTTTCTAAGCTGAAAGACACAGGACTGGAATAAGGGTGCTATCAGGGACCAGAATTATCCTAATACAGCAAAAGAGTTGGAACTTTTTTGGAGCATCTCTATCTGTGATCTCCAAGTGGAAAAAGGTCTGTGTTTTTTAATGATGGTACCTTGCTTATAAAGGTCCCCCAATTTCTGAATTAAAAGAAAAAGACTAGGGAAGTAGAGGATCTGGAGGTAGACAAGGAAGAACTCAATCTCTGCTGGTGGGATTGGAAAATGGCCCATAACACTGCAGCTGTGAAAGACAGCATGGCAAGATCTCCAGAAGCAATGTATGGAGGAAACAATGATGTTCACAAGGGCATGATGTACAACTGCCACTTGACTCAAAGAAAGGATGGTTCCCTGAGAGGGAGAGGGACCCATGCCATGCCTGGTAGGATGTGGTTGCTACCCAGGAGGACCTCCTTGGCAGCCCTGTCCGTCCCCACACCACCCCAAAGATAACCCCTGAAAATGGGTGTCCAGGACTCTGCATATCCACTCAAAAGAGCAAGCCCAATTCCTACCACACATGACACAAAGCATAGCCCCAGTCACAACTGGGACTCACCAAACCTGGGAAAATTCCCAGAGGGTACAACTTACAGAAACAAGGAGAACACATTGCAAGTGGGTTGGCAGGCTCCTCCTCCAATGGAGGGTGGAGTAGTCTTGGAAAATGTCTTGGGGAACCTCTGGGAGCTGCTGGGTCACAGACACCCTGCCTTAGCTTCTCTCTTTGGTCAAATCAGACCAGCATCAGGGTCCTGGGTGGTGGTGGTGGGGCCCTCAGAAAACAAGTGGGGTCTCAGGTGTGGGGTGGAGGGCCAGGGATGTTTCTGTTGTCCATCAGTTTTCTCTTCTGGAAATGAAGCGCACCCTCTATTCTGCAATCTGGTCACCATGGCAGGCAGGCTGCAATAGTCAAACCAATCAGAATCCAAGGGTGAGCTCCCAAATACACCAGGCATGTGGCAGGTGGAAGGGGCATGGGATGGGGGCATGGACATCCTCCTTAGAATTACTACCTTGGCCTTGAATGGACAGAAAGGTTGAAGGGAATGTAAAAGCCACCAGCACCAGTAATCATCCATCAAACTCAGGAAGGAGCTAGTTTCTCCTCAAATCTGACACAACATGACTTCCACCTCTGGGAACAGCCACTTTGCCTTCCAAGGTCACAAATGCAGCACTGGTTGCACTCTGGGAATCAGAAGTAAACAAAGTGCACCACACCCAGAGCACTCGCAGAAATTCACTTCATCATACAATCTGCAAACCAGCATGGAACTTACCTTCAGGCTAGAGGCACACATCTCAGAATTGAAAGGCAAGACCAGGTTTAGAGCTCAGTTCACAAGGTTGGTCCAATGCATTCCGTTTCTAGAACCCTGGTCAAGATATAAGAAACAAATTGGTCATAAGGGGCTAGGAATAGGGTACCAGACATTTCACTGCAAAAACGGCCAGGTCCCCTTTAAGTCAGAAATTCAACCAAACCCACACATTTCTATTGAAAGGCATAAGGATCAAGTGGCAGGTTGATGATTGAGGCCAAAATCACACCCTCAAAAGAAACATCCAATTGGTGCCTCTGGGATACTTGCTCTACTGAAAATGTGTCAGTCAGGGCAAAACAATCATTCTCTGCTTACTTTTCAAAAGTTGTGATCAGGCTTAAAAACAAGAGGAAATATTTTCCTGACAGACTTGAAAGTTGCAGCCTTTCTTGCACATCAGTAAAATCTCTGGAATCCACTGAGACATATTCTCTGATGGAAGCAACTCAGATGAACGCAAGTCCTTACTCCTGGATACCATCTGGGATTGTTGATGGGGATTGTGGACTATTTCACACCCAACTACTTTTATATCCAGTGGCTCCTACTAGATCTATAACTCTTGGCTGAATTCTATATTTGCAGTAACTGTGACAGGGTTAGGAAGCCATATTCCTTTGCCTTTTCTCCTTAAGATAATAAATGATATATTTTCTTCATCTTACACTTTACTTGGAGCTATTCAAAAGAAACAGAAAGCCATATCACATGGTTATGATTATCTGCTCATGCATTTTGTTTAACTCACCTTGCAACATCCTCAACATGCAATGTTTCCAAGCAGAATATCTTCAAATGAGAGTAAGATGGCTAGAAGACCCAGCTCAGCACCTCTCAGGCATTCTGTGAGAAGACAAACCCAAGCATTTTTATGCAATAGCCTTGTTCATTTCATTTCTCTTTTCATTTCTCAGGATGCCACTTCATTTTGTGGGAACCTGATATAAAAAGTAAGGAAGACTTTCTTTTAAAATTACCATTCAACCGTGTGTCTTTCTGTTCATTGACTTTGAGGCAGATCGTATTGTCCCTCATGATCCCACTCCTCTTTTTTTAAGTTGCCAGAATCCACAAAGCTTGAATTTTTCTGATACCATGGGCGAGAGGTATCGTAAAGCAACAAAATAGCAAAAAGGATGTTTTTGGGGGGAACATCTCTATGTGCAATCCTGTAAAAGTCTGTTGTATGTGTGTGTTTTATTTGTTTGTTTGATTGTTTGTTTTTAATATGTATTGTCAATAAAGGTACAAAAAGTAGACATTACAAAAATTCACTTTAAACATAACTGTATGTGTTGGAGAGGACGTGAAGAAAAAACAGAGGAATGCTCATTCAGTGCCAGTGAGAGGATTGTAAAATGGCGAATGCCGACACTGCCACATGGAAGAATGTGGCATCTTCAAGAGCCAAAGTATCAAGTTGCAGCCAGGTCACAGCAGCATGATTAACATAGAACACCTCAAGTAAAGAGGGGGAGATCCATAAGAAGAACTTGGAACTTGGATCTTGATTCAATCTGCTGGTCCTGGTCACACCCCTGGCTGGCTGTTGGAACTTTCTGACATTGTCCAACCCCACTCCCAAAGCCCTGCCCCCTCCCAACCCCACAGATGACCATGATTGCCTCTGATGTATTAATGTTGTCTACAGGGATCCTGTCCTGTTTCAGACACAAGGAATGCTCTATCTTGTGTTTCCCAATACATCGGTATGCCTCTTCTGAAATAAACATTTTCATTTTACAGTTTGCATGTTAGGAAACCAGTTAGTTTTGCATTTGCTCTTTAAAGGAAGGAAAAATAAATTATAGTCCTCACCTCACATCCTCTTTGGAGATATTCAAAAGGAAAGGAATTCCTGCCACACAGCTATCATGGCTACCATCTTGCAAATTTTCTTTACCTCATCTTGCTGCTTCTTCAGCGGTCTGAGCTGTTCAGCAAATACATAGAGACATTAAAAAGAGTTTCCTAAATTGTCCATTTCCACATCTCTTGTGCATTCGGCCAGAAGACAAGGAACTCCCTTAGGCCTAAGTAGATATCTTCATTTGTAAGCTGTTTTTTCAGTCATGATGCCACATAATTCAGTGGCTCCCTAATGCAGAAAAGTACAAAAGATAAAGAATAAAACTTTTTGGGAAAAATTGCACTTACTGGGACATGGAGACTGATGATTACAGGCAGAAAGTTTATTAGGAAGCTCTCCCAACAGAAGGGACTGAAGAATAGACTTCAGCCTGCCCCTGTAAAGGAGGGATGTGAATTTATACAGTACATTCCTAGGCAGGGAAATGATAGTCAATGGGAGGGAGTCAAGAGTTTGACTAAGGTGCAGAGACCAACAGGAAGCTCTATAGGTCAAAATTTTCTCTTGTATGGCTAGAAGACAGTGTGCTAGGGAGTTATGTGTCCTTGGAGTCCTGGAGGGGCTGGTGGGGCCTTAGTCTGGAGGAGGGATGCTCTCTATCTCACTTTATTCACATCTCCACCTGCTGTGTATTTAGGCATGTAGGCCATGGGTGTGTGTGTGGGGGTGGCTTGTCTTTACTCAATGCATGTCAGGGGGAATTGAGTCACAGCTTGTTAATTATTGCAAACCTAGTGAAGGGGAACCTCTAACATTCCTAACTATTTGTTTATATATATATAAATGTTGGGGGCTCTGGATATTGGTGAATACAGTACTGGGCAGGATGTGAGGGTGAGGGGATTTCTGGCATTGGCTTGATCTGGCTACTTCCTGCTGTCAAGGGGTGCAGAAAAATTTCTTTCCATTCTGTCCAGTGGGCTGTGGTTTCAGGTCCCACAGGGGTTGATATTGATTGTCACATATCAGGAAGATGCTATCCTCATATTCCTGGGTCATTGATTGTATGATTCAGTGTATGAATGAGGAGAGTTGCTGTAAGAGGTAAGGGCTAAAAAGAAGCAGTGGCAATAACAACAGTAATGGTGTTATAACAGGGAAGAAGATTAAACTTAAGTGTGAAGAAAAATAAAAGAGGAATGAGGATATTCATGACTGATTTTTACAGTTATTATCTTCAGTTCCTTACTGCTATTGAGGGTTGGTGTAGGGTTTCCTTGAATTATTGCAGTGGTGTTTTAGGGGTTAATGGCTGGTATTGAATTTCATGCATTAGGAGTAGGTTTTCATGTGATTCTGGGTGCTGTTCTGGACTGTTGTTTGAATGAACTGCATTATAGCTTGAGAATGTATGGTCCTGCTGATATTAAAAGAAAGAGGGTTATTAGTGGGGTAAGGATGGGAATTAATTAACTATGAAATTCAGGGTTAAGATAATGAGGAAAACCAATCAGACAGGGTCAGTAGCTAGATTATTAATATAACTTATTTGATGGGCCATATGCTGTGATGTTTGAGTGATATTAAAACTTAGTTGAGGTATAAGAAGAGTTGACATAGACATACATAGTGTTTTAGCAGGAATAGGAGATTTCAGATTATTAACTGTGGTTTCATAACAATGTTTGGGTGATTTTTGTTTTTCATGGACTTAAGATTTTCATCAAGTAAGGCTGCACAGTATGGCTAAAATGACTTAATTTTTCCCAGTTTATATGTCTGAGGCATAGGCAACAACAAATTTTTATTATTTTTCATTTTGGACTATAGGGTGGCTGGCATTTTATATGGGATACTTACATATTTAAGCAGCAAATAGTAATTGGCTGGTTACAAGAGTTTCATTGCAGTGTTTGTAGTAGTGAAAGCATACCCTGTTCCTTTCAAGAGTGGGAGGTAAATGATATTCAGTTGGAAGAGTGAGCACAAAGAATATATGTGGGTGAAGTCCATGAGCTCTTGGTGAGAAAATGATAACTGGTAGTGCTGCTAGAGGGTTCAGTAGTTATGATGTCCATTTTTCTTGTGGAGCCGCTCTGCTGCTTTTCAGGTTTCAATGGTATGGCTCTAGATCTTTGTAAGGGTATTTGCTTTAACAGTCTCAAGAGGGGTGTGAGAAGAGTGAGCAGAGATATGATAATCAGTTACTTGTTGCTTTTAGCAGGCCTTTCAGATGTTTTTCTACAGAGATCTTCTCTGTAGAGAGTGATTCATGGCAGTTCATTGTTCTTGTTTTGTTTTCTTCATCTGCAATCCACCTTTGGATAGAGGTGGCAGTTTTCAGAGTGCCTGGACAGTAATGGGTTAAGCTTTTTACTTCCAGCAGGGCTTGGCATGCTGCACAAAGTTGTTGTTTTTATTAAGGGACTATATTGCAATTTGGCTTCTTTTACAATTGTGATTACAACCCAAAGGGTATTTGTTTAGAATGCTGCCTCTGCCACAAACTTTGCTTAAAGCTTATGTTGATGCTGGCTACATTTAATTTACAAGGTAAATTAGAGTTTACTCCTTTACTGCTTAAGTTTATGCCAATGCCCTTTCTGCTTTTTTTCCCCCAAAAGCAGCTTGCTGGAGGTTCTCTTATTCCCATGAAAACTTTTCCCAATTAATGCATACAATGGTTTTTATATTGGAGCTAAACGAGGGTTGAAAGGTTTTTACTATTGCAACAATATTATTAGCTACTAATGTGAGAAAACACTGTGCTTTATCAATTACATCAGATGGTATTAGTTTTTGTTTTATCCAACTAAATAACATTTAAGAATTTGCCAGAGAAGTTGGACTTAATAGCTTGTCCCAATTGTTTGCCCACTTCAGGTTTTTAAGATAAAGTACTATTGTTTCTGATACTTCCTTTAATTCTGTAAAAAGAATTATTGATTAAAATAATATTATTAATATAACAAAATGGAGTTACAGTTTCATGTTTTTTTATGTAGCCAGATTTTTTGTCACCAGTCCTGGATAGGTGATTGAGGTATGCACACAGCCTTGGGAAAGCACTGCAAAATCTACTATTGGCTTTTTCACATAAAGGTGAATGCAGGCTGGTTTGATTTGTTTAAGAGATACTAGAGAAAGCTTTAGCAAGTTTCAAAACAAAGTGATAGTGACATAACTGGATATTAATTTTTATAATAAACTAACAATATTTAGGGTTCCTGCATATGGCAGTGGTGTTACTTTAATTTATGGTAGCTTACAGTTTTATGTCACCCTGCGGCAGCTTTCAATGTGAATTGGAGAAGTAAGCATCTGTCCTGTGGCAGTTTTCAGTGTGAATCAGATGTGTATGAGTTGTCATTTGTTTTTTGATTTTTATGTTACAGAGGTTGTTTTTATGATACATAACATTTTTAATAATAATTAAAAATATGATTAGCAACATTACATTTTTATCTAATATTATGCTTGAACACCATCAAATTTTCAGAAATTTATACACTCTTTAAGTACTTATATGAACTTTTTATTTATATAACTTTGATTAACAGAGAGTTAAAGAATCCCTTTTAATTTTACAGCACTTTCTAAACACTTTTCATTCAAATTATAACATATTAATATTAAATGATCCCATATATTTTATTACTTCACTTTTTAAGGTGAAAGAACAAATCTTTTTAAATAATTTGAAATAAAAGATACTTTTCAGGATTTGAATTTGAGAAAGGAAAACATTAAAAGTTGTTAGGTATGATCATTATGCTCCTTTAAAAGTGATAAGAATTGTTTTCCTTAACTGCCAAGAAAATGGTAGGGTTAAAGTATGCGAAGCTATTTTGATTTAAAATTTTGATTAGTCAGGAGAAAAATGCTTTGTAAACTTCTGCTAAAACAGACCAAAGATTTAAGAAACTGTGTTACTTTACAGAGAAAGAACAAAATTTTAAGTTTGAATCGGTATACCATTTGATACCATAGCTTTTAAAACTTTTTAGATAGATGCAATAAATCTTATTCAACTTAACCACAAAAATTCCTTTTCTGTGCACCTTCTGCACTTTCTGTATTCATTCAGGTTTTGTCCCACATTTTATTCTTTCTTTATAACTAGTCCTTTTATCTTCGGGCAAAATTACTTTCTTTTTCTTTAATACAAAGAAAATGACACCTTTTATATACTTTCCATATTTAAGTTATCAAAACACCTTTGGAAACTGTTTCAAAGCAAACTTCTTATAGCATACAATTACCATCAAAATTAAACAAACTTGTTAGACTATTGATTTCATTAGACACACTAACAGAAACATAAAGCTAGCCAATTTCACTTATAATTTTTACTCTAGTATGGCTGTTTTTAAGCTTTTAATTATTTTACATTTCTGATTTTACTGATTTTAAGATTTTTCTGGAATCTGTGTTCTCTGTAATATTCAAGCTTGTTCTTGGAAATATTTTTATTAGTAATCAGCAATCAGTTAGGAATATTTGAGAAGTATAAATGCAGTTTAGCTTTAATTTAACAGTTTAGATAGACAGATATTTAACACATATATTTTGGATTATTACTTTTTTAGGAGTATACTTAGATTTAAAATTCAGTAGTAAGCTAAAGGTTTGCTTGTAAGAGGTGAGAGCATGTAGATTTGATACTGTGCAGGAAATCAAGGGGGACTGGACATTGGGGTTTGAATGGAATGTGGGTGGGATTTTTGAGTTGAACTGTGACTGGTTTGTGATGGGTAGCAATGATAGGAATTTTAGTATTTAGATTTTTGGATTGACAGAATCTGGCAGAAAAGGGGGGAGCAAAGGAGGTAGTGAGTTTTTGAACAAGTGGTTCCTTAGTGGGTACAATAAAAGAGGAGTTGTGAAACTATTCTATTGACCTTCACTATTGAGATTGAAGAGTGAGTTAAGGGTTTAGGGAAGGGCAGAGTAAGTGGTTTTTCTATTAATAAGAAATGAAATGGGCTTACCTGTTACCATCAGAGTTACCTAAATTTCTGCTTTGGAGATGGGTGTGGGGGTCTGTGTGGTAGCTGTGTATTTTTAATTGTCTGTTGCCAGTTCCACAAGGTCTGGGAGGTTGAAGCCAGGGATTGGGTCTGACTGAGTAACTGATACTCTTTTGCCTTGAGAGGTTTGGGGACAGTTGGACTTCCAGTGGATTCCTTGCTTGCACAGTGGTCATGGCCATGGAGAAGATTGTGGGTTTGGGCACTGTTTGGCCCAGTGTCCAGGCTTTTTTCATTTGAAGCATGGCCTTGGTGTTTTTTGTTTTTTTTTTTTTTTGTTTTGTTTTGTTTTGTTTTGTACTTGCCTGTAGTGGAGTGTCAGGAATTCTGGAGGGTGTAGGATTTACAGCTAGGTTTTTTTGCAAGGGACTGCTGTGGCTCTGACAAGGCTGTTGACAGTGTTTTTTTGGTTTAGGGTATTTGCAAGGACTTGGGCTGCAAGCCAAATATGTTCTTTTTTTCTGGGGATAGACAGATGTAAAGAATGATGTAGAGGTTTTCAGAGAAAGATCCTAATTGGACCTCTGTGTGACTTAAATCTGAGAGTGAGAAATGAACTTGTACTGTAACTATTCCTTCAGTTCCTGTTACTTTCTGGAGGGGTAAAAGAGGATCATCTTTGTGAAGTTAGGAGTCTGCATGACAACAGAGGTGGAGGGCTGTGGCACAGAAGGAGAGAGAGGTAGTTTCCATGAGTGAGTATGAGGAGGGGAGAAGGGAAGGGTAGAAGGCAGGGATGATGAAGGGGGCAGGAAGAAAGGGTATAGGGTGAGTTTGGAGATAACTCCAGGGGTTATATGGGGGAGATATGGAGAGACATGACCTGAGGGATCAAAGTTGGAGTGTTCAGAAGTTTTAGGGGGTGGAAGTGAGGAGGAAGTTTTCTGAGGAGGTTTCTGGAGTAAAAGAAGAATTTAGTATGAAGAGCAGGATTGACAAAGGGAGGAAAGGAAGGAAAAGTAATGTCTGATTGTAAGGGATCTCTGACCATCTGCTGTTGCACTGGATAAAGTTCTCTAAGTCTCAGAGAACTTGGAAATTGAAAGTGCCATGTTCTGGACATTGACTTTCATTGTCCAATTTGTACTGCAGCCACACAGAAGTTGAATATAAATGAGCTTCTTAGGTCTGACATCTCTTCCAGGTACAGAGCTTTAAGGTTATGAAGGAGACAACCCAGAAGGTGTGGGTTTTTTTGGGGGAGGGCTGAAATCAAATTTCCCATTTTAGGTGGCTTGGGTGAGACTAAGGATCTCTAGGACAGGGGAGACTCTGAGTGAGACCGGCATCTCCAAATTAGTCAGAAAGCCCCAAGGAAACTGGAAACTATACTTGGAGCCAGTTGTCTCTGGAGCCAGGGGGCTTCTTCCCACAAGCATGCAGGACTACCACCTACCATGGCCCTTGGGGACAGTGAGGGTCACTGAACTAGTGCTAATATTTTTTGGTAGGTTGTCCTGGACAGTGGAAAAAGGAAAGAGAGAGAGCGAGCAAGATCTTCTGGTGGAGAAACCCTTAACTCACTTAGTTGAGATTCAATGTCCGGTGTTGAATGGGTGTTTGGCCATGGCAGGGGGAGATTCCTCATCAATCAATCAGTCACAACATAACCCAAGTCTCAGGCTTTGGCACCAAATATTGAGAAAAATGGCCCTGACTGGGACACAGAGACTGATGATTGCAGGCAGAAAGTTTATTGGAAAGCTCTCCCAACAGAGGGGTTCTGAAGAATAGACTTCAGCTCTGCCCCTGGAAAGGAAGGATTTGAATTTATACAGTGCATTCCTAGGTGAGGAAATGATAGTCAGTGGGAGCAGGTAAAGTGTTTGAGTAAGGTGCAGCACCAATAGAGGTGAAATTTTTACCTTGTATGCCTAGAGGGTAGTGGGTTAGGGAGTTATGTTTTCCTGGAATGCTGGAGAAGCAGGTGGTGCTTTGATGTGGAGGAAGTGAAAAAGCTCTCTATCTCACTTTACTCCAATCTCCATGTGGTTTCTTTGTTCAACCTTTGGGGAAGTGCCATGTCTTTAGGCACATAGGCTATGCGTGGGTGGGGGCTTGTCTTTCCTCAATGTATGTCAGGGGAATTGAGTCATAGCTTGTTAATTATTGCAAACCTAGTAAGGGGGAACATTTAACACCACCTATTTGGCACCATAGTTGAGTATTCAAAAGGCCATTCCACCATTCTAACAATCCAGCTGTTTCAGAATTATGAGGAACATGGTAATACCTTGAATTCAATGAAGGGAAAGAGTGAGGGATTTTGTTGCTGGTAGACTAGACAGTCAGCATTGGTTATAGTCAGGTCAGTGTTGGTGAGAAAAAGTCTATGTTGCTGAGCATGCATAACCTCCATTCCTAATACCATGGCCATTCTGTTCAGGAACCCATTGGAAAACGACAGGCATGGTTGGGGAAAGAAGCTGAGTGGTATCCACAGAATGAATCCTCTTATTCTGTTTATTAAATAATCCTCTTCTCCTGAAGTCACCCTGTGGTAAGCATTCATGTGGGACACAAATATCTTCATGTTATTTGCCCACCGAGAACGTTCTATCAACATACCTCTTCCCCAGACCGCTTTGTCAATAATTTTCCAATCATATTCCATCAAGATCCCTGACAATCCAGCCAAACTATTAGTGACAATCCATGATTTGGTGTCCAAATGCACTTATGGCCATTTCTCTTTCCAAGTAAAATGAACATCCAAGTACACTGCTCAAAGTTCTGCCAACTGGCAGCATTTTCCCTCACTGTCCTTCAGAGATATCCTGGATGTCCATAGGATATCAGTGTTGCTGCTGTCCACTTTCAGGTGGTAGTTGCATATCATGCACAACATCTACGCACCATGGCCAAGTTTTCTCTTCCTCAGTTAAATGATTGTAAAGTCATTTTTAAGAGGCAAAGCTTGGGCTGGGATATAAAAGGCAATATGGCAGGAGAGGGGTCATGGGCATTTGGGACTCTTCCTTCTGTAATTTACTTATGCTTTCAAGAGCAGTTGAGCCCTATCTTGTATAAACCATTTCTATTTTATGATGGAGCACTGCTGTGCATGCCCAACTTTATGGTTTTGCTGGACATACAATTCATGAGTTGCATAACTCAGGTCTCATGGTAACTTGTTCACCCATGGTTAAGGTTTCAGTCTCTAATAAGATCTAGTAGCAGACCAGAAGCTGCTTATCAGAAAGAGAGTGGTTATTTGCAGAGGATGGCAAGGCTTTGTTCCAAAATCCTGAGGGCATTTATTTGTCACTGACACTATCAGCACTATTGGATCTGCTGGATCATACGGCCCAAATGGCAGAGCATTTTGCACAAGTCTGGACCTGCCACAGTCCCCACTGAAATCTAGCAGGTTTTCTGTTCACTTGTAAATGGGCCAGAGTAACATTAAAAAATGAAAAATATGTTGTCTCCAAAATCTGAAGAGTCCAACTAAGTTTTGTTCCTCATTTTTGGTCATAGGAGGGGTCAGATGCAATAGCTAATCCTTCACTTTAGAAGGGATATATCAAATGCCTCACACCACAGGACACCTAGAAATTTCACCAACTTGGAAGTCACCGTTATTTTTGTTGCATTTATCTCCCATCCTCTGACATGCAAATGTCTTAACAATAAGTCTAGAGTCGTTTCTACATCCTTCTTACTAGGTCCAAAAAACATGATGTCAATATAATGGGCCAGTGTCATGTCTTATGTGAGGGAGATACTATGAAGGTCCCTCCAGACAATATTATACCTGTGAGGTAGGAGAATGAAAATATATTGCTGGCCTTGTCAACTGAGTGCAAACTGTTTCTGGTGGTTCTTACTAACAGAAATTGATAAAAAAAAAAAAAAAAGCATTTGTCAGCTCAATAGCTGCATACCAGGTACCAGGGGATGTGCTGATTTGCTCAAGCAAGGATACCACATCTGGAAGAGCAGCTGCAACTAAAGTCTCCACCTGGATAAGTTTATGATAATCCACTCTCATCCTCTAAGATCCATCTGTTTTATGCACAGGCTGAATAAGATAGTTGAATGGGGATGTGGTGGGAATCACCACTCTTATACACTTCAAGTCCTGGATGGTGGTAGTAATCTCTGCAGTACCTCCAAGAATGAAGTATTGTTTTTATTTACTATTTTGCTAGATAGGGGCAGTTCTAGTGCCTTCCACTTGTTCTTTCTTACAGTAACAACCCTAACTCCACAAGTAAGGGAACCAATGTGGAAATTTTGCCAGGTGTTGAGTATATCTATTTCAATTTTGCATTTCAGACCTGGGGAAATAGTGACTGGACCCAATGTGAGCTGGACCTGATCTAAAACTCTATAGATCACCTGATCTCCATAAGTCCCTACTCTGATAGTGGAACTCTGTGAAACTTTGGGTCTGTAAATGTTCCAAATTCTGTGAATTGATCAAGGGATATGATCCTGTTGTTTTTTGTTTGTTTATTTGTTTTTTATGAATTCAAGTTAGACTTTAGCTCGTTTGACCCACAATTCTTTTGCTTATATAGACCACATATTAATTTATTAGACCACCCATCTATGTTACTTCTTGGTACCCCATGATCTATTAACCAATGCCATAGGTCTCAGTGACTGAAACTATTTTGATTACTGCTTTGATTCTGATGTTCATTGTGGTAGCCATGCTCACCTTGTCTTTGGCAGTTGAGTGCTGCCACTTTGTTTTTGTCAGCCTGTGATCTGATCATCCGCTTAGAGTTTATGGATTCCAGTTCAATTACAGCAGTTCCCACAGTAATATCTGACCTACAGAGAAGAGAAAATGAAGAGCTCTTCAGGGAAGATGGAGTTATTCTCCCAAATTTTTCCTCATAGTCCTGGTGTAAGATGTGTCTTCTGAACATTCCTAGGGTTGGTGAGCAGGTCTTACATGATAGATCCACTCTAGCATTATAATCTCTCTAAACATTTGGATTTACTAATCTATATTAAAACAGATCAATTCTGGCATTTTGACATCAGGTAGTTTTGACCACCTTTTGGTCCATGTTTCACCCAGCACCAAATTAACTGTTAGAGACTTTCAAACCCCTCAAGCTACAACACTGAATCCAGAATCTTTGTTTAATGGGCCCATATCAATAATTTCAGCCTGATCCATCTTTATATTCATTCCAAAATTACCTCATACCCTTAATATCCATTCCCACACATATTGCCATGATTTCTGCCTATATAAACTGGAAAGCTCATGCAGTTCTGTTGAAGTATACTGTAATTCCTCATGGGTCACATTTTGTACCTCGATTTTTGGGACCTGTTGGGACTCAGTCTGGTTATAGGCCTGGAAAAATAAGGGATTTGGGGAGTTGGTAATAAGAATTATAAGAAGTTTCTTGCAAGCCAATTACCTCAGGGCATTCCAAAGCAGGTTCATCTGGTTAATCAGGATTAATCTATTCACATGGTGGTTGGATGGTAGACTCCTTAAGGCAGACAGTATGTCAGGAAGCTGTTTCCTAAGGGTCACCTGGAGGTCAGGTGGCTGTTTTCTTAGGGTACATGCTTACAGTTTTATTTGACAAAGATTCAGCAGAATTTAGGGTTTCAGTGTTCCTACTGCCATCCTTATCAACCCATATAAACCCATTCCAATTTTCAAGATCCCATTAAATTCCAATCAGTGCCCTCACTTTGGAAAGATGAGAAATGATTTTCCATTGTAACTTTGCTACTTACACAATAAGACTCTGGTTCTAATTTTCATATATCTAAAGTCTGCACCTTCATGAAATAAGATTTTCTTTCAGGACACACAGAAACTTTTGCATCTTTCATGCAGGGATTAAGTTGCAAATTTGAAGCTGTCAGCTTGTCTTTTTCTTTTTACTCTTTCCAGAGTATTTATAAATAGCCATTCAAATCATTCTACCTTCTTAGTTCAAAAATCTCTGTTTAGGTAACCAAAAACTCACCTAGAGCCATGCCTCTTATAAGTGTGTGAATAGCTCTATGAAATGGTGATATTTTGCATATCTCTATTGCCGAATCATGCAATGGACTACCAATGGCATCTATAATTTTGGAAGCACAGCACAAGTGCTTTTGAATCTAAATAGAGTAGAGAGCTGTAGCAGTTTGGCACTGTTTATGAATTCCAAGAATAGATATTGGATTATGTTTGTGAACTGGTCTGTTCCTCTGAACATATTAGATTGTATTGGATTCAGAGGTTTCACTTTTACTTGATTAAATAATGATTAAGGCTTTGATTGGACCACATAAGTAGAAGATTGAGTTCCTACCCCCTTGGTGTGTGACAGACTAAACTACAGCACAGAGGAGTTACTTGGAGTTTTAATGCTGGAGCCTCAGGAAGTAAACACAGAAGAGAAAATCACACAGGAATAAAGATGGCTCCATAGACATGACCATGGTCTTGGGAAGAGAGAGACACTGATAGTCTACAACTGACCTTGTGGAGAGAAGAAAGCAGCTGAGCTCAGAGGGGAACAAGCCTTGGGAGAGAGAAGAGACATATCTCAGCATTCAGCTGGTATTGGAAGAAGCTGGGACCACAAGCCTCAAGATGAAGAGGAAGGCTGAAACTTTGCAGACATCAGCAGCCACCTTGCCTCAACAAATTACAACAGACTTTGGTGAGGGAAGTAAGTTATGCTTTATGACCTAGTAACTGTAAGCTGCTACTCCAAATAAATACCCTTTAAAAAACCCAACAGATAGCTGGTATTTTGCATCAACACCCCTTTGGCTAACTAATACACAATTTGGTACCAGAAGTAGGGCTGTGCTTTTGAAAATACCAAAATGATGATGGAACAGTTTTATCAATACTTAAGCGATATTTTTTGGAGGAATTGTGAGATGATTGATGGAAAATGCCTAGATTGCTTTGTAGAGACTGTTGTCGGTAATATGAATGCTAGAGAGACTTTTTATGAAGGCTTAGAATTAAATCATCAAACTATCATTGGAAACTGGAGGAAAGTTGCTCTGTCTTTTAAAATTGCAGAAAACTTAGCAAGATTAATTACTGATGTTTTATGGAAGGCAGAATTCAAAAATGGCAAGCCTTGGCATTTAGCTGAAGAACTTTCCAAAGTAAGCTTGGAGAGTGTGGCTTGGTTTCTCCTTGCAGCTTGTAGTAAAATGCTAGATGAGAGAGATAAGCTGAAAACTTAATTGGGCACAAAGAAACCAGAAACTGATTCTGGAAATTCCAAGCCTCTGGAAATGAAGCTGCCAGGTGATAGTGCCCCATTTGAGGACTTAAATAAACTTGGAACTTGTAAATCAGGATTGAAAATGCAGTTATCTAAGAAAGACTTGTAGGACATCTTACTGTCTGGTGGCTTGGACCCTTGCTTCCTGCATGAAAAACCAATAAGCTTTTTGAGAGAGCTGTATGAACCAAACCTCTGTCATCTTGGACTAAAAAGGACATAGATGGGAGAGATTGAAGGGGAAAAACCTTTAAGAGGAAAACCATGGAAGCTGAGATCTAGAATTAAGACATCTCCTCATGCCAAGAGAGGAACCAAATCCATGTGTACAGAGAGGATGAGTTTGCCCCAGCAGTTGAAGAAGGCAGATGTTCCTGCTTGCTATTCAGGGAGAGTTTTGCCACTACAGGGTACAGAAATGGTGGAGCACATTCCTCAAGTTAGGGAGGTTCAATTCACCACCTCATATGTCTGAGAGGGTTCAGCCTCTCCCCTGTGGATTAGGGAAGGCCAGGTCACCAACTTGTTGCTCTGGGCCAATATGCCAAAGTCAGGGAGAATGTTGTCTCCACTTAACTGTACTAGGGGTGTTAAGACTCTAACCAAAGATTGGGTAAAGTGTGGCAATCAAGCCAACATTCTTGGAGCATGAGGTCTGGAGCTCAGGCACCCAGCAGATGCTTGATGATGGTGGAACCAAGAAAAAGGCCATTAGACAAGCCTTTGGAAAGGGTGGGTCCCTATGAGGCTTCAGGGAGAAGAAACCATTATCTTAAAAATAACTCTCAGCCTTTAAAATCTAATAAAGTATACCCTGCAGGTTTTCAGAACTGTAGTGGACCCATGACTCAAGCTTCCCTCCTAATTTCTCCTTATGGTAATGGAAGTTTTTATCCTTTGTCCATTTGTATATGGGAAGCAGATAAATGGTTTGGTAATTTTCAGAGTTATACAGCCAGACTGGACTTTTCCTAAAGACTAACTGTGTTTATATTAACTGATCATAATATGATTTTGTTCTTAGTATTGCTACTGAAATAAGGTTTTTCAAAGATTGTAATGTCTTTTTGGAATCAAGAGGGTGGAGTGTAGCAGTTTGACATGGTATATGAATTCCAAAAATAGATATTGGGTAATGTTTGTGAACTGGTCTGTTCCTCTTGGCATATTAGATTGTATTGGATTCAGAGGTTTCACTTTTGCTTGATTAAATTATGTTTAGGGCTTTGATTGGGTCACATCAGTAGGACATTGCGTCTCTGCCCACCAAAGGGAAACTCACAGAGAAAGCTACTTTGCAGAGAAGTTATTTGGAGTTTTAAGTCTGGAGCCCTGGGAAGTAAACACACTGGAGAAGAACACAGAGGAATAGAAATGCTTCCATTGACATGAAAGATCCCAACTTACAGCTCATATTTAAAGAAGCTTGGACCATGGAACCTAAAGAGGAAGAGAAAGACTGAACCTAGATGTCACTAGCCATCTTGATCCAACATGTGGCAACAGACTTTGGTGAGGGAAGTAACTTAGGCTTTATACACTGGTAAATGTAAGCTTCTACCCCCCAAAATACCATTATAAAACCAACAGATTTCTGGTATTTTGCATCAGCACCCATTTTACTTAATAATACAAGAGCTAATTGCAAAAACCCCAGAATAAATTTAGATATCCCATTTTCAAGAATCTGTTTCTCAAGGACAAGTCCTGGTATCAAGCTGTATTTTATCAGAGATCTTTAGGGAGTCAAAACAATCAATCAGGAGATATCTGAAAATATTATGAGATTTTATAAATTTGACTCATATGACTGTGGGGAAGCACTAGTCAAGATTCTATAAAGCCAACTGCAAGCTGTGATTTCTGAGGAAACCTTTCAATGAATTCTCCAGGAGTAGCTGGCTGGATGAAATAGAGATGGAAATTCTTTCTTTGGACTGCTGGAATTATCACATATCTTGTTAAGCCTTCAACTGATTGGAATAGACCTCTTTCATTGCTGAAGGCAATCTCCAAAGTTTATTGTAAATGTAATCAGCCATGGGTGCAATCAACTTACTGATGATTTAAGCCTATGAAATGGCATCACAATAACAATTATGCCAGTGCTTGCTTGACCAAACTGGGTACCATTGCTGAGCCAAGTGGACATATGTGTCTAACCATCACAGGGGGACATTATAATTCCAGTAAACTGGGAAATTTATAAGACCCCAAAACAATCCCATGACAAGACACAGGCTCAGTAAAGGAGAGAATCCCATACTTTTGATTCAAGTTAATCTTCTTGGTAGGGGAGCTAAACTGATTAGTACACTAGCTTACCCAGAGATAGTTTTCAAAGAGAGTGAAAGGTATTGTTGCATTTTTTTTTCCTTAGCTACTGACACTGTACGGCATATTTGTCATGTAACTAGCTTGGTACAAACTTAAGAAACAGATAGCTCAGGGACTAAATTCTATAGTTAAAACACTGAAATAGTTAAATATACATTGTGTAACAAAAGTTTCCAAGACAAAACATCAGAAATTATGGTCCATTTAAAGGAATAAGGTAAAACATCAGTTCTCATAAAAATAACATATGTTGGATATACAGAAGAAAGAATCAATGAAATCAAAGACACTACATTAGAAATGATTTAAACTGAAGAGGAGGAAAAAAAACTAGATAAGAAAAAGTGAAGACAGCCTAAGAGACATGCAGCACACCCTCAAGAATATGAATATTGTTATAACAGGAGTCTAAGAAGAAAAAAGAGGGAAAGGGGCAGAAGGAATATTTAAACAATCAGGAAAAACCTCATCTACTTTATTTATTTATTTATTTTTAAGATTTTATTTATTTTTATTTATCCCCCCCACCCCCCGGCTTGCTGCTTGTGCTTGCTGTGTCCATTTGCTGTAAGTTTTTCTTTGTCTGCCTGTCTCCCTTTGTTGTGTTGTCTTGCTGTGTCAGCTCACCATGCCACGTGGGCTGGTTTGCCTTCACCAGGAGGCCCCAGGAATCAAACCCAGGGCCACCTATATGGTAAATGGGAGCCCTATCAATTGAGCCACATCCGCTTCCCTTACCTCATCTACTTTAATGAAAAAAACTGCACTCACATTGAAGGAGACCAGGGAAAATAACAGGATAAACTTGAATAGAACCATGTCCAAACACAATATAGCAAAATGTTAGAATTCAAAGACAAGGGGAGAGTTCTGAAAGTAGCAAGAGAAAAGCAATATGGTTTGTTAAAGACAGTCCCTATAAAATGAAGTAAAATAAAATACAAAAACAAACAATATAAAATGATGGCCATCTAAATTGATGCAATAAAGTTATTTGGCAAAACCTAACATGCTTATTATAAAAATACTCAAAAAACCAGGAATAGTAGGAAATTTACTCAAAATTATAAAGGTCCTATTTGAAAATCCCACAGCTAGCATCCTATTCAAGATTAAAACCATGATACCCACTGTCACCAATATTATTCAACATGGTTTTTTCAGTTCTAGCCAGAGTAATTAAGAAAGAAAAAGAAATAATTGTATCCAAATTGGAAGGGAAGAAATAAAAACTTTCCCTGATTATAGATGACATGATCCTATATATAGAAAATTTTTAAAAATCCACAAAAAAGCAAAGAACTAATAATTAATTCAGCAATGTGGAGGGTACAGTATTAACACAAAAATCAGTAGTTTCTATAGATTAGTAATGAACAACATTAAGTGGAAATCAAGAATAAAATTAAATATATCAGAGTAAACTAATAAACATCAAGTAACTAGGATTTTTAGCAAGTTTGTAGAGAACTTACACACGAAAAATCTCTAAAATATTGATGGAAGTTCTCATATAGGACCTAAATAAATGGAAAGATATTCCATGTTCATGGATTTGAAGACCATTGGTAAATTGTCATTTCTACTCAGAAATTTACAGGCACAATGTACTTTCAAACCAAATTCCAAAAGGCATCTCAGCATAAATGGAAAAGGCAATGTACAAATTTGTATGGAAGGATAAAGGAACACATAGCTAAAAACAACTAAAAAATAGTTTGTTGACACCCTAACATTTCCGAATTTTAAAATTTATTACTAAGCTACAGTAATCAAATCATCATGACTCTAGCACCAGTGTAGACTAAAGATCAATAGTATTGAAATGGGAGTTCAGAAACATTCTTATCTATGGACTACTGATTTTTGAAAAGTGTGCAAAATCCACTCAATGTGGAAAGAATCTTATCATTGGCCACAAAATCTTGTTTTTCTCCTTTTGTCCTAAATTATCTTAGTGAGCAATTGCAGAAAGATGAAACATGTTCTAAAGTTAAATTTTGCTCATTATAATTGTAAATCCTCCCCCTCTGGGCAGGATTTTGATAACATTTTATGAACATGCCATGTATGTAAAAGCATGTTAATGCATAACCCAAAAGAATGCATGTGCAGGATAGCCACACCCCAGATCTCTCCAATCAGCCCATGCCACCCCTAATACCACCCAACATGCCACCCACCTAGAAACCAATAAAATGCTGCTCCTCTTGTAACTTGGGGACAGTCAGATCTAAGACAAGTTCTTCTGCTTTCCAGGAAGAAGTTTATTTTGCTAAATAAACTCTTTCTTCTCTCAAAACCCAGTGTCACTTAATTGACAATGAGCACCAGGTGAGGAATCACATTGCTCCACAACAATATTCTTTCCTCAGTTGTAACAAATAACCACATGGATGCATGGTTTTGATAATGGGGGTTACATGAGAACACTTTAGTTTCTGCATGAGTGAATAGTGGGGCTGTAACCTCATTATATTCCAACAATAATACAGTATTAAATTTCATAAGTTAACTCTTATACAATGTTACTGAAAATTTATTATATTGCTAAATGAAGTTGGCAGGAGTCAGAACCTTGTAAAGTAGGTAAGAGAAGAAAAGAAAATGCCAAAACAAATACAAATATGTGTAATCGTATGATTACAGATCTCATCACATGAGCTAACTTCAGTCACTCCACTTTGAAGACTAAAGGCTCATTATTTTTATAAGAGGTTTGTTTATTATATATGGCATATGATATATGTGAACTTCCTAACCAGTTGACTAAATATTTAAGTCATATATACAAAGTATAATCCTGAATATATTTATTTGCCTATTCTAACTATTCAGAAAATATATCATTTCAGGATTATGTCTATAAATTAATATTCTTTATTTAATATATACATAGGGACTGTTTGAAAAAGAATTATAGAAATAGAATTTTCAATTAAGCTATCATGTTTGAATAGAAACAAGTACACAACAGAAGAAAAGTTAAACATGAATTGGATAACGTCCTTGACCTTGTTGAATTACCACTGTGCTCTCCCAAATAAACACAAACAAAAAATTATAATTATATTGCATGTGTGCATAAATTCATGCATTTATAAATACATTGTTATATATATTCCATAATGTGATAAATATCTACTTGTATATTTTGTACCTGATACATTTGCTAGAGGCTGTGGAGAACACAAATATGAATAAGGAAACTCCTTTCATGAGGAGTTCAAAGTCTTCTTGGAAAGAAATAAGTATTACACACACACACAAACACACATACAAGCACACACACATGAAATAATTTTATTTTAAAAGAGCTTTATCAAATTTATCTTTGATTACTTTCAGTATATATTTCAAATATGATGGCCCAACTCATTCCTTTAATACTTGGTGATTCATGCAGTTGAGGCAGTACTGAGAGATGGTCAGTACTAATGGTCATGTTGAAACAGTATCTGGGAGAGTTCATTCATTTGGTTTATATTAAAGAGTAATTATTCAGCCCTGCAATACTGTCTTCAAGGGAAAAGATATGCTTTTAATATGATGGATTCATTATTAACAAAGGGTTTCTGCTTGATTTAGAGAGATGAAAATCTCTATATATTCCCCCAAATTTCTTTGTTATCTATTGTTTAGCTAATACTTTATTATCTGCATACATGTATGTTAAAGTTTTGTAGTTAGAGATTCACACTGTAACTCTTTGGATAATAATAATTGCTGCTATTTTTAATGGTGAACATACTCTAAGTCTTAAACAGATCACTTATCTTTGTTACCCCAAATCAAAATAGTGTCTAATAATATTTAAATGATCAAACTTTTAATTATCATAGCAAAATCACCCAACACTATTACAATTACTCAATAACTGAATTAATACTTGCACCTTAGTAAAAATGACTCAATTTTGCACTTGAGTTTATACTTTTATTACTTCTGCACCCTTTTTTCCTTTACTTTCAGGCTATCCATGGCAATTTCTTGTGTCATTTAAATTTAAGAGTCATTATATCTTAATCTCTTAGTGTTTTATACTTAATTTGTTAAAAGCTGAGAAAACAGAATATCTAGTTAAATCAAGCTTCAATTAAGTATTTTCACTGATTACTGTGTGATGCATGATCACATACTGTTGATACTGAATAAATGTCAGGCACAGCTCAGAAACCTCATTACTTATTTCCATATGCCTAAATAACCTTTGAATATAGGGAGTCAATGCTCAATCCAAACAAATAAAATGATCATTCATCACCCAGGTTTTAAACATTAGGTGATTAAATAGTTATTATACTCTATTTGAAGTTACTGTAATGTTTTCCCTATTGCTGGGGTACTTAAATGCTAAGCCATATGGGTTAATTTTAATTGTTACTAATGCACAGACTACTTATGCAAATACCTTTTTATGTATTACTCTCAGGAGAGCTGATTTCACATATTTTTTCCTCAAAATATTGATAATTGATTTAGCACTGGAATTACAGCGGAGTAGAATACAGAAGCCACTTGTTCCTGTGTCAGGGAAGGTGTCAGTCCATGTGTTCATGGTTAATAGGGTCAAGTCATATCACTTCTCAAACCATCAGGTCAATTTTTCACTGCATTCTATTAGCTCTTTTCATATTGAATTATGCTAAAACACAAAGTGAACAGCATAAAGAAATATCTTTCTTACATCCAAACGCAAGACATAATATATCAGTGGATAGAACATTGCAACAGAACAGCAGAAATCTAGATCTCTCAACAATTGTGTAAAATGATTTGCTATAATCTACTCACCTGTAGAATGAAGATAATTATATTTATCTAAGAAGATGGGAATAAATGGTGGAGGACAAATGATGTTAATAAGATTTAATCTTTTTTTTTTTTTTTTTTTTTTTAGTGTTTGAAATATATTTATTAAACCCAAATCCAAATTTAAATATATAAATCCAAAATATTAACTAAGTAACACCCAATTAATGATTTAGCACAAAATTACAATGTGACAGATCTTTTATCTTGACAAAGAATGTTTAAGGATTGTCTCAGTCAAAAGGAGGTTTATGGAACATGAAAATTATCTCATAATTGAGGAAAGATATTTAATTATCTTCAGATACAATTTTGGGGGGGGAAATATCGGAATAATTTTCTGATAAACTTTAACAAGATTAAGAACCTCTTTAAGTAATCTGCATTCAATCACTCAAACATGTTTTACTTAGCAAATCTTGCTAAGATTTAATCTTTAAAACAATTTTAAATGTAGAATGTCAGAACTTCATTGGTTTTCACAGACACAGCCTAATGTATTTTATTTTATTTTTATTTTTAACTTTAATTTTTTTTAATTTTTATTGTGGGTAAAAATCAAAATTTTCACAATACATACAAACATTTGCAAAATGATATAAAAATATATATGCATATATGTGTATTTGCTTACAAAAATGTTATTTATATATATATGTTTTAAGAGGTGCTTAGATTACCTAAAATATTACATGGAACCCACTGGGATTCCCATGTTGCCCACCTCCCACACCTCCCACCACATCCCACACAAACATCTCCCACAAGTGTGGCCCACCACCCTCAATGAACTTACACATCCTGGGGCCTTGCAACCAACCATAGACCACAGTTCACACAGTAGACCACACTCTCTCCCACACAGTTCTGCATGTCATATGATGATATAAAATGGCCTGGATCTGTCGTTGTAATATCATTCAGGATAATTCCCAAGTCCCTAAAAAGCCCTTGTGTTACACCTGCTTTTCCCTCTCCCTGCCCCCAAAGCATCCAGTGGCCACTGGCTCCAGATTACTGTAGTAATTTCTTCCACTGCTTGAATCACAATATGTCTATAAGAGAATACCAGTAAGTCAACTCTACTCAATAGCTCTTTCCCCAATCCTGAGGAATCTGGGATGGCAATGTCCCCCTCACCTCCATGTGAGAGGGGGCTTATATCCCATGGATAAGATGGATAGGATTATCCTGTCTGCAGCTGATGACACTCTCCATTCCCTGGGATGACCACTGTCCATCATCATCTCCCCACCAGGTGTCCTGGGTGAGTCCATTGAGCTGTAGAGTAGGAGTTGCAGCTCCACCAAGATTCTGGGCCCAGCTGGCACATGGATAACCCAAAGACTCCAGTCTCTGGAAGTACACCTGCAAACTCCAGCAGCACATATAGGTTTGAATAGAAAGGACAAATGGAACATGTGCAGGGAAGACATATTTGAGTCCAACAATGTCACTCTTAGGAGCGCAGATTCCAAAGTAGGGCTAAATGATCAGCACCAAACTCCAGAGCTATCCACCCTGATATAGGACCTGGGTGTGTCCAGAGCCCTCAGGAATCCTTCTATTTGGGGTGATAGCCACATTAGAAGCCTATGAGATACTACTGACATGTGCATAAGTGTTACCTTTTGGATGACCTCCCAACTCACTTTGAAGTCTCTTAGCCATATGAACTCATTTGTCTTTACCTTTCCCCCCCTTTTTTCAAGGTCTTTTTTCAGTCTTATTGCCAGTTGGCACTTGGTAGTAATCCCTCATTGAGAAAAATGGAAAAAGTCCAGGAAACTTCAGGACTAATGTGTACAGAGAAGTGTGGGGAGGCCAATGTGGCTGCTCCAAAGTGAGCAGGAGAGACATAAAAATAAATGATGAGCACATAGAGGTAAGCATGAGGGGAAAGATAATGTTGTATCTGGAAGCTATTGTAAAAGTTTTGATTTTTAAATTTGTGTGATGGGAAGTCTTATAGACTTTGTGAGAAAAGTCTCATAACACACTTTACATTTTAACATAATATTTTGGCCCCTAAATTTAGATTGGAATCAAGGGGAATAAGACAGAAAAATTGGAGTCAATCTAGGTTTCAGGTATAATTTAAAGACTGAATTGATGAGTCTTTTGGCCAAGGTGGAGGCAGAAGAGGTGCTGAGAAATTGTTACTCTCCAAGTATATTCTTGTATATAGAACCAATATGATATGTTGATGGACTGAATGTGTGGTGTGTGACATAGAGGAAATTAGAGGCTTATTCTTAATAATTCCTTGAACAAATAGGAGGATGACTTTCCATTACCTGTGATTGAATTTTAGATATTTCAATATCATACTGGATCTGGAGGCTCTTGTAAAAGTTTATATTTTTAAATTTGTATGATGATTAACCTGAGAATTATCTTGTGAAAATACACTATGTTCTTTATATACTTAATGCCCTTTGAAAATTGTCTGGCACTCAATAGATGTTCAGATAATAGAATCTATTTCTACTGTATTATATAACATAAATCTTTTGCAAATAAAAATTAATGTTCATATTTTGTCTTGTTCTATTCCAGTCTTATTTTATTTATCTTTATTTAAAGAGTTCAACATTTACAATACATATAATATTGAAATAACACCATAACCAAAATACTTTAAACCAAATTTTACATAAAATATGAAATGCACTGATATAGGGATAAAAGAGGGACAATGCAATAGTCTAGTGTTTTCATATTGTCGAAAGTTTACATTACACTTATTTAATAGCATCATAAATGCTTTCTAAAATATATTATAAGATGATAGGTTAGTCTGTACTTAATTAAAACTTAAGCATCCTGGAACTTATTATTGTCTGAAAAATTAAAGTATCTTTTGAACACCACTGACATCTCCAATAAAGAGCATATATTTTCTGAACCATAAAAATGTACATAAAGGAAAGCAAGGCTGGCTCTGTTCATACAACTGACTATAAAATTAAAGAGTTAAAATATAAGAAAAGTCACAATGCACATACAAGATGACAGATTAGTAAAAGGATATATTATTAAAAATAAAACACTTATCAAAGATATCTCTAATTCCAAACAAAAGAAAGAAGAATTACAATAAAAATAGATTCTATATCACATAGAGGTCAGAGCACAAAAAATCATATAACAATATTTTATATTGATATTATTTATGATAAGTTAATAGTAGCATAATAATTCAGGCTGTAGAGGAAAATAAAGCATATTTTAATTATTTGAATAAATTAATGTACAGCATTGATCTGGTGAAAAATTGTTAAATATTTTAACCATAAAACAGAGGTGGATAATTATTTTAATCAATGAAAAATCATTTAGGAATGTAACCAAATACAATTGTACAAAGAAAATCTTACTATTAATTAAAAGAATAAAATCACATGAGTGTGAAAAATATATCTAATAAACATTGTGAAATTTTAAATTAACAAGTCAAATACTTGTAAAATGAATAAAACATTATTTCTTCATCATACACTGATTAGCAAAGTAAAACTGCCATTCCAGGTTTATAGATGAAATTTTTAAAGGAGATTTTAGCCAACTTTCTCACAAAAACTTAATGGATGCCACACTACTTGGATGCATTATCCATTCCTACCTTTACAACTTTCATCTATTAAAGTTCTTAACACAAATTATCCAAGAATTTGAATAATTTATTATATTTTAAATACTATAACAAATGTTAAAATGAGGAGAAAGGAAATAATTTTTAAATCAGATTGAATTTAAACACATAGTAACTACTGACATTTCTTGACACACTCAGAAGGAGAAGGTTTTCAAATGGTTGTCAGGTATACAAAAAAGAAATATAACTGCAAGAAGATAGTTAAGCTTGAATTTACATTTTTCAGGTCTTAATGCCTTACAAGATGAGATGTTTGATTTTATTTATGTACCAACTAAACATTGTTCTCACAAGTTTAATGACAAGGGAATTACCAAATATTTTAGGGACAAATGAATCTCCAAAACTGCAAAAGAGAAATAGAAAATGACAATAATTTTCTATAAATATTAAATTTACATATACACAGCTATAAGATTAGTTTGGAAGATTATAAATAAAACTATCAAAAAGGTTTAGGGGGTTTAAGTTTTCTTTAACATTTTAAAATATATTCTAAATTATCTATCATGTTCACCTATACTCTTTTCTTTAAATTAATGATATCAGAATAATTTACTCTGTTATAAAAACAAATATTGAAGTGTTATTTTTCCTTTTTAGATATTTGTTTGTTTATGAATAGGATAATCCCAAAGCATTTATATACCAATAGTAAATGTTTGAATAACAAAAGCTATTGTATATTCAAAATTTTGCAGTAATATAGTATTCTGATGATAGTGGCTAAAATGTATTAATTCTATAGAAATTCTTTCCATTCATCATCTGTTTTAATCTTTACAATCACTCTATGGACTTAAATTTATTATTTTTTTTTGTACAACTGAGAAAACTAGATTTTAAGTTGCAGTAACTTACTAAGAGATATTCATCTAAAAAGCTAGCAGATCTGGAATCTTAATCCTTGACTGGCCATTTCAAAGCAGCCCTCTATGACATTGCTATATTTCTTAAACAGAATTAATGTAATGACTTTGGAAAGTCCTATCAATAATAAAGTTATGTGAAATTGGAACTTTCATGGGGATTTCTATGATGGAATTGGAAAGATAACTGCACTTTTTATCATTAGTTGCTCTAAAATACATATATATTTTAATCTCAGGCTTAACCCACATTTCATGGATTCCAATTACTATGTAGGTTTCTATAAACATACCCTTGGAAATGTTTCAGATCATGTTTAGTGATGTGGAGGATGGCTCATTAGAAATGCAAACTAATTTAAAGACACTACAGTATTTAGAGAAATACAAATTAAATACCCAAATAGGAATGAAAGAAAAGATGTACATGAAAGTTGAACATCACTGTCATTTCAATTGCCTGGATTCCCCTCTCCTCTGCATGACTCTAATGACAGCTTTCTTCACTTCTTTATTCCTAAGACTATAAATGAATGGATTCAGCATGGGGATCACAATAGTATAAAACACAGAGGCCACTTGATCTTTTCCCAAAGAGTAGGACTTCTTTGGTTTTATATAAGAAAAAATCATGGTTCCATAAAAGATGGTGACACCCAGGAGGTGGGAAGCACAAGTAGAAAAGGCTTTGCGCTTTCCTGAAGTGGAGTTAATTTTCAGGATACTAGATAAGATGGACACGTAGGACACAGAGAGTATAATAAGAGACACGAATATAACTGAGCCAGCAAAAATGAATATCATGATTTCAGTGTCATGTGTGTAAGTACAGGACAGGGCTAAGAGTGGGTGTAAGTCACAGAAAAAATGATAGATTATATTGGATTTGCAAAAGTGCAAACTGTTCATGGAAAGAAACATAGCCAAGGAGTCAATAAATCCAATCATGTAGGATCCAGTGATGAGGGCACAGCAGAGTCTTGTGGACATAATAACCTGGTAATGAAGAGGGGTGCAGATAGCTACATAACGGTCATAGGCCATTGAAGCAAGGAAGAAAAATTCAGTGGCACCAAAGAAGACAAAAAAAGACATTTGCATGAAGCAGCCCATAAATGAAATAGACTTGTTAGAATTCAGCATGTTCTCTAAGGTTTTAGGTGTGATGACCGTTGAGTAACAGATGTCAAGGAATGACAGGTGACTGAGGAAAAAATACATGGGGGTGTGAAGCTGGAAATCCAGGTGAATTATCAGTATCATCCCTATATTCCCCAGCACAGTTATCAGGTATATCAGAAGAAATAGCATAAAGAGGACCTGCTGTATCTCTTCAGAATCTGTCAGTCCCATAAGGATGAAGTCAGGCACATTTGTGTTATTCCTATATTCCATAGTGTTCAAATGTTGTAAACTATTGAGAAATCAAAGGTGATATTTACCATGAATGATGTCAAAACCATTTTATTAAATAACATGTATGATAAGGAATTTTAAAAGTTAGTTTTCATTCTGGAAATTCATAGTAAAGAGAAATTTGCAAACTATTACTGTAAAAACAAATAAGTTGAGTCCCAAATATAAATTAGGTGTAAGTTATTATTTGAGTATTATATAATAGAAACATATTTCATAATTAGAATGATCTTGAAACTTTTATAAATGCCTACCTTTATTAACAGATATATCCAGATAAAAATATTATGCCATAAATTTCACTACTATACACATTGTTAGGCAATAATAGGGGCACAGAAATTTAAGTAAATTATCCAGAGTCACAAATAACTGCTGACTGATTTTCCCAAGATTGGTTGTGTCCAGAGATCACACACATAATACTATATTCCTACTTATATTTAAATTGAGAAAAGAGAAAAAAAGCTAGATAGATAAAAACCAATGATAGTTTTAATGCATCACCTACTATTTTTTTATCTGATATTATTTGATACAAATAACAGATAAGAAATTAAACCCTTAGGCTAATGTACTGAGTTGTATTGATATTATATACCACACATTATTATTTTTAGAAGGTATGCTTTTAAGTGATTATTAAAATTAAATTTCTTCCAAAAATTATAATTTCAATATATGTACATTGCTTGATGATGTGGAATATAAATTCTATAAATTCTATATTTTCATGTTTATCCATTCTGGCATTACTTAAGTAAGGCCTTTATGACATGTGCATGTTCTGCATATACTTCTAATAATATACCAATTTGTTAAGGTAATCAAAAATGCTCTAAATTTGAATATAATACATACCATCAGCAAAAAAATTGGTGGAAAACTTCCTCCAGAATTATCAGTCTAGAATTTTTGTCATCCTCACATTTTTCTCAAAAATAAAATATAGAAACCATTTCAAGAGCCTGATAATTATGCTATATAATATGTTTCCTTTGAGATAACCTGTTTAATTTTTTGAGCATGCATTTTCGTAGTTGTTCCTAGGTAAAATAAATTACTATAAAATTTTTGTTCAAGTTCTGGTCAAATAGAAAGTTCACCTGGAAATTATTTCTCCCAAATATACCAGGGAGCTACTGTGAGAACAAGCAGAGCAGAATATCCCTGGCTTTTTACCCTGATAATGTCATGACAGCTTTTACACTGGGGATTACTGATAATGCACCATTTGGTCATTCCTGGGACCAATTCCAAGGAAGATTGCTTGGCCTTATTCCAAGGAGAAAACTTCAAGGACTAATGAATCCATGTTAGGTTTGTAACAGAGAGTTATCTGCCTCTTAGAAGCCACAATATGTTGAGCATCATTTTTCAGTAATCTTTTGTGATTCTCTATTTGATGACTGGTTAAAATAAAAGGGATTTCTAGAGAAAAACTTAATCTTTGGCTAAAGGACCAGAACATTAACCACCAGGGGTAGAATAGCTCATTTTCACAATTTAACATTTTATAATTAAAAATGTGGCACTATAATAGGGAGTAAGCCTTGATCATTATACAAAAATTAGAATATAATAAAATTCAAAATTCAAAATGGAAATTTTCATAAATGTTGTTATTCTTAAATATATTTTCTTCCAATCATTTTCCTTTGTGCATATATGCTTATTATAGTATATATTTATGTATTCACATAATTTTTATGAAACTGTATTTTCAGTTACATATTAATTTTATTACTATTTATATGCATTGGCTGCTTCTCCATAACTAACTTTTTTCTAGGATGTACACTAGCCAATGAATGGGTATATTTGAGGCATCAAAAGGAAAACAAGGTGGGGTTTCTCCAATCAGGTTTGGCAGTGTCATCTAATTCTTCTACACAGAAGATATTTTGTTACATTCAGCCACAACAATGTTTGTGCAACCTGTTTTATAATTTTATTTTTCTTGGCTTTTATTTTATTAAAAGTGCCATAACAAAAGAAAGTAAAAGATAGTACTGAGTTGAGGAAAGATTTTATAATTAATTTAAAGGCAAAAAGTTCATTGAAATGCTTTATTGTGACTTTTGCATTAATTAATGATAATGAAATAAAATTTCATGAGATGTATAAGCAACTGGTACAAGAAAAATTGTTTACACTCCAGAATTTTAGGAGACTATTTGATCGAATGGCACATGGAATCAAAATTATATATTACATAACTGATGAACTTTTGGAAATACCATTCTTCTCTTCATCATAAAATCGGTGATGAGAAAAGCTAATTTGGAGTTTAAAAAGACAGCTATCTATTCATTTCACAATTGGTGATCTTTGGGATTAAGCCAAATGAGGGACTAATGAAGATGTTCTATGTCAGTGTCACCTCAGAATGGTCTCCTTACTACTTGCAAAGTCACGATGAGAAATTTTTTCATTTCCCAGCATTGAAATTAATTTTATGATCATTTTGTGTTCTTTAAATAATATAAGTAAAAGTTAAAGAAAGAATAATTTACAAAAGTGATATTATGATGAGTCTTTTTGCTGTGTTTTTATTCATGAGATTTCAATATATCTTTTTTTAAACAGTTTTATTCACATACTAAACAATTCATTCAAATTGTACAATCAATGGTTCTCAGTATAATCACATAGTTGCATATCATCACATAATTTTAGAACCTTTTCATTACTCTTGTTTATTGAATTCTTCTATTTCTTCTATACTGAGAACATATTTATTATTATCTAGGAATTTATCCAATTCATCTAGGTTTTCTAATTTGTTGGCATAGAGTTGTTCATAGTTCTTCTAATGATCTTTGTTATTTCTGTTGGGTCAGTAGTAAAAAAAACCCTCTCATTTCTGATTTTATTTATTTGCATGTCCTCTCTCTTTGTTTTGTCATTTTATCTAAGGATCTTTTTCAATTTTATTCATTTTCCCATTGAACCCACTTTGACACTTTTGGGGCAGGGAGGGGACGAGCAGTTGAAATACAGGGGCTTCTTTGGGATTTGGAGGTTGTCCTGAGTACCGTTGTGGCAACAGATGTAGGCCATTTTAAATCAGCACACACCACTCAGAACTGTATGGGAGAGAGTGTGGTCTACGATGTGAACTGTGGTCTATGGTTGGTGGCAGGGCCCCAGGATGTGTAAGTCTATTGAGGGTGGTGGGCCACACTTGTGGGAGATATTTTTGTGGGATGTGGTGGGAGGTGTGGGAGGTGGGCAACATGGGAATCCTAGTGGGTTCCGTGTAATATTTTAGGTAATCTAAGCACCTCTTAAAATATATTTATATATGTATAAATAACATTTTTGTAAGCAAATGCACATATATGCATATATATTTATATATCATTTTACAAATATTGGTATGTATTGTGAAAATTTTGATTTTTACCCACAATAAAAAATAAATAAATTAAAAAAACAAAAACAATTTATTGAAGTATATCATTCATACATGAACATATATAAAATATAAGTGTTCAGTAAACATTGTGATCTTACAAAACAAGCATGCATAACATCATACAAGGCTCACAACCATCACACCCCCACAAACATCCTGCATTGTTGTGAAACATTTGTTAACAAATCATGAAAGAGCATCGTCAAAGTATTACTAATAACTATAGTCTGTATCTTATTCCCCTATACATTTTTTAAGGATTTATTTATTTATGTATTTATTTACTTATTTACTTTTATCCATTTTTACCCCACCCCTATTTTTGCTGTTTCTGTGTCCATTTGCAGGGCAACTCTCTGTGTCCATTTCCTGTGCCATCTTCTCATCCTTCTCTTCCTGTCTTCACTGGGATTCAATCCTTGGAACCTCCGATGTGGGAAAGAGGTGTCCTACCACCTGTGCCACCTTAGTTCCTGGTTTTTCGGTGCTTCTCGTCCTGACTCTCCTTTGTGTCACTCTCCTGTTATGTCATTATCTTGCTGTGTGGCTTGTGGGGCCTGGCGGCTCACCCAAAGATGGAGCCTGATGGCTTACCCGCTCATTGGGCCTGGTGGTGCACCCTCAAACAGGGCCTGGCAGCTCACCTGTGGACAGGGCCTGATGTCTCACATGCAGACAGGGCCTGATGGCTCACCTGTTCACAGGGCCTGGCGGCGCACCTGCACATGGGGCCTGATGGCTCATCCTTGGATGGGACCTGATGTCTCACCCACTCATGGGGCCTGGCAGCTCACCTGTTTGTTGGTCCTGGCGGTGCACCCGCACACAGCACCTGGTGGCCCACATGCCTTCTATATTTTTCTTTTTAAAATTTTTACTGGGAGGTCTCAGGAATCGAACCCAGGCCCCACCATATGGGAGACAGATGCCTAATCACCTAAGCCCTGTCCATCCCCCTCCTATATCTCTTTAGGTTGACCAAAGATACTCAAAGTTACAGTCTTTTCCCATACAGGATGGTCATATAATAAATCAGGCTTAGTTTATCAGCAGCATTCTAAAAACCAGACCTAGGAAGAAAAACTAGGTCTGGGAGCACATGCATGATTTCTAATATAGTGAGTCTTTAGCCTACCCTGATTATCACAAAATCAGGACAGCGAGAATATTCACATTGAACCCACTTTTGGGTTTGTTGATAATCTCTTATGTTTTATATTCTCAATTTCATTTATTTCTGCTCTAATCTTTATTATTTCTCTCCTTCTCCCTCTTTGGGTTTAGTGTGCTGTTCTCTTTCTAGTTCCTCCAGATATGCAGTTAGGTGTTCAATTTACATCTTTCATTTTTTTAATGTAGGCATTTAAGGCTATAAACTTCCCTTTGTTCAATCCCATAATTTTTGATATGCTGTGTGCTTATTTTAATTTTCTCAAGATATGTACTGATATCTCTTGTAATTTCCTCTTTGTCCCACTGATTATTTATGAGTGTGTTTAATATCTGTTTACTTGTGAATTTTCCAGTTCTTAACCTGTTATTGAATTCCAGCTTCATTTCATTATGATCAGAGAAAGTGCTTCGTATAATTTCCATCTTTTTAAATTTATTGAAAATTGTTTTGTGGCACAACGTGTGGCCTATACTGGAGAATGATACATGAGAACTTGAGAAGAATATAACTCCTGCTGTTTAGGTGTGATGTTCTATCTATTGATGAAGTTGGTGTATTGAAGTACCCAACCATTAATGTAGAGACATCAATTTCTGCTTTCAGTTTCACAGTATTTGCCTCATGTGTTTTTGAGACATGAGTGCATAAATATTTATGATTTTATATCTTCTTGATGGATTACCTCTTTTATTAATATTTAAGTCTCTTTCTCTCTTGTATCAGTTTTGCATTTAAAGTCTATTTTATCTACTATTAATATAGCTACTCCTGCTCTTTTTCTGGTTACTGTTTGCATGTAATACCTTTTTCAAACCTCTCAGTTTCAACCAATTTGCATCTGGGTTTAAGGTGATTCTCTTATAGACAGCAGTTAGATGGCTCATTGTTTTTTTCTTCATTCTGTCAGTCTCTGTATTTTGAACCGTAATTTTAATCCATTAACATTCAATGTTATTACTGTAACAGAAGTACCTACTTCAACTATTTTAATCTTTGGCTATCATTTGTCATACATTATTTTTGTCTCTTCTTTTACCCTTTTATTTACCCTTACTGATAATCTTCATTTGTACATTCTTCCCCAAGCCTCTCCCTCCTGTCTTGTCCTTTCAACCTGCAGAAGTTCCTTTAGTATTTCCATAAGGGCAGATCTGTTTTAAATGAATTTTATCAGTTTATGTTTATTTGTGAATATTTTTAACACCCTCATTTTCAAAGAAAAATTTTACCTGATAAAGAATTCTTGCTTGGCATTTTTCATTTTTGATGCCTTGAATACATAATACCACTACCTTCTTGACTCCATGTTTTCTGATTAGAATTCATCACTTACTCTTCTTGAGTCCCTTGTATATAATAAAACACTTTTCTCTTGCTGCTTTCTAAGTTCTTTCTTTATAATTGTCATTTGATATTCTGATACATATGTGTCCAAGACTAGGCCTATTCATATATAGTCTGTGTGGATTATGTCACATGACTTGGACATATCGTTCATAAGAATTGGAAAATTTTCAGCCATTATTTCCCCAAATATTCTTTCTGACCCTTTTCCTTCTCTTCTCCTTCTGGGACACCCATGATGCATATATTTGTGCACATCATACTATCATTCAATTCCCTGAGACCATGCTCAATTTTACCACTCTCTATCTGTACTTCTGTCTGTTTAATTTTAGAAGTCCTGTCTTCTGCCTTCCTGATCCTTTCTTCTGCCAATTCAAGTCGGTTTTTTTATGAGTCTAATGTATTTTTAATCTCATCTATTGTTTTTTTTTTTAATTCTCATAAGTTCTGTTCCTTTTATTTGCAGGCTTTCAAATTCTTCTTTATTCTCACCCATTTTCTTCTTAATATCATTTATCTTTTTAACCATAGTTTCCTTCATCTTTTAAAAATTAATTTGTGAAATTTGTTTCAATATCATTGATCAATTTTTTCAAATTTGCTGTCTTGTCTGAAGTTTTACTTGGCACCATTGATTGGGTAATATCTTTCTGTTTCTTAGTATGACATGTAATTTTTTGCCATTTCTTGCATCTGCTTTTCTTGATGAGATTACTATGAGGGTCAGTTTCCCTTTCTTGCCTAGGATTTCCTCATTCATTGGGCTTGTGTTAAAGCTCTTCTTTGACACTTGGTTCAACTTATTCTAAAACTTTAGATTAGTTAATGTGTAATGTATCAGTTTTTTTCACCTCTCTTCTCTGATTCTTGCCCTGGATATATGGTTCAATTTTTTAGATTCAGTATTTATTCAATTGTTTCACCCCAGGAGAAGAAAACATCTTTTGCCCTGTTCCTCCTCTTTGAATTTGTATCTGTTCTGTTTCATTTTGATTTGCCTCAATACATCTTTAACACTCCTTTCATTGTCTGTAGCTGCTTTACCTGGAGGACTAATTCTTGGAGGATGGTACCCCTGGAGAGGAATAAACTAAGTTGGTTTATTGAAGTTGAAGCAGGGCCAGGGACACATGAAAGGGATTCATATCAGTTCTCAAGTGCCCTGGGTGGGAGACCCAGAAAGACACTAACCTTCTTTATGCTGTCTCCCAGAATCTATGATTTCCTGGCCTGTCTAGTACATGGCACTCTGTGACAACTCTTCCCCACATCTGTAAAGTGATGTATTAGTCTGCCAAAGGGGTGCCAATGCAAAGTGCCAGAAGTCTGTTGGATTTTATAAAGGATATTTATTTGAAGTAAAAACTTATAGTTACAGGGCCTTAAAGAGTCCAACACTAGATTGCTTTCTCACTTTCCCCAATCTCTGTCATACAGTCTCAATCCCCTTAGTACAGTGAAGTGGTGGCAATATCTTTCCTAAAATCTGGCATACAGGCCAAACCTCCTCAGAACTGTGAGATGGTAACCTGGCCTTCCTTAATCTATGGGGAACAGGCCCAAATCTCTCAGAGAGCTAGTCTAGTGACCTCACTTTCCCCAACCTAAGGGGAAGAGGCCTTCAGAGAAGTGGTGTGGTGACTTAACTCTCCCCAATCACTGGGAAATATGGTCCATTCTCTCTGCAGCCTGGGGTGGCCAAACTTTCCCTGAACAGTGGGCTGGAACTGCCACCCACCTCAAGTGTTGGGGCAAACTCACCCTCTCTGTACACATGGATTAGGTCCCTCTCTTGGCCCAAAGATATGTATTAATTCCAGACCTCAGCTTCCGTAGTCACCTTCTTAAAGCTGTTGTCCCTTCCATCTCTCCCTTCCATGATCCTTTTATTCCAAGCTGACAGTGTTTTCATTCACACAGATCTCACAAAATATTTGTGTGTTTAGCATGCAGGAAACAGGGGTCCAAGCCATCAGACAGTAAGCCTTTCCACAAGTCTTTCCTGGATAACTGCATTTTCAATCCTGGCTTACAAGTTCCAAGTTCAGTTAATTCTTCAAATGGGACACTATTGTCTGGGGACTTAATTTCCAAAGGCTTGGAATTTCTGGAATCAGTCTCTGATTTCTTTGTATCCAACAATTCAGTGTTCAGGTTATCTCTTTCCTCTCTTATTTTGCTATCAGCTGCAAGGAGAAACCATGCTGCATGCTCTGAATTTCCTTTGGAAAGCACTTCAGCAAAATTTCCAACCTCGTCATTTTCAAAGTCTGCCTTCCATATAACATCTGGCATCAATCTTGCTAAGTTCTCTGCAACTTTAAAACACAGATCACCTTCCTCCAGTTTTCAATAATAGTTTAATTATTTCATTCTGAGTCCTTATCAGAAATAACTTTAGGCTCCATATTCCTATGAGCAGTCTTTTCACAACAATCTAGGCCTATTCCATTAATCATCTCACAATTCTTTCAAAATATGTCCCTTATCCATTTATAAATCCATTCCAGAATTTTTGGTAATTGCATCAGACTGTACCCTACTCCCAGTACCAAATTCTGTATTAGTCTGTTAAAGCGGTGCTGATGCAAAGATGCAAAGTACTGGAAATCTGTTGGGTTTTATAAAAGGTATGTATTTGTGATAAAAGCTTACAGTTACACAGCCCTAAATAATCCAACTCAAAGTTGCTTTCTCACCAAAGTCAGTTCCACATGTTGAAAAACAATGGTCACTGATCTCTGTGAGGGTTCAGGCTTCTCCTTTCTGGGCATCCTCTCTCTCAGTTGCAGGTTAGCATAAAGCTTGTCATTCAGGGCTTTCTCTCTCTTCTGGCATAGGGCTCATTTTTTTTCTTTTTTTTTTTTTTTATATTCTAGCACGAGGCTAACGCATAGCTTTATTTTTTTATTTTATTTTTTACAAATTCCAAAGCTTCATTTATGTCTCTCACCACATTCTTTCTCTTAATATATGTAGGGCTCATTTCTTTCTGAGTCTTCTGTATCACTCTCAGTTCTCTTCCCAAAGTCAGCTCTAAGCTATCAGGCAAATGGTCCATTTGTCCCCAGCCTTTAGCTGTTTGAACCTTCTTCTCTCTGTTACATGACAGGATCAAAAATGACAAAGTTCTCTCCTCTATGTGTCTTCATTTACATCACTTCCCTAAGGGGGTGGGGACTAACTTAAGTCATGCCTTACTGATGTGGTCAAATCAAAAGCCCTAAATAGTTTTTATCAAGTAAACTTAACCAGAGGTCCCTCACTGAATTTAATACAATCAAAAGGCATCATACATACATACTTGGGTGTATGTATAGTTGCTCCAATCTATTTTAGTTTATAAACATAATCTTTATCTTTTTGGGATTCACAAACAATCTCAAACTGTCACCAGTGGTACTGTGTCTTTATTTTCAATTCATACCACCCTTATCGCAGTATGTTTGCAACACAGCCTGCTAACTGCTTTTGGCCCAGGTAGTTTGAAACTAATGCTCAGATTCCAGACTCAGGGATCTCAATTCTTTATTCAAAACCTACAACTGCTCTGTTTTATAACCTCTTCTTTTCTTGAGAAAGAGCCTCCCTCCAGTAAACTTTTCCTCACCACACTGAGAAGTTGCTCTGTCTGTAAATCTGCCCCTCTCCTTCTCCTGCATTGTATGGAGTTGAAGCAGAGACTGCTGGCTGCTTTCTGTCCTGGGTGAAGCTGGAACCCAGCACTCTGTATGTGCTATGCAAAGCCACAGTCTGTGCCTGGCTGTACCTGACTCTTTTCTTGGGGAGGATCTGCATTTCAGCAAACCCTGTGAAGTTACTCTCTCTTAAATGAGCCTCACTTTCTCCACTACTAGGGGTGGGGTTGTGAAGTGGCCCCTGGTTGTTTTCTGTACATCTTTTTATTATTTTCTTATTTTATTTAGATATCATATAGTTGGGACTTACTTTTTAATTGAGTTGATTTTTGGCCTTTTAATCGCAGAGTTTTGTTCACATAGATTTAAAATAATAATTTAAGTGCTATTTTTAATTATGTCATATTTTTCAAGTTGACATTCTTCTCTTATGGTTTCTTTTTGGTTATTACAATATTTAAAATCAAATTTTGTTCTCTCTGTTGTATTACCTTATTTGATTATATTGCAAGTGATATTTCTAGGAGGTAAATTTTGCATCCTTACATTATTTTAGTGCACTTAATATTACTATGACAACTTTAGGCACCAAAATGGTAGCATAAACCCCAGGGTGGTGTACACCCACAGAGTCTTTGAAAAGTTTGTAAAAACTGGCCAAGCCATCTTCCTCAAGACTAGAGAAAACAGTTAAAGGATTGCACTAACAATCATTTAGTTAAGTACTGAATCAAGAAAATACAACTTGAAACTGGTAGCATGCACTGTCATCTCCCTGACAGTGCGTAGCCAACCTGTGTTCTCATTGTGGGTCCCTGGTTCTGTTTTGGAGGGAGTAACCTCTTTCTTCCTACTGGGGTATATGCATATTTGTTCCATTATATTCAATGGTAGCCTAAAAGACTGACCTGTGAAACTCATCTCTGTTTTTTTCATCGTGTAATTTCCTCCACAGGCAGAACCAGCTTGCAGATAGTTAAAGCAGTGTAAGAAACATTCAGTTCAATGCAGCCTAGGGCAGAAGATTCCTGGCTTTAAGATATGTAAAAGATAACCCTGAATGGATGGAAAGTCTATTTCATAGGAATAGAGGAGGCATTCCAATTACCAAAAACAAGAGCATTTCCAATGTTAGGTCACAATCCCAGGACAGTACAAACAATGCATGCATGAAAAACTGTCCAGCCCCAACAGTGTATTAATCATTAGCAAATGGAACTTTAAGTAGTCCACAATTGGCTTTGAGTTGGCTGGACAGTACCAGCCAACTCAAAGCCAATTTTCAAAGACAGTGAAAGGAGTCTTTTGTTTTGTTTCATTTTCTGTTTTGCTTTGGTTTGTTTATTTTTGTTAGCTTTTACCAATCAATGTTTTATCTAATATTTCTCCAGCTGGATACAAACTTATGAAACAGTTCAGCACTGAAATCTTATAGTTAAAACATAAAAATATTAAAATATACAGTGTATAAGAGAGGTTTCCAAGATGTGGTATATATGTGCGATGGAATAATATTCAGCTGAAAATAAGGATGAAGTTCTGACACATGCTACAGCATGCATGAACTTAAATACATCATATTGAGTGAAATAAACAAGACTAAAAAGGACAATTATTGTATGATCTTACTAACATGAAATAATTATATTATATTATATAAATCTATAGATTCAGAAACTAGAGTACAGGTTATCAGGTTACCAAATTGGTGTTGGGAATAGGGAGTTGATGATTAACTGGTACAGAATTTCTTTGAGGTGATGGAAAAATTTTGGAAATGAATGATGGTGATGGTAGCACATCATTGAGAATATTATCAACAAAACTGAATTGTATATTTGTAAGTGGCAAAATTGAATATTTAAGCTTGTATATATGTTACAGAATAAAACTTTAAAAAATGGAATTGTATAATAAAACAATGTACCCTAATGCAAAGTATGACTTTTTAAGTTAGTGGTCTTCTTATTGGGAAAAAATACTGGCACTTAGTTGGATTGGATGGAAATTGTAATTTCTTGAACAGCAATGTTGACGGTTGTGCTCAAGTCCACAGCTTACTCTGCTGGCTCCAAGTCATGTTTCAGGAGGTTTTAAAAACAAAATCCAAAGATGTTACCTTGGTAAAGTTTTCTTTTTAAAAACGTGTGAACAGTAACAGCCTGACCCTTGTTTCTCTCTAGTACAATTCAGACAATGGGAACCCCATGCACATAGGTAAATCCTGGGTCTGCATCACTGTAACCATGGGTTGCAGCACACAGAATACAAGAAGTCTGTCCTACCAGTGGGGCTATGTGGCAACAGTTTATCCTTCATCCATTTGTCTGTACATCACCTTGGGTTAAACCAATTTTAGAAATTGCTTTCAGTAAACCAGCTATGACAATATATGCTAACAATTTGAATAGAATCCATTTGTATAGGTTTTGAAATTTTTTCACTTTTCATTTTTAATATAAATGCCTGTGCTCAATCATCAATCTCCATGCATGAAAAAACTGGCCAACCCAAACACTCTATTAATCATTAGCAAATGGAATTTTGGGAAGTCCACTAAGTGCTTCCTTATCATTAGGGTAGTAGTAGTACTTATATTGTAAAACTGCTTTGTTGCTTGATCTTTAAGGAACTGAACCACCAAGCAATGCACACAGATTTTGTGTGTGTGGACAGAAGGTACATTTTTATTTTTTTATTTTTTTTATTTTTTAGGTTCCAGGCAGGGATTGAACCCAGGACTTCCTATGTGGGAACCTGGTACTCAACCACTGAGCTACATAAGCTTCCCTGAGTTGGGTTTTTTGCTTGCTTGGTGTTTGTTTTTGTTGTTGTTGTTTTTAGAAAATCCCAGATCTAACTCAGACCTCCCATATGGGAAGCAGTCGCTCAACCACTTGAGCCACATCTGCTCCCCAGAGGAAACTTTCTACATTCAGTTTTGCTATACTGAAACAGAATGGATAAATGAACTACTTTTGTTGTTGTTGTGTTGCAAGAGGTATGTAAAAGATTCAATTTGATTTGTCTTGCAGGTGGAAAAAGGAGTTGAAAGTAAGTCTTCATTTTGCATTTGTCATCATATATGAATTCTTCCTCATTGACTTGTCCATCCCCATCAATATCTGCTTCTCTGATCATTTCATCTACTTCTTCATCTGTTAGAATTTCTCCTAAGATTGTCATGATGTGACATAGCTTTGCCACACAGATGTAACCATTGCCAAATATTCAGAATACCTATTTTTTTCATTTTTTTAGTCATCATGGTCAAAAATTATGGGAAGTTAAATTTCTATTTATTTCATTATTATTTTACTAAGCATTTTTATATGATTTCTCATATATTTCCTCATTAGAATCATCTTTTATTTAAATTATTAAACATATGCTTTAAGTTATTTTACTGTCATTGGCTCCTATTTCAAACTTTGGGTTCATAATTTCATAATGAAATCTCTTTCTATCAAAATGTCTTTTTTCATTAATATGTTTCACATTTTCTTGTTTGGTAATTTTTTATGATCTACTGTATTTTGTGAATGTATGTTGTGAATGATAAATTATTTGCAGTCTGGATTATGTTGTCTTTCAATAAGGAGCATTGAGTTTTGTTCTAGCAGGCAATAAATTAGTGACAGTGACTTTTAACCTCACAGTCTTTATATTATTCTTTGTTAAGGAAAATTTGTAAATTTGTCCTCAGTCTTAGGGCATATAATTATTACATGGCATTGTTCTTACTCCTACTGTGTGGCTTTTTTTTTTCCTTTTTGTCCATAACTTCATGCCTGAGTTAATCAGATATTTGTCATAATGATTGGGCCATGGATCCAGGTTCTCGCAGCTTTTTCTTTACCTTGGCATTTAGTTACTGCTCTCAGCCCTGAAAAATCATCTCCTGGTGAGGCTTGTTGATTCTCCATCTACACAAGTACAGCTCAGCTGTTATCTAAGGACCTACAGAGAATCCCAGTTCGGATATTTAGGACACTTCGTTTTAAAACACTGTTTTTTATTTTCCAAATTCTTCAAATGGTGGAAACTCCAATTACTGCCTCCCCAGCTGTGCAAGACTTTTCTACTATGCTTATTCTCTGAATCCCCAAGCCAACAATCAGTACATAAAGTCAGGGTAAACATGAGTCACTTCTCATATATTTCCATTATCTCATGGAAAACTGACCGACCTAATATGTCTGTTTTCAATGCCTGAAAATATTTTTCATCTGCATTTTGTTTAAATTTAGATTTGTTTATGATGACATGGGAAATCGTGTACCACTTCTGTCAAGGCAGAAGGCCAAAGATTTTTAATTTCTTCTGATTTAAATGACAATATAGATCGATCCTTTATCTCGTTATATTTTCCCTATATTTGTTATCACTCTCCTTTTTCCTTTCATGGATTATTCTCAGATATTTTTGTCTTATTAAAAATGGCTCTTTGTCTTACTTTCTTTTTGGAGAAATGTTACTTAAGGCTATTGGTTTTAAATGCATTATTGTGACAGCTTTAGATTAGGCTTGTGAACCCCGAAAAAAGAAAGATTATGTTTGTAAACTAATCTATACCTCCAGGTATGATACCCTATGATTACTTTAAATTCAAAGAATTTACTTTAACATGATAAAATCAATTTAGGGCTTTTGATTTGGCCATGTCAGTAAGGTGTGACTCATGTTGAGTCCCCACCCCTTGGTGAGCTGATATAAACCCACACTCACTCAAGAAACACATGGAAATGGAGAGAACTTTGTATTTTTTTGAGCCTGCTGCTTGGGGAGAGATGCTCATTTTCCCCATAGCTCACAGAGACTGTTGGGAAGAGAGTCAAGACTGATATAGAAATCCAGTAAAGAAGCAAGCCCTATGCCAGGAGAGAGAGGAAGCCCTGAGAGACAACCCCTATGCTGGCCTACAGCTGAGATTTAGGAAACCCCCAGAGAGAGCCCTAACCAAGAGAGAGGACTGGAAGCATGGAGGAAAAAGAGAGACCAGGCATAGATCAGCAACCATCTTGCTTCAACACATGGTAACTGACCTTGGTGAAATAGAAAGCAACCTTGAACTGGACTCTTTATGGCCTTGTAACTGTAAGCTTTTACTCCAAATAAATACCCTTTATAAATGTCAACAGATTTATGGTACATTGCATCAGCACCCCTTTGGCAGATTAATACAATTCTTATTTTACTTTTTCCTCCTTATTTAGGTTGAATTTACTGGTTTTACTCTAAGCCTGGAAAAAACTATTTTTCTTTTTGTTAATAAATCCATGTATAATAATAGAGGAATTTAATATTTCCTTCATTTATCTGGGTGCCACTTTATCTTATTAGTAGTAGTAAGCCTTATTCATATTGACATCCATTATATAAATATTCTAGAGTTAAATATCTAATTCCTATTTGACCAAAAATAACTTAAGGTTATTGTTTTAATTATGTTTATTTATTATCAAGTTGAAAAGTCTGAAGTATTTCTATTTTGAATACTATTTAATAGTTTTGGAATTTATGTTAGATAATGTAGTTCCTTTAGGCTAAACTTTGAAAACCTATTAAAACTCATGGATTAGTTTTAATAACATAAATGAATCATAGATACTGGAAAAGAAAGCTTCCAGTGTTGATATATAAATTTGAAATAATGAAATATATAATTCAGTGTTTAGGAATTTGTGGGAGGTGTTTTATTGCTGGATTAATAAGGCATTCAATGTATTTTGTTCATTATGCAACTTTATTTATTTATAATGTAAATATTTTGTTGAATATCTACAATGTAACAGATTCTGTCTAAACATTACAGCAAAGGATAAAAGATCTTTGTCCCCTTGAGCCCTATATTTTAGCCTGAGAGATACAGAGAAATATACAGAAGTAAGCGATATGTCATGATTTAATGTGAAGTAATATTATAAAAAATGGAAATGTAACACAGCCTAGGGGATCTAAGATTTGGGGGCAAGGGCATGACAAAACAACTGGAAATAGTTTGGTCATGGCAGGCCTCAATAAAAAGTGGAGGGAGGACTGGAAGAAAATAACTGAACAGAGAGTGAGACAAAAGTGTTTAGGTAAATGTGGTAAAAATAAAAATGAAGGCAATAAAACACTTAATTTCATGATTATGATGCAACTTCATGAATATTATTGCTCATATGTGACCATGACTTACACAAAAAGTATTAGGCCTGATATATTTCTTATTATAAGTTCAATGATATACCTAAGTACACAGTGGGGGCAGAAAAATTAAATAGAATTTGAAATCTGAAAGAATGATTACTGACTCAGTTCCATGCTTAAAATCTCTGTATGATGTTAGGCCCACTACCCAAAATTTACTGCTTTTTAAAATGACAATACATTTCAATGTCCAAGCACACACAATTATGGAGGGCAGGTAGACTTATTAAATAAATAAAGCAATGAGTATAGAAAGAATTTCCTTTAAATAATTCAATTTTTGAATATTGAGGAGATTCACAGAATTGAGGAGACTCACAGAATTGTATTTTAATCATCAAATGTAATTATATATTTTTCAAATTAATAAATATTGACACTTAAAATTAATATTATAACCATACCTTTATAAATGCATGAAACCACAGCCTTGAGGCAGATATTCCAGCCTTTAGCTACATGTAACATTTGTTTATGATTAGTAATATGCATGCAAACATTATACCTGGCTAAATCCCATGATCCATATCATGATTGAAATAGTTATAAAGCTGGATTTAGTGATCATTTACATTTTCATACCCTAAATTAGTAAAATTAAAATGTTATACGGTGTGAACTGTGGTCTATGGTTGGTGGCAAGGCTCCAGGATGTGTAAGTTCATTGAGGGTGGTGGGCCACACTTGTGGGAGATGTTTGTGTGGGATGTGGTGGGAGGTGTGGGAGGTGGGCAACATGGGAATTCCAGTGGGTTCCGTGTAATATTTTGGGTAATCTAAGCACCTCTTAAAATATATGTATATAAATATATAAATAACATTTTTGTAAGCAAATACACATATATGCATATATATTTATATATCATTTAACAAATGTTTGTATGTATTGTGAGAATTTTGATTTTTACCCACAATAAAAATAAATAAAAAATTAAATAAAAAAAATGTTATATAAGTTTCATATGTATATTTATGGGGATGGATGACCAAAGAAAAGTTATAATAGGTAAGACCAAATCATTATTAGCACATGTTGAAAAGATTCAGAATGTGTAATGAGAAAATGAGAGTGATTCTTTTTTTATCTATGTGTGTGTATATATATATATATATATATATTTTAAAGAATTTTTAGTCAGCCAAAGGTGTGCTGATGAAAAATACCAGAAATCTGAAAGCTTTTATAAAGGGTATTTATTTAGGGTAGAAGCTTACAGTTACTAGCCCATAAAGCATAAGTTACTTCCCTCACCAAAGTCTATTGCCACGTGTTGGGGCAAGTTGGCTGCTGAAGGCTTCCAAGAGTTCAGGCTTCTTGGGTTCCTCTCTTCCCAGGGCTCTGTTTCTCTCTGGGCTCAGCTGCTGTGCTCTCTCCATAAGGCCAGCTGTAGACTATCAGGCAAACAGTCTTTTTGGGTAAAGAGTGGCATCACCCTCGAAGAGTGTTGGGGTGATTGCCACTCTTTACCCAAACTTTGATTTAGAGTCTTAAACTTCCAAGTACAGTAACATGAAGACAATATTTCCCCTAACTTTTTGCATACAGGCTCAACCCTCTCAGAGCAGTGAGTTGACCACCTGGCCTTCCCTAATCCATGGGGGACAGGTGCACCCCTCTCAGACCTATGGGGTGGTGACCTTAACTGCCCTAAACCTTGAGGAATGTGCTTCACCCTCTTTTTACCCTAGGGTGGCAAATCTTTCCCTGGACATTGGGTGGGAAAATCCACCCTCTTCAACTGCCAGAGCAAATACCCTCTCTACACATTTGTGGGATTTCTCTCTTGGCCCAAGGCAGTGTCTTAATTCCAGATCTCAGCTTCCATGGTTTTCCTCTTAAAGTTATTTCCCATTCTATCTCTCCCATCAATGTCCTTTTGTGTCAAAGATGACAGTGGTTTTGTTCATACAGCACTCTCAAAAAGTATGTTGGTTTAGCATACAGGAAGTAGGGATCCAAACTATAAGACTGTAAGACTTTCCACAAGTCTTTCTAAGATAACCTCATCTTCAATCCTGATTTACAAGTTCCAAGTTCAGTTAATTTCTCAAATGGGACCCCATCATCTGGGGGCTTGATTTCCAGAGGCTTGGAATTTCCAGAATCAGTTTCTGTTTTCTTTGTGCCCAACAGTTCAGCCCTCGGCTTATCTCTCTCATCTAGCATTTTGCTATAAGCTGCAAGGAGAAGCCAAGCCACATTCTCCAAATTTACTTTGGAAAGTTTTTCAGGTAAATGCCCCAGGCTCACCATTTTCAAATTCTGCCTTTCACAAAACACCAGGACTTGATCTTGTTAAATTCTATCTGACTTTAAAACACAGACTGCCTTTCCTCCAGTTTCCAATAATAGTTTCATCATTTACTTCTAAGGCCTCATAAAAAGTCTCTTTAGATTACATAATACTATCAACAGTCTCTTTAAAGCACTGTAGGTCTTTTCTGCAAAGCTCCTCACAATTCCTTTAAAAAAATACCCCTTACCCATTTATAAAACTTTTCCAGTATTTTGGTAACTGCAAAAGCACTAACCCACTCCTTGTACCAAATTTTGTATTAGTCAGCCAAAGGGGTGTTGATGAAAAATACCAGAAATCTGGAAGCTTTTATAAAGGGTATTTATTTGGAGTAGAAGCTTACAGTTACAAGGCCATAAAGCATAAGCTACTTCCCTCACCAAAGTCTATTGCCATGTGTATGGGAAAGATAGCTTCCAATATCTTCCAAGAGTTCAAGCTTCTTGGGTTCCTCCTTTCCCCGGGCTCCATTTCTCTCTGAGCTCAGCTCCTGTGCTCTTTACACAAGGCCAGGTGTAGATTATGAGGTGAATGGCTCTGTCTCTCTCCCCAGGGCTTGTGCTGTGTCTAAAGAGCTGTCTCTTTTCCTCTCTGTTATTCTCATGTGTGTTCACTTCCCAGGCTCGAGCTCAAAACTCCCAACTCTGTCCTTTGCCATGTCTTTTCTCTGTGAGTTCCTACCCACCAAGGGACAGGGACTCAATGCCCTACTGATGTTGCCCAAAGTCCTAATCATAATTTAATCAACTAAGTGATACCTTTGATGACCAGTTTACCAACATAATCCAACAATTATTTTTGGAATTCATAAAGAATGCCAAATTGCTAAAAAGAAACTTTAGATTACAAAATTTTAAATAAAAAATGTATCCAGTTCTCCAAGCACCATTTGTTGCAAAAGCCATTATGTTAAATTTGAGTGAGTTTGGTGGCCTTGTAGAATACCAGTTGACTATATATGTGAGATTTATATCAGAACTCTCAGTTCTGTCTGTTGGTTGGTACGTCTATCCTTGTGTCAATACCATACAATTTTGACCACTGTAGTTTTGTAGTATATTTTAAATATATATATATAAACATGGGGCATTTTTGGACATTGGAAATGTTCTGTATGATATTGCAATCATGACTACAGGTCATTATACTTTTTGTTAAAACCTATATAATAGTGTGGTGCAAATAATAAACCATAATGTAAATGATAGACCATGGTTAGTAGCAATGCTTCAATATATGTTCATCAATTGTAACTATGTGCCACTCTAATGAAAGATGTTCTTAATGGGGGAACATGTGAGAGAGGGAAGAGTGGGGTATATGGGAATCCCTTGGATTTTTTATGTAACATTTATGTAGTCTAAAGCTTCTTTTAAAATAAAGAAACAAATACTAAAAAACAAACAAGCAAACAATAAAACAATCAGGTTACAAATAATTAAGGCAAAGTTTTAGTCATGGTTGTACAATGGTTTGTCAGTTTAGGTGCTCCTTCAAATTAATAGAAATGTTTTTCAATGAGAAAGAAAGACATTAGCTGTAGGTCATATCATTATTTGACCAATAATTCCATCTACAAATTAAACAAATTGATATCAACTTAATCTGCATGAAAATTGTACTATCTCCTTTTTCTCCTCATAAAGGAGAAACCAAAAGTTGAGAATATCCAATTTCCATGATGTTTTATTCTTGAAGTCATTAAGTAAAATGGTATCTTAAACATCTTAAAGTTTCAGATTAAGACCTTTTCAACCTTCATATCTCAGTTCAATTTTCTTTCTAACAAGAAAGAACTCCTTATCTTCCATTGCTCACATTGGACTACTCTTTTTATCACTTAACACAGTCTTTGTTTAATAGTTGTTGATGTGAAAGTTGATAACTATCTAGAACAACCACTAGACTGAAACTATAACTTGCTTAAAGGCAGGATTTTATCTGTCCACATATTTGTATACCCAGAGCATAATGTACTTCCTGGGACATAGAGCTTATTCAGATAATATATAAATATTTTGAATGGATAATGAATCAAGAAATAAGTAAAGGCTAATATCATTGGTTAGCACCTTTATGCAACTTATTAATTACTGGACAATATATAAAATGTTTTATATATACTAACACATTATATCCTCATAACAACTCTCAGAGGAGAGTCTATTCTTACCTTTCATCACAGAAAGTAGAAAACAAAAGAGAAGTATATAAACTTTAAGTAATTTGCTCAAAATCACATAGCTCATATGAGTTATACCAGCATTCAAAACTAAGTTTCCTAACTACCTAATTCTCGATTTTCAGCACTTTGATACATACAATGAAAGAAAAAAAGATCTTTTCTCTTTGTCAACTGATTATCAGGTCTCCTGACCATACCTTATGAAGTAATCATTATCTTGGGTGATCAATAATAGCAAGGCAATATAAATAGAAGAAGAAAGTAAAAGTAAAAAAATATGGAAGAGGGGAAGGATGAAGAAGAGGAGTAGAGAAAGGGAAGGAGATGGAGAAAGAGAAGAAGAAAATGAGGAGAAGGAAAAGGAGGAAGAGAGTGAAGAAAAAGAACATTTGGAAAAGCAAAGTGGATGAAAGCAGTCAAAATAGTCTGAGATTTCATTACATTTTCAAGGTAAGGAACTAGAACAACTGATAGATATTATGGAGGAAATTGTGGCATTATCCAGAAAGAAATATTTGAAGCAACCACACTGAATAAAATTTAAAAGGGTATATAAAAGTTCCACTGCTACTTAGGATGTAGAAATCTGCCTTAAAAAATGCTCTGACTCTAACAATTTTTTAAAAGCCAGATTGAAAAAATAAAACCATAATCTACTATAAAGTTGAGGTTGCAAACATCCAAGTAATTTGAATTGCAAAGAGGGATCTGGCCCTCCAAATGGAGATATGGTGAATAAACCATTTCAACTTTGCCAGACGATGGAAGCAAGAGGTTGTCATAATACAAGCAGGAGGGAATAAATCAGCAAAATTATAACAAAATTTTAAAGCCCAGTGTGGGTTAGAGTGTCAATAGGAAAAAAAGTAGAATCTTAGATTCAATGGGTTTACCTTCCCATTCAATGTGTTCTCTAGAAGTCTCTACCAAATGTTCTTGAGAAAGACTAGGGGCAGACAAGAACATCATATGACTCACAAAATACCAACGATTCACCTCTTTTACCAAATGAAGGTCTGCTATTGCTTTGTCAAATACAGTTTATTTTTACTTTAGTCTTACCAATGATAAGATTTATTGAGATGCCTAATCATAGAATTTCTCCTGCTCTCTTAGAGGAGCCAATTTGTAACAGATCTTCCTTCCTTATATCCTCACCCTAATTATTTAAAAAAAAAAAAAGCCTAAATGATATCATAAGATTTTTTCTAACTGTCTCATACTTAGAAACTGCACATTTCCTCCTGGCATGTATTCTTCCTTACTGCATTGATTAATAAAGCCAACTTGTTGAAACACAAGAGTTCCTAGTTCCTAGTGGTCTTTGACTAAAGAGCATTGGCAATTGTTTGATTAAAATATTTACTTGAGAGGATAAACAACATGCATAGATATATGGGTGATTTCATCAGAGAGACAGGTATTATAAGGCAGTGTCCAATGAAAGCCTAGAAATAAAATTTTAAATAGCAAACATAATATAAAAAAAAATCAGAAACAAAGAATTCCTTCAACTGGTTCATCAGTAGTCAGTACAGCTGAGTAAAGACTGATTGAACTTGAAGATAAGCCAATATTTATCACTCAAATAGAAAGAAATTTAAAGAAAACCAGACTGAGAAAAGTTATCCAAGGGCTATGGAACAATATCAAACAGTTTAATATATACATAGTTAGAGTTCAACAAAAAGAATAGAGAGGTATTGGACAAGAAAAAGTATTTAAGGAGATAACAGCCAAGATATTTCCAAAAATAAGGAAAGATATCATATCATAGGGCCACAGATGTCAGGGATCCCCTAGGAAGCGTAAATATAAAAAGGAAATCAACAGACCATAAAACACTTCAAGATTCATTAGATTCACTGCTGAAAAACAAATATTAGTATACAATTACTGAGGCAGTCAGAGAAAAATATATATCAGATACCAAAAAATACCACATGATTATTATAAGAGACTTGCTGTTGATAATGATACAAACCAGAATATAAGTTAAAGATATATTTAAAGTACTGAAAGCTAAAAATACATTCAGGAAATTAATACCCAATGATAACAAATTTCAAATAAAGAATATATAAAGACTTTTTCAGAAAATAACACACATAGAGAAAAATAATTTTCTTGCAAGTAGTTATGTGATATAAAATTATCTGGGAAGGAAGAAGATAGTAGAAAGAGATTTGTTTCTAAACATAGAAATAAATGATACTAAAATATAATAATGAAGGTAAAATTTTATTTGTAAAATTTTAATGGCTTTAAAAATCATTGTCTAAAACAAAAGTAGCTTGAATTGTTGGGTTTAAGCCATATATAAAAATAAAATTCATGAAAAATATTATAGGGAAAAAGAATTGAATCTCTACTATTTATACTTCTCATGTTTATTTTGTGTGATAAATTATTTTAGAAAAACTGATAAATTATATATGCATATAATCATCCACAAAGCAACCACTAAGAAGAAAGAAAATTATATATATATATAAATTATAAAAGTAAAAATTACAAATATTAGTCATTAAAATTACCAAATCACTACAGTCCACCCAAAATATTAAAAGGATAGCAAACAACTTTAAGTTGTTAATTTTGATAATTTAGAGGAAATGTAAAGTTCCTTAAATGTCACATCAAAAGAAATGTGTAACTTGTTTAGTCCTATGTCTATTTAATAAATTGAATTTTTCCTAAAACCTTCCAAACAACAAAAATTCTGAAACTGTTTTTCAAATGTGAAAAATCTCACTTTTCCCTCAGACTAGAATGTGGACAGAGTCCTATGTGAAAACACTTCAACAGTGCAGAAGAGGAAAAAATTGGGGGAGATAGCTGAGTAACAACATATTAATAAAAGAAACCTTGGATCCAAGATAGCATCAATGAAAAGAGCCATCCATAAACCATAGTCAGCTTACATCTGTGCTGATACACCCCAGGCCAATACTTTCTACTTTGTTGAGCCACTCTGTTTCTGAAGCCCATGCTTATACCAACCAGCCTGTAGCTGACAATTACAGCTTCTTTCCCTGACCCAATCACATGGACTGATAAATCTTTCTTTCATTTAGGGGTTTTATCTTTCTGAAAACAGAACTATACATGTGTTTGATCACATTTAGCAGCTGTCCCCAAAATGACACTGTCTTCTATTAGAAGATCTAATGAAGTCTGCTAGCAACCTACCCCTGTCAAAACCCGTGTATTTGCTCATACTTTTTGATATAATAAAGCAATCTATCATATGTTTTCAACTTTGAATAGAGTAGTATAATCTTGTAGAAAAAATATTATAAAATATAGTGGTGATTAAAAATATGAGCTCTAAAGTCAGTCTGTTTATGTTCAAATTTGAGCTATTCCTTAAACCTGTTGCTTTACCATGAATAAGCTATGATACCCCTGTGACAGTTTCATCATCTGTGAAATTCAACCATTCAAATACATTTATTGAGGCACTCTTCTAGGTATTGGGGATATGGCATTGAACATAATTAGCAAAAGTCTTGTGATTATAGAGCTTTCAAAGTGAAGGAAAACAGAGAAGAAACAAAAGGCATAGGCAAAATACATAGAATGTTAGATTGGGATAACTACTAAAGAAAACAAATGCAGCATTAATGAGGGATGCAGGAAGTGTGATTTTAAATAGGTTGTAAGGTATGGTCTTAAGATGAAGAGAAAAGGCTCATGCAATTTTCTGGGGAAAGGAATTTTCAAGAAAAAGAAAACATACAATATCCCAGGCTCCATCAAACTCAACTCTAAAGGGAATAGTGAGGAAGTCAGTGTGGCCACTCCAAAGCGAGACGCAATGATATTAGATGAGTTCATAGAAATAAGAAATAAGGGCAAGACCATATTGGACTTGTAAGCTATTGTAAAAAAAATTGATGTTTACTCTTAAAGTGATAAAAATTCTTGTAGACTGTGTGAAGAAAAGTGGCATGATGCAGCATCACTCTGGCCTCTATATTGAGATTAGACACAAGGTGTATAAGGCAGAATACAGGGAGACAATCTCGAAAGCTATGGCCATAATTTAATGAATGACATGATGGTTCTTTTGGACAGGGTGGTAGCAAAGGAAATGTTGAAAAATGGTCACATTCCAAATATGTTCTGAACTGAGAATCAATGTAATATGCTGATGGACTCAATGTGAGGTGTGTGACATAGAGAAAATGCCAGGATGAGTCTGAAGTCAGAAGTCTTTGAACAGATAGGTAAATGGTTTTCCTTTACAAGAGATTAAGTTTTAGATATTGCAAGTATCTACCTGAGAATAATCTCGTGAAGATAAACTAAGTAAATTATATTCCTAAAACCCTTAGAATATTGCCTGAAACTCAGTAGGTGCTCAGTAAATATAATCAATTTTTCCCGTTATTATATAACATTAATCATTTACAATCAAAATCTATTATAAATATTTTGTCATGCTCCAATTTAGTCCTATTTTATTTAGCATTTTAAAGTAGTTCAACATTTACAAAACATAGAATTTTGACTATTATTTTGACTATTATCCATGAACACAAGGATTTTGTTTTAAAAATATTTCAGAGCACAACTAACATAATATGACATGCACTGATATAAATATGTCAGATAAAGGGAAAATGTAAAGATCTAGTGTTTTCTCATTTCCCAAAATGTATGTTACTTTTATATAATGATATTTTAAATTCTCCCTAGACTATATTATAAGAAGACAACGTAGTCTGAATTGAATTAAAACATAAGCAATTCCTGAACTTACTACTGTCTGAAAAATTAAGAGATCTATTGACAATCATTACCAGCACAGACCAACAGCATACATTTTCTAAATCATAAAAATGTACATAAATGAAAGCTAGACCAGCACAGTTCATAAAGAATACCAGGAAATGTAAAGGACCTATAAATATAAGAAAAGGCACAATGCATATACAAGATGAAAAGTTAGTTAAGAATTATATTCTTAAAAAATAAATGCTTTTCAAAGACCTAACTAACTGTAAACAAAACAAGAAAGAATTGTAATAAATATAAATTACAGTCAATAAAGAGTTCACAGCAAAATTAAATCTTAATATAGTAATTTATATGGATATTATATGTAAATTAAAATGTTCCTGTAAATTCAGGATGAAGAGGAAAGTAATGCACATTTTAATAATTTTAATAAATTAATAAAGAATGATGAAATAGTGAGAATACACTAAAATATTACTCCTAAAACAGAGTTAACCTTTATTTTAACATTTCAAAAATCTTTTAAGAAAATAAAAACTCTACAAAGAAAGCCTTAATATGAATTAAAAGAATAAAAATCATATGAAAGGAGAAATATATCTAATAACCATTACTTAAGTTTAAACAAAATAATTAAATATAGGATAATGATGTAAATATTCTTGCTTATCTATACACAGAATAGTAGAGAAAATTAAAACTGCAATTACAGATTATGTAGAGACATTGTAAAAGGAAATATTAGCAATCTACCTGACTAGAATTTATGGGATACCACAAAATTTGGATTCATCATCAATTCATAGCTCTGCAAGTTTTCTCTATTAAAATTCTTAAAACAAATTAACCAAGGATTTAACTAAAATTTTATAAATTTAAAATCAAACTTATAGAAATGAAGAAAAGGGAAATATTTTTAAATCACACCAAAATTAAAGAAAGAAAGAGGAATTGTTGAATCTTTTTTAATTGATCACAGAATAGTAGGGTTTTCAAATGGTTATCAGGTAGACACAAAAGAGGTATAATTTCATGCAAAGATTTAACCCTATGAATTTACTAAACTTCAGGGCTGAAAGCATTGAAAGATGAGATTCTTGATTTCTGTCATGTACCAAGAAAACATTCATCTCCCAAGTTTAAATGACGAAGGAAATACCAAAGGTTATAGTGAATGAAAAACAAAAGCTGCTATATAGAAACAGAAAGTGACAAAAAAAAAAAAAAAGAAGAGCTTAAGGAGAACTTTGAAACTCTAAAACACAATTATACTCCTTAAATGTTAAAATTTTCTAGTGGAATGTGCAATTGCAGTGTTGTCTCCTCAAACATATTTTGATGTCTGTCATTTTAAAATGATTTTTACCCAAACCTAAGTATTAAAGTATATGTGCACACAAAAAAATTATTTATGTTTGAAAATATACATGAATATACATAAGATTAATCTAGAAGAACATGAATAAAACTCTTAGAAGTGATTAGAATATGTCTAATTTCTTTACTAAATTAAATATTTTCTAAAGTTTCTTCTATGTTAATATATAGTTTTTTTCTATAACTTAATTCTATCACATTATTTTAATATGCTCTAAGACCAAATATTGAAGTTCTCTTTTTCCTTTTTGGCTCTCTGGTTGTTTATGAACAAGATTAGCCAAAAATATTTATAAAAGACCAGTAAACATTTTCATAACAAAACCTATTGTGCATTTAAAATATATAACCATTCTGATGAACTTGTTCTAAATCTCTTAGTACTGTATTAAATACTTTCCATTCATCATCTGATTTAAAGTATCTATATAGATTTAGAATTATTTTTCTTGTTCAGGTGAGGAGGCGAGATTTATACTTTCAATGACTTACTGAGGGATATACAGCTAAAATGCTGGCAGATATAGATTCTAAACTCTGAATTTTTCAGTAAAAGTAATACTCTTTAAGACTATATTATATTTCTATCCCTTAGAATGAATGACTTCTGAAACTGTTCTCCATAATAAAATTTTCTGAAACTGGAATATGCAAGGGGATTTCTGTGCTAGAATTTGAAGAACACCAACACCATTTTTTTTTTCACATTAGTTACCCTTAAGAACATATACAGTTAAAGCACAGGGTTAACAAAGATTTCATGTCCTCCAGTTTCTATGTCAACTTCTAAAAAAATATTCTTGGAAATATTTCAGAGATGTGTGGTCAAATAGAGGATGGTTCATTATAAATACAAATTAATTAAAGGCTGCTGCTGTATTTAGAGAGAGATCAAGTAAATATGTAAATAGGAAAGAAAGAAAGATGAGTCTAAATTATCAGCACCACTGTCTTTTCAATTGCCTGGAGCACTCTCTCTTCTGCATGACTCTAATGAGAGCACTTTTCACTTCTTTGTTCCTAAGACTATAAATGAGTGGATTTAGCAAGGGAATCACCATAGTATAAAACACAGAGGCCACTTGATCCTTTCCCAAAGAGTAGGATTTCTTTGGTTTTGGGTAAGTAAAAATTGTAGTGCCGTAATAGGTGGTGACTCCCAACAGGTGGGAGGTGCAAGTAGAGAAGGCTTTGCGCTTTCCTGATGTGGAATTAATTTTCAAGATAGTAGACAGAATGGACCCTTAAAACACAGAGATTATGATAAGAGAGACCATTACATTTAAACTAGTGAGAATGAATATCATGATTTCAGTGTTATGAGTGTCAGTGCAGGACAGGGCTAAAAGTGGGGTTAAGTCACAGAAAAAGTGATAAATTACATTAGAGTTGCAGAAGTGCAAATTGTTCATGTAAAGAGCAATGTCTAATGATTCAGTAAAACCAATAACATAGGACCCAGTGATGGGGGCGTGGCAGAGTCTCGTGGACATAACAACCTGGTAGTTAAGAGGATTGCAGATAGCTACATAGCAGTCAAAGGCCACTGAGGAGAGGAGGAAAAATTCAGTGTCACCCAAGAAGACAAATAAAGACATCTGGCTTAAGTAGCTGGTGAATGAAATATACTTGTTGAAAGTAAGTTGTCTAAAGTTTTAGGTGTGATGACCGTTGAGTAACAGGTCAAGGAATGACAGGTGACTGAGGTAAAAATACATGGGGGTGTGAACCTGGAGATCCAAACGAATTATCAATATCATCCCTGCATTCCCCAGCAGGGTAATCAGGTACATCAGGAGAAACAGCATAAAGAGGACCTGCCGGTTCCATTCAGAGTCTGTCAATCCTTTAAGGATGAAGTCAGGCACATTTGTGTTATTCCTACTACTCATAGTATTCAACTGTTGCGAAATCAAATGGAATACTTAGCATGAGTGATTTCCAAACAGTTTTTTTTTTTTTAAAGGAATGATCTGGCATTTAAAAAATATTAGTTTAGTGACTCTAGAAATTTATAATAAAAAAGTACTTTGTAATATATGACTGTACAAATCGTAGTTTGACTACCAAATATGAATTAGATATAAATCAATATTTAGATATTCTATAATAGAAGCTCATATATATTACATAATTAGAATGATCATGACCCTGTTATAAATACTTCCCTTCATTAACACATTCATACAGATGAAAATATTATACCATGAGTATTACAATTTTACAAATTTTTTTAAGTTGAGAAAAGGGGCATGAAAATTTAAGTTAAATTATCCACAGTCACAACCATTAAATATTGTTGGCTATGTGATTCTGCCTTGATTGGTTGAGTCCAAAGATCATAACTCATGACACTATATTGCTACTTACATTTAATTCCAGAAGAAAAAGGTTGTTCTGTAATAAACAATGATAGAGAGTTTTAATGCATCATTTACTGTTCTTTGGCATCCAATATTATTTAATACAAATGAAATTTCAGAGATTAAAACCTTAGGTATATTAATTTTAAAGAACATACATTACTATTAATGTTTTCTAATAGATTATACACTCAAAAAACCTCCAAAAGTTTATTTTCAAAATATGTACATTGCTTAATGACATTGATTATTGATTCCATAAATTTTATATTTCCATTTCTACAAATCTGACATTAGTTCAGTGAGGCTTACATGATATGTATATGCAAACTCTTCTAATAATATTCCCGATTTTTTAAGAGTAACGAAAATGCTCTAAATTTGAGATTAATACATACCATGATTCAAAGTTGGTAAAAACAAACAACTTCTTCCAGCATTATCTTTCCAGAAATTTGTCAACCACAATTTTTCTCACAAATAAAATATGTAAGTCATGTAAGGAGTCTGAAATTTCTGTGATATAGTATTTGTTTCCTTTGAGTTAACTTACATTTAATTTTTTATGCACACTATTTTATATATTTATTTTTGAGTTAAAATAAATCAACCTAAATATTTTGTTCAGGTCCTGGGCAAATAGAAAGTTTACCTGGAAATTATGTCTCACAAGTATACCAGGGAGCTACTGTGAACACAAGCATAGTAGTGTATTCCTTGCCTTTCACCCTGATATTGCTAGGGAACCTCTTATACTGAGGATTGCTGATAATGCAACATTTTTTTTTATCTCTGGGACTAATTTCCAAGGAAGATTGCTTGGCATGATGCCAAGGATAAACATACAAGAATTAATGCATCCATGTGAGGTTTGTATCAGAGAATCTCCCTCCCCCCTCAGAAAGCACATAATGCTGGACAACTTTTTTGGTATTCTTTTTTCTTGGTCTAATTTATGACTGGGTATAAGAGTAGGTATATATAGAGAAATATTTACTCTGTAATTGATAGTCTATATAATTAACCATTATGAAAAGAATAGCTCCTTTTTCCCAGTGAAACATTTTTATAATTAAAAGTATGACATTATCCTAGTATTAAATATTGTTCATTACACAAAAATTATCCAACAAATCTCAAAGAAGAAAATAAAAATAGTACCTAAATATTGTTATTCTTTAGCTGTATTTTTTCCAACTATTTTCCTTTGTGCAAATAAAGCTTATTTATATGTATATGTATGTGTTAATATAATTTTATCATTGAATTTTCTGTAATATACTGATTTTATTATTAAATATTTTAATAAACTTTGACCTATGTTTTAAGATTATATATTTTTAATGGTCAAAATTATTTCCTCTATATACAAGCAGGTAAAATGCATTCTTGTCAGTTTTTCATTATTTAATGATAATGAAATAAATTTTCTTGTATATTTAGAAGCAACTCCTACAAGAAATGCTATTTGTACTGCAGAATCTCAGGTAAGAATCTGATGTTATGGATCACTGAATTAAAAACCTAATATATTATACATTTGATGAAGTTTTGTACATACAATTCTTTAATTGATTAAAAATTCAGTGATACCGAACAAAGTTTATCTGGAGAATAAATTGCCAGCATCAATTAATATCACAATTAGGGACCTTGGGCTTTAAGATGTTCTATGTTAATAACACCTCAATAGGGTGTGCTTACACCTTGCAAAATCACCATGAGGGTTTTTTTTTTTTCCAGCATTGAAATTAACTTTTTGTAATCATTAACTATAGTTACAAAGAATATAAGTAATAGTTAAAGAAAGAATAATTCACCTATCTTTTATGACTAATCTTTTGCTGAATCTTTATTGTTTGGATTACAATAGAACATCTCTAATTGTAAAATAATTTTTGACAGAAGATCAGGAGTAAAATCAGACAGGAAATGTGGATTATTTCTACTACATTTCAAAAAAATTAGAAATTATTCCCTGAAAATTATTCAAAGTGATTATTTTTAAGTTCTATTTCTCCTTTAAATTCTCTCAATTTTTATGACTTTTGTAGCTATCTTTAGGAATTTATACTTTTCTGGAAAATTGAGTCTATTGTTATTTTATACTGTCCAAATTTGTGGAAAACAGAGGTCTACTTTTTCTAATAGTACTACTTTGCACAGTTTTATCTATATGCTTATATATAAAGGTATACATTCTTTACATCCTTTTACTATTCATCTATTTCTTTTTCTAATTTTTTTCTTTATTAGGGTGAAGTTATGGGTTTACAAAACATTTGTGTATAAAATATATAATTCCCATGCAACACTCCACCACCACCAAATTGCATTGATGTGAAGCATTTGTTACAATTGATGTTAGCAAATTTTATAATTATGCTATTAATCACAGTCCATGATTTATCTTATGGTTCACAGTTTGTGTAAAGTAGCTCCATGGATATTTAAAATTTTTTTTTCTTCTGTTACCATATATACAATCTAACATTTCCCCCCTTTTAATTACATTCATATACTTATTTCAGTGGTATAATTGCTTTCAAAATATAATGAAAATATCACCATCATCCATTACCAAAACATTCCCTTCATTCCTAATAGGAAACCTGTATAATTGAAGCCTTAACTTCCCATTCCCTATCCTCACCTTTTCCCCTAGTAAGTATATTCTAAATTCTGACTCTAGAGTTTGATGATTGTAATGGAGTAAAATCAATGAAATTATACATTATTGGTCCTTTTGTGTCTGATTTAATTCACTCAATATTTCACCAATCTTCATGTTTTAAAGGTAAATTATTTCTTAAGGCTGAATAGCATTTCATATTATTCAATGTATATACCACATTTTATTTATCCATTCATTGTCTGATGGATACTTGGGTTGCTTTCATCTTTTGACAATTGTGACTAGCATTGCTATGAATATAAGTGTGCACATACCTACATATTTGAGTACCTGCTTTCAATTCTTAGGGTTATACACCTTATAATGGATTCCCAGGTATTAAAGTAGTTCTATACTTAGCTATATGAAGAACTGCCCCAGTGTCTTCCATAGCGGCTGCACCATTTTACAATGTCAACAGCCATGAGCTAGTGTTTGTATTTCTCTGTATCAAATCCACTCCTTGTTATTTTTCTTTTTTTTTTTTTTTAGTAGCAGTAATTTTAATCGTTATGAAATTTTACCTCATTATTGTTTTTATTTTCCTTTCCCTGATGGATAATGATATTCAGTATCTATTTGTGTGGTTTCTGGCCATTTGTATGTCTTCTTAGGAAAGATGTTTATTTAAGTGTTTTGTCCATTTTTAAATTTTTTTAAATTTTTAAAAAGATATTTAGATTACATAAATATTACACAAAACACATAGGGATTCCCATAAGCCCCACCTTCCACACCTCCCACAACCTCCACATAAACATCTTTCATTAGTGTGGCATATCACCTGCAATGGATATACACATCCTGGGCCTTTGCCATTAAGCATGGACCATAGTTCACATTGTAGGCCACACTCTCTCCCACACAGTTCTAAATGTTATATGATGGTATAAAATGGCCTATATCTGTCTTTACAATGTCACTCAGGACAATTCCCAAGTCCTGAAAAAACCCCAGTATTACATCTGCTTTTCCATCTTCCTGCCTCCAGGGCATCCAGTGGCCACTGGCTCCACATCAATGTAATTTCTTCCACTGCTTGAATCACAATATGTCTTTAGTAGAATACCAAGAAGTCCACTCTAGTCCGTAGCCCTTCCCCCATCCTCAGGAGTCTGGGATGGTGATGTCCACTCCACTTCCAATTGAGAGGGGGTTTGTATCCCATGGGGAAGATGGATGGGATTATCCTGCCTGCAGCTGCAGACTCTCTCCATTCCCTGGGATGGCCATTGTCCATCAGCATCTCCCCACCAGTTGTCCTGGGTGAGTCCAATGAGCTGTAGAGTAGGAATTGCTGCTCCACTGAGGTTCCAGGCCCAGCTGGCACATGGACATCCCAAAGACTCAAGTCTCCGGACATACACTTACAAACTCCAGCACCAAGTACAGGTTTGAATAGAAGGAACACATGAGCCATGTGCAGAGAAGACATAGTTGAGTCCAACTCTGTCACTCTCAGGAGCACAAACTCCAAAATAGGGCCCACTGGCAAGGCACCAAACTCTGGAGCTATCTGCCCTGACAGAGGACCTGGGTGTCTCCAGAGCCCTCAGGAGCCCCACTGTTTAGGCTGATATACAATTTGGAATTCTATGAGATCCTACTGAGATGTGCATAAGCGTTACCTCTGGGATGACCTCCTGGCTCATTCTGAAGTCTCTTAGCCATATAAACTCATTTGTCTTTACCTTTATCCCCTTTTATTCAAGGTCTTTTTCCAATTGCATTGCCATTTGGCACTTGGTACCAATCCCTCAGTGCCAGGAACTCTCACCCCAGTAGTCATGTTCTATGCGTGGGTTCCAGCAATCTGAAGTCACTAATCAAAAGTTTTGATCAGTGATCAGTCATGGGAAGAAAACAAATTTTATGTCCTTCCCATAATTTATCAGCCTCTTTGTTCTACTTTTTCCTGGTTAGGGTATGGTTTTCTTCTGGCCTCTTGAGGTTCAAACATGTTGTGTCAGAAAGTTCATGCCTGTGTAATTGTTGTTTAGTTGGAAAGATTGAGTCCTGGAGCTCCCTATTCTACCATGTTCACACCTCAACCATATCTTACAAACATCATATAGTTGGTTCTTATTGTTTAATAGAGCTGCCTTGCCACCAGGACCCTCCAGGACTTGCCTCAGGGGAGGACAGAAGTGGTCAAGGCCAGTGTAGCTCCCTGGACCACACTGCAAACCATCAACTAGAGGGAGACTCAGGTGAGCCTTGATGTGGCAGGTAATATTAATATTTTAATTTTTGTAGCAGCCAATTGCCTGTACTGATCTGTCACTCTGAGCCTGTCTCAAATTGGATGGGCCTGATAAAGGAAGTGAATGAGGAACCTAAGTCTAGGCTATTTGCAGTGCTGTCTCATGGAAGAAGCTGTTAAAAGCCCACAGAATTTTAACCCTTGAAAGACGTAGCTAATGAAAATGCAGCTACAATTCATGTCTCATTGGGGTCAGGTACTCCCTGGGCCCCACAACTCCATACCTAGCAGTTGCTGAGCAATTTTCTGGAGGTGCAAAGCTGAGGGTTTCAGGATAAGGTCTCTGCCATGAGTGAAGATTGGGAGCCTTTTATCAAAGTGTTTATAAAGTTGGGTCTTTCCCCATGCTAAGTAAGTGTGTAAAATTATTTCTCCTGTTCTAATCCATGCTTACTTTAACTGTTAGTCTGCCTGTGATGGTTAGGCTAATGTGTCAAATCAACCAGGTAATTGTGTCCAGTTGTTTGTTCAAGCAAGCTCTAGGCTAATCATAATACAAGGACATTTGTGTACTTTAGTCACCAGTGAGTTTACTACATATATAGCTGATTACATCTACAGCAATCAGGGAGATTGCCATCATCAATGAGTGATACCTTAGACAATTAATTGAATGCCTGAAAAGGGGAAGTTATTTCAGCATTCAGAAAATATTTTCCAGTTGGTCTTTGGACAGCTGATGTCTCTTGGAAACTCATCAAGGTCCTTTATTGTAATTTCATAAGAGCTCTTCGTTTGCAGCCTGCCTGTGGAACCTGGATTTGTGCATCCCCAAAGTCACATGAAATATTCTTATAAAATCTCATATTATTGACAAATATCTCCTGTTGATTCTATTTCCCTAGAGAACCCTGACTAATACACCATGGTACCAAGAGTAGGGTGGTTCTTGAGGAATAGAGTCTTAAACATAAGATGTCTGAGCTGGTTCTGGATATTTTGCAATTGGCTCTTCAATCTAATTGGACTCAAGGGTACTATTGACTCCCTATCCATTGACAAAGAGGCTGATAACAGTCCATGGTGTAAGTAGGCAATGGCAATATGCAAAATATCATCACTGGATTCCCCTATTTCCATGCTTATAAGAAGCAAGGATTAGGATGAGAGTGTTTTCCAAATCTTAACAGAGTTTTGTGGAGTCAAAAGATATGATAATGTTGGCTGGTTCCTCCTAGATACTCTAGATACTATTGAAAAAGAAAGATGAGCTAAAGCCTTCAAATTTGAAACTTTATGTGTTTGAATTTCTATTTGTGCTCTGAAAGAAAATCTTGTCTCCTGTAGCCACAGACTTGAGATATTTGAGAAGCAACCTCAGACTTTCGTTGTATGAGTAGCAGAGTTACAAAGGAAACAAAACTCTTAACCCTGTGGGTTTTTTGCAGTTAAAGTGAAGACATTGATTGGAAATGAGTGGAACTCAGAGGATTTGTATGGAGACATATAAGATGATGATAATATTGTTGGGGATATTGGAACCCCAAATTCTGCTGGGACTTAACAAGATAAACCTGTGATGGCCTGCCCTGTGGAGACCATGCCTTGTCAACCTTTTATCACCCAGGCTCCAGCCTGCCCATGGAATCCAGACCTCCTTCCAGCCCTGACATGGGTACCAGCAAACCTGAAGCCTGCAATGCCCAGCCTCTGACCTGCCCCAAGGAGTCTGGACTGCTTCCCAGCCCTGAGGCAGGTAACAGCCAATCCCCAGCATGCACTGCCCAGCCTCCAGTCTGCCCTGAGGAATCTGCCTCCCAATCCCTGCCTGAAGAGATTAATCCTTTATCACTAGAAGAAAATGCAAAGGAATGCCCTGAGGTCAGTAGCTTGCAAGACATTTCTAATCCTCCTTACTCACCCCCACCACCCCTCTTGTCTTCAAGAACTATTGTTAGACTAAAAGCACAACAATCCTTCAAAGGTAAAATACAAAGTGTGACCCATGAGGAAGTATGCTATCCTCTGAAAGAATTGCATGAGTTTTCCAATTAATATAGACAGAAATAAGGTGAATGCGTGTGGTAATGGATACTAAGGGTATGGAATAATGGTGGAAGGAATATAAAGTTGGATCTGGCTGACTTTTTTGATATGGGCCCACTGAGCAGAAATTCTGGATTCAGTGTGTTAAAGTTCCCTCTTGCAAGGTTTGCAATAATTAACAGGTCATAAGACTAAGAATCAATACCCTGTGACATAAATTGAAGACAGGCAGCCTCCAGCCATAACCCACAAGACCAATTGAGCCTATGAGGCAGCCCATCCCCTCCCAAGAACAAACAAAGTGGAGCACATAAAGGCCATCACCCCCTCCAGGCCCAAGCACAACCAACCCTGCCCACTTTCCAATACCTCCTAGCCTGCTCCCCCACTGGCATTTGGCCCCAGGCTGTACCCACTTACTGATGTACTGTATAAAGTCATATCCACAACCCTCTGGGGCTGGGCTGAAGTCTCTCTTCAGTACCCTGCCATGCTGGTCGGGGGCTGAAGTCTATTCTTCAGACCCCCTCCATTGGGACAGCTTCCCAATAAACTTTCTGTCTGCAATTGTCAGTCTCTGCAGCCCAGTGAGCACCATTTTTCTCTAAAATTTGGTGCCAAAAACCCAGGGTGGGGTCATGTTGAGACTGATTGATTGTTGAGGAATCTCTGCCCTGCTGCTGCTGAGAGAATCCATCCAACACTGAACACTGGTTCAAGGATTTCTCCATTGCAGGATCCTTCTCTCTCTCTCTTTTTCTGTCATCCAGGACAACCTGTCAAAAAATCCTAGTGCTAGTTCAATGATCCTCAATTTCCCTGAGGGCCATGGTGGGTGGGAGGCTTGCATCCTAATGGGAAGAGACCCCTTGGCTCCAAAGACATCCAGCTCCTAGTGTGGTCTCCTGTTTCCTTTGGTGATTTCCAACTGATTTGGGGGACACCTGTCTTACTCAGAATCTCCCCTGTTCTTTCCTTTCTAGGGGTTCTTAGTCTCACCTGCACCACCTAAGATGGGAAATTCAATTTTGCCCCACCCCAAAAACCATGCCTCTGGGCTGTCTTCTTCATAACCTTAAAACTCTGAACCCAGAAGAAGACATCAAATGTAAAAAACTCATTTTCTCTGTGGCTGCAATACAAATTGCATAACGAAAGTCAATGGCTGGAGAACAGCAATTTCAATTTCCAAATTCTCCAAGACTTAGAGAATTTCATACAGTGCACCAGCAAGTGGTCAGAAATTCCTTACATTCAGGCTTTTTTTTTTCCTTTGTAATCATCCCTCCCTTTGCCAATCCTGTTCATCTTCTCAGATCCTTCTTTTACACATAAACCCTCTCAGAAATTTTCCTTCTCCTCCTCTCTCACACCCCCTACAATCTCTGAAAATCTCGACTTTGATCTGGCAGGGCAGACTCCTCCTGCATCTCCTTATACAGGTGTCAGGGCCTGCACTTGCCTCTCCTCCCCACCCCTCCCTGCCTTCAACACACAGAAAACACTTCTTTGGACTCTGATCCCTCTGATCACACCCATCTACCACAACCATATGCCTCAATCATCACCCACAAACTTACTTCCTCCTCCGATTCCCCTATACCTCCACTTGAACCTACTCTGTTCTCCCCACCCACCACCCACTCTTGATCTCAACTCCCCACTTTCCAACCTCCTTTCCCAGTTTCTCTCCTCCCTCTACAGAAAGTGGCCCAGGCAGAAAGCATTATGCATGTTCACATCCCTTTCTCCCTCTCTAATCCATCCTTTTCCTCTGATCCTTCTCATCTTATCAAAAATTTCAAGACCCTGCTGTCCCTAATAATCTTTTTTAACAACCTACAATTTCTTGCCTCTTACAAGTAAGCTTTTAGCTAAGTCCTAAGTCTAAGTGTACTCCTAAAAAACAATGATCCAAAATATATGTCTTAAATACCTGTCATATAAACTGCTGAATTAAGCTGAACTGCATTTATAATGCTCAAATATTCCTAACAGTTGCTGATTAATGGTGAAAGTGTTTCCAAAAACAAGCTTGCATATTATAAGCAACACTGATTCCAGAAGGAAAAATATCTTAAAAGCAGTAAAATCAAAGATATAAAATAATGAAAAGCCTAAAAACATCCATGTCAAAGGAGTCACATTAATGAGCTTCATATTTCTGCCCGTGTGTCTTAATTCTTTTTGTGTTTGTCTGTTCAGTGCCAGTGTATATTTTAATACCTCTGGATGGCAACATTAAACATTAAAGTGATAGGTGAAAATTCTTAAAAGAGCTCTATTCAAATGGCCAAAAATAAGCACTTATATTAATAAGTATGAATGCTAATAAGATAAATTTGCTTTATGTATATTAAATCTTTAAAGTGGTAAAAATTGTAAGTCTTGACTAATGAAATTACTACAAATCTCTTCATAAAAAATAGTTCTTGCCTAGATTGAAATGAATAGTTTTTCTTCACAGAATGAAATGAAAGATGTGAAACTTAAATGAATATTAAAAGAAGCCAAAAGTTTATGGAAGCATCGACTAAAACTTGATAAATTTGTTAAAGGGATGTAATTTTTCTAAGATAAGATGGCTGTTTTTTATAAAATAATAATGAAAGTATGTAGGAGAAATCCTGAATGCAAGTTGTAGAAGGTATTGTGGTAGCATTAAGGGAATGTGTTCTGTCAAGGAGTTTGTCTTGAAATGAAGTAATTATACTCTATGTGGTTATGAATACTTATAAGAAGTTTGTGGAAGAACTGATTGAGCTGGGATGCTCGAATGGCTAGTTACAGGAATTCATTGTTAAATAGAAACTGAATCAATGCATAACAGGAAAACCTATCAGAGGCAATCTCAGCCTGCATATTAAAGTGGTGACAGGGAGAATATAATTTTGATTCCATTGGGAAACTTAGGTTTTCATAAAATAATGGGGAAGTAGTTTTTCCTGGACTGTTAAAATAAAATACCTGTTAATTAATGTAATCATGGTAATTGCATGTTTTTAGAACTTTGGTTTGAGAGAGTTATCAAAATCATTTTAGTAACTTATGTATGTAGGGGTAATAGAGCATGGTTTCATTATTAAAGTAAAAGTAATTTTGTCTTAAAATAAAATGACTGGTTAAAAAGAAAATTTTGTACTTAAAGTTGAGTAAAATTTATTGGGTCTATCTATAAAGTTTTAAAAGCTCTAATATCAAATAGTGTACTGATGCAAAGTTAAAATTTATTCTTTCTCTGTTAAAATAACAAAATTCCCCAAATCCATGGTCTGTTTCAGCAAACGTTTGCAAAAAGTCTTTCTCCTGACTATGCAAAAGAAACAAATTTATTTTATAAAAATAGTTTCTTATACTTTAACCTTATCATTTCCTTGGCTATTTAAGAAAAACAAAACATCACTTTTAAAAGAACATGATTTTTAAACCTATCTTCTCAGAATTAAATCCTGAAAAGTGTCTTTTATCTTGGGAAAAAGTGAAATAATAGAAGAGTTGAGTTCTTGTGCTATATTATAGGTTGAATGGAACATGTTTAAACTAATGATTATGTGTAATGTTATGGGAGGTGTGGGAGATGGGGAACATGGGAATCCTTGTAATTTGTGTGTAACATTTATGTAATCTAAGCATCTTTTAAAATATAAAAAAAATAATTAATTAATTTTAAAAAAGAGGACACTGCTAAAAATTAAAAAAAAAAAGTGTTATAAAATTAAAAGAAATTCTTTAACCCTCTGTTGATCAAAGTTGTACCAGTAAAATATTCATATGAATACTTAGAGTGCATAAAATTCCTGAAAATCTAAAAATATTTGGCACAATATTAGATAAAGATTAGTGTTGTTAACCATGTTTTAAATTATTTTTAAAAATGATGTATGTTACAGAAACAACCTTTCCACCTAGAAATCAAGAGGTGGATGCCTTAGCTCATGTTCATCCAATTTGCCCCACTTCCACTAAAGACACAGCTCTATGGCTACAGAAAAAGCATGGCCATTGAGGATATAAGAGTAGATTATCATAAATTAAAGCAACACCATGGCTGTTTCCAGCAGTCCCAAATATTGCAAGTTTGTTGCAAAAATTGATATCCAGTTATTTCACTATCACTTTGTTTTAAAACTTGATAAGACTTTCTTTATCTCCTTCGGCAAGTCAAATCAGCCTGCATTCACCCTCATGTGAGAGGGCCAAGGGTGGATTTTGCAGTGCTTCCTTAAGGCTGTTTGCATAACCCAACCATTTGTCCTGGCCTGGTGACAAAGATTCTGGTTGCCTGGAAAAACTTGTGGCTGTAACCCTATTGATATTATGCTAACCAGCAATCATTATCTCAGAATTAAAAGAAGCATTAAAGACAATGGTATCTTATCTTAAGAGCCTGAGATTGTCAAACCATTGGGACAAGCTACAAAGTCCTGGCTGTCTATCAAATTCTTAAATGTAATTTAATTCAGTAAAACAAAAACTGCATCCTCTGCTGTAATTGATAAAGTACAATGTCTTCTAATAGAGTTTATAATATCATTGGGGTATTGAAAACCCTTCATCCCTCATTTAGCTCAGATATTAAAACCATTCAGAAAAGGTTGTGCATGGAAATGAGAACCCCATCCCCCAGCAGCCTGCTTTTTAGAAAAAAGGGCAATAACACAAGTTTAAGCAGTAAGGCGGGTGGTGAACCTTAACTTACCCTGTAAATTGAATGTAGCCAGTACCAATATTGGCTTTGGGTGGGGTATGTGGCAAAGGCAACATTCTAAACAAATACCCCTTGGGCTTTAGTCACATTTGTGAGAAACCAAAGTACAAGACAGAAACAATGAACTGTTGTGGGCTGCCATCTGTGGGGAAGAGAGATATCTGTGGAAGAACATCTGGGTTGCCTGCCAGTAGTGACAGGTAACTGTCTATCATGTACCTGCCCCCTCATCTAACATCTCTGTTAGAAGCATATGCCCTCACAGAGATCCAAAGCCATACCATTGAGACCCAAAAAGCAGCAGAGTGACTCCACTGAAAAAGTAAACATCATGTATATCTGACCTTGCAGTGCCTAGCCCAGCAGTTTCTGCTGCCTGGCATTTTTCAGCAGCTCATGAGCATCAACCATAATTGTCCCTTGTGCTCACTTCAACTGCAACATCAGTCCCTTTCTGTTCTCAGAAGGGGCAAGGTATGCTTTCAGTGCTGCAATGGAACTGTTGCAATTCAGCACTATGGGTTGTAGCCATAGCTCCAGTTAAGATGCTAACAGCAAGACCAAGACAGGCACTAAAGTTACAAGTTAAAATGCCAGCTGCCCCACAGTCCAGAAATGGGAAGTAATAATAATTTGTTGTTGCCTATACCTCAAACTATACAAACTGGGAGAAAATAAAATCATTTTAACCACAGGCCTATGCAGCCCTCTGGTTGGGAATCTTAAATCCATGAAAAATAAAACATCACTCAAAAACACTGTTATAAAACCACAGTTAATAATATAAAGTCTCCTATTCCCACTAAAACTCTATGTGTGTATATAATTTCACTCTCAACCATTAATGTTCATATTATTACTTCACCTCAGACTCCTGGAGGTGATAACCTCACAGCCCATCCTTAATTTCATGGTTAATTCCTATCCTTACCATAATTATAACTCTTATTCTCCTCATATCAGTGGGTCCATATATCTTCTGCACAATAACCCAGTTTATCCAAACAGCCATCTGAGATGTCACCCATGATCATGTACATGACCTACTCCTGCTGCAAAATTACAATGCCAGCCACCAAGCCAAAAGTCACAATATCTCAACACCTATAGGGGAAGAGTAGCTGAATCCCACAATACCCCATTGCAGCAGAAAGCAGCAGATGATTGATGCCCACCTTCCTGCTCTCCCTGTCCACCCAACCATATCAAAAAGAGTTGGGAATGTTAGCCCCATTTAGCAAAATAATCCCCTGTAACCCAGTTGGCACTAACAGGTCTCCCCTGCCCCAATAACCCCCCATCCCTGTCCCTAATACAACAGGATGTACTAATCTCAAAACCAGCCATAAGAATGTCACAAGATTGTGGGAGGTGTCTGGGAAATCATAAGTGAAACTTGCTTTTATATTAACAAAACTGAGCAGATAAAAGAAAAATTTAAAATTTCAAAAGAAAACAAATAATTCAGAGGGCCGGAGACAACAGCTATGGAAATCAATCCTGGTTATCCTCATTTCTCTCTTACTATTTCTCACCCCTAAAATCAATCCTTTTACCCATTATAATGCCACCGCTGTTATTATCGCTTCTTCTTTTTCTTCCTTGTATCTTACAGCTTCTCAGCCAATTCACATGTTGGCTGAATTGTACAATCAACAACTCAGGAATATGTGAACAGAATCTTCTTGCTACATGAATGCCAATCCAATCTCTTCAGGACCAGAAATCAGAACCCACCAGAGAGAACAGAAGGGAATCCATCACTGCCTCATAAAAGCAAGAAGTATCCAGGCTGAGTTGACATCCCAGACCCCCTCACCCTTCTGTTCTTCTTCTGCCCAGTATTCCCATTACTTAGGTCCTTCATTGTATATTACAATGATTAACAGGTCATAAGACCATGAAACAATGCCCCTGTGACATAAATTGAAGAAAGGCAGCCTCCAGCCATAACCCACCTGACCAACTGAGCAAGCCATTCCTGAGTCTATGAGGTACCCATCCTCTCCAAAGAATAAACAAAGTGGAGTAAATAAGGGCCATTGCCCTTTCCAGGCCCAAGCACCACCAACCCCTCCCACATTCCAAGACCTCCTATCCCACACACTCCCTGGCCATTTGGCACAAGGCTGTGCTTGGTTTCCCCACCTATTGATGTACTGTATAAAGCCATATCCACGACCCTATCAAGCTGGGCTGAATTATCTCTTCATACCCCCAACATGCCAGATGGCAGCAGGGGGACTGAAGTCTATTCTTCAGACCCCTTCCATTGGGAGAGTTTCCCAATAAACTTTCTGCCTGCAATCATCAGTCTCTGCATCCCAGTGAGTGCCATTTTTCACTAACACAGTGTTGTAGCTCAAGGGATTAGAAAGGGTTGTAACAGTTTGTTCAAGTGGTTGACTAAAACATGGACCAAAAGATGGCTGGCATGTCTGAGGTTGAGATGCTTAATTTGCCCTGTTATACAGAAGAGGGAATTCAAAAGCTTAGAGATATTGGAATGTTAGAATGGATTTACCATCTGAGACCTGCCCACACACCCAAGGATGTCCAGAGCTCACACTTTCAACCAGGATGGTGAGGAATAAATTTGTAAGACTAGCTCCAAATTCCATGAAGAGCTCTGTGGTTGCTCTTCTCTGTAGTACAGATATTACTGTTGGGAGGGCTGTAATGGAATTAGAATCCTTAAACATTATGGGGATGATCTGATCTTGGTCCAATAAAAGTCAAGTATTGGCAGGTAATAGTCAAAGACATGGTGGACATGGCTACTGTAATGAAAGACAGCTTCAAAGTAGCATTCAAAATATTCTGAGTCACAAAGAGTTATGGCATTGTCTAATACGTCATGGGGTACCTAGAAGTGAAATACATGGGCAGTCTACTAAATTTATTATGGATCTACATAAACAGAAGAATTCTAGGTCAGGTTAACAAAACCCTAACTCAAATTACAGATGCACAGAATCATGGCCCCTAAATCAATTCCCAGACCTGAGACCATTTACAGACCCAGAGCCCCTTGAATTAGGAGAAGGCCAGATTCCTTTGGGGAATGATCTTGTAAAAGTGCCAAATATATATATTGTTAATCTTCCTCCCACCTTTTCTCAAGGAGACCTATGGCCTTTTATGATAGTAACTGCACTGGGGAAAAGGAAATGATCAGACATATCAGGGATACTTAGACATTGGCTCAGAAGTGACATTAATTCCAGGAGACCCAAAACATCACTGTGGTTCACCAGTCAGAGTAGGGGCTTATGGGGGTCAGGTGATTGATGGAGTTTTAGCTCAGGTCCATCTTGCAGTGGGCCCAGTGGGCCTCCAGACCCATTCTGCAGGTTTTCCCTGGTCCAGAATGTATAACTGAAATAGACATACTCAGTAACTGGCAGAAACCCCACACTGGATCCCTGACTTGTGAAATAAGGTCTATAATGGTTGAAAAAGCAAGTGGAAGCCACTAGAACTGCCCTTACATAGCAAAAGAATATAACAAAAGCAATAACAGATTTCTGGAGGGATTACAGTTATTAGTGTCACCATCAAGGATTTGAAGGATGGAGGGGTTGTGATTCCCACCACATCCCCACTCAACTCTCCCATTTGGCCTGTGCAGGAAACAGATGGATCTTTGAGGATGACAGTAGATTATTGTAAATTTAACCAAGTGGTGACTCCACTAGGAGCTGCTGTCCCAGATGTGGTATCATTGCTTGAGGAAATCAACACATCCCCTGGTACCTGGTATGCAGCTGTTGATCTGGCAAATGTTTTTTTCTCAATTGTCATTAGTAAAGACCACCAGAAACAGTTTGTTTTTAGCTAGCAAGGCTAGCAGTATACCTTCACTGTCCTGTCTCAGGGGTATACCAACTCTCCAGCTCTTTGTCATAATATTATGTGCAGGGACCTTGATTGTCTCTCCCTCCCACAAGACATCACACTGGTCCATTATATTGATGATATCATGTTGATAGGACCTAGTAAGCAAGGGGTAGCAAAGACTCTAGACTTACCAGTGAGGCATTTGCATGAGTGAGGATGGGAGATAAATCCAAAAACATTACAGGGATCTTCCACCTCATGAAATTTCTAGGTGTCCAGTGGTATTGGGCATGTCAATATCACTTCTAAAGTGAAAGATAAGCTGTTACATCTGGGCCCTCCTATGACCAAAAAAGTGTCACAACACTTAGTTGGTCTCTTCAGATTTTGGAGAAACACATTCCTCATTTGGGTGGCCCACCAAACCATAAAGTTGGACATACAAAAAAGCACTCCATAGTAAACTGGAAGTGGTATATATGAAATAGGGTTTATGATGGTTAGGTTAATGTGTCAACTCAGCCAGGTAATTGTGTCCAGGTGTTTGGTCAAGCAAGCACTGGGCTAATTGTAATACAATAGCATTTATAGACTTCAGTCACCAGTGAGTTTACTGTGTATATGGCTTATTACATCTGTATCAATCAGGGAGATTACATCAGCAATGGATGATGCTTTTATCCAATCATTTGAATGCCTTAAAATGGGAGTGATTTCAAGTGATTCAGAGAGAATTTCCCAGCTCATATTTGGACAGCCAACTTTTCCCAGAAACTCATCAAGGACCTTGCACTGGACTTTCATTGGAGCCCCTGGTTTGCAGCCTGCCTGCAGAACCTGGACTTGTGAATCTCCATGGTCATATGAGAGACTCTTATAAAATCTCATTTTATTAACAGATGTCTCCTGTTGATTCTGTTTCCTTAGAGAACCCTGACTAATACAACTTGGTACTGGGAGTGGGATAGTGCTTTTGCAATTACCAAAATGTTGGAAGAGGCTTATAAATGGGTAAGGAGTATTTTTGGAGGAATTGTGAGATGCTTCATAGAAAAAAACCCACAGTGCTTTGAAAAGACTGTTGATAGTAATATGGATGCTAAAGAGACTTTTTATGATGCCTTAGAATTAATTGATGAAACTGTTATTGGAAACTGGAGGAAAGGCAATCCATGTTTTAAAGTTGCAGAGAACTTAGCTTGATTAACTCCTGGTGTTATATGGAAGACAGAATTTGAAAATGATAAATCTGAGACTTTAGCTGAAGAACTTTCCAAAGTAAATTCAGAGAATGTGGCTTGGCTTTTCCTTTCAGCTTATAGCAAAATGCTAGTCAAGAGAAATACACTGAGGACCGAACTTTTGGGCATAAAGAAAACAGAAACTGATTCTGGAACTTCCAAGTCTCTGGAAATCAAGTTCTCATATGAAAGTGCCCCATTTGAAGACTTAACTAAACCTGGAATTTGGAAATCAGGATTGAAGATGCAGTTATCTCAGAAAGACTTGTGGAAAGTCTTGCTGTCTGATGGCTTGAATCCCTGCTTCTTGCATGCTAAACCAACAACACCCTTGAAAGTGCTGTATGAACAAACCACAGTCAGCTTGGGATAAAAGGGACATGGAATGGACAGTGGCAGAAGGTAGTGATAAATATGAACTTCAACCACATGACCAGTTACAGAAATGAGGAATGTAATAAAAATAAATGCTTCTTATTTTGTTATGACTATGATTGTATATGTACACAAAATGAATTTTTTTGTTTTCTTTCCCAACCTTTTCCAATATCATATGAAAAGTTGTATTAGTTTCATGTCATAATATTTAAGGATGTCAAGTTTAAGAATGAATATTACCCAAGAACTTGCATCGTATTCTTTAGGGGTTTAAGACCTTACTGGTTGTATGCAGGAGAGTTGAACATTCTTAGGTAGAAATATATATGTGTGTGCATGTCTGTTATTGCTTTTACTTAAATTAAGTATGGTTTAAGATAATGTATATGGTTGTTGGGTTGACAAGGGGTGGGCTGTGATGGTTAGGCTAAGGTGTCAACTCAGCCAGGTAAGTGTGCCTAGTTGTTTGTTGAAGCAAGCACTAAGCTAAGTGCAATGTAAGGAAATTTATGGTCTTTAATCATGAGTGAGTTTACTACATAGAAAGCTGATTACATCTACATTACTCAGGGAGATTGCCATCAGCAGTGAGTGATGCTTTATCCAATCAGTTGAATGCCTTAAAAGGGGAAATTATTTCAGTATTCAGAGAAAGTGTCCCACCTCATCTTTGGACAGCCATTATCTCCAGAAACTCACCAAGGGCCTTCATTGGACTTTCAACAGAACCCCTGTTTTGCAGCCTGCCTGCAGAACCTGGATTTGTGCATACCTATGGTCACATGAAAGACTCTTATAAAATCTCATATTATTGACAGATATCTCCCGTTGATTCTGTTTCCCTAGAGAACCCTAACTGATACACTGCCCATGCCTAGGAACTTGTAAATCAAATTTGGGGTTTGCCTGTTACAAATTTAAAAACTGTGAAATGTAACCTAAAAACAAGTCAAGTTGCAATTCTCTGTTGCAATTGGATTTAATGTATAGAAGAAACCCCATGGAATTAATTCAACTGCTAGAAAAGTGGGAAAACTTAGAAACATTGCTGTTGCTAATAAAAATGTTTTAATTGCTTAGCTAATATACACAAGTGCTCAGTTTGTTTTCAATTGAAAATTTACTAAAAACTATAACTAAGAGTTAAGACAAGATGATTATATAGATACATTTTATTATAAATCAGCAAAAGAATAACATCTGATATTGCTATACCTGGGTGGATTTAGCCTAAATTCACTATTGTGATGATAATTCTAAATTGAGTTTGACTTTGCTTGTAAGTATTTCAAAACTGGCTTCACCTTTGTAATGGTAACTCTTCTTCCCTATTTGAATCCATGGAAACATCTGTTCAACATGGTTTGTGGGAAGGCAAATTTGAAAACTCCCTGTCTCCCATCCTTCCATTGGTGTTAATAATCCTGTTATCTCTCATGATTATCTAAAGATAAACTCCAATTTACGTTCTCTATGAAATAGCTCATAGGGACCCCACAACCTTTCAGGAAAATGCTGCCTGTTGAACTCCTTGACCCTCATTTGGATGCCCACTCTTCCATTTCAGCCCCTGCTAGTGTCCTGTTATCTCCAAGGCCTGGAGAGTGTGGGGCTTTCTACCTAGGGTGCAGGGGACCCTAAAAAAGCAGCAAGTCAAGGGAGAAGCCAGTATTCCCTAAGACTTTGATAAATTCAGTGGGTATATACTGCTATTTGTGATGTTCAGCAGAGGACTGTCAAAGTCAAAGTGGGAAATAAGCAAAGCTCTTAAAGAAAAAAAATAAATGTTATAGATTGTATTTTAAAGCATTGGGAACAATTTGGCTATAAGCCAATAACTAAGAAGAACAAAATTCCTGTGAAAAGCTGTGATTTCACAGTACAGGTTAAAATAATCAAAAATAGACTTCAAAGAGAGCTTTTAAACATAATGCTAATGGACAGTTCAACTTATCTTGTAAGAGAATGAAAACTATGATTAACAATAGTAAGTTGTGTGTTTCTGTGCATATTTTCACACTTCAGCATGGTAATATCAAAATAACAAATGAAAAAATTTAAAGGAGCTCTATTCAAATTGTTAAAATTAAAATAAGTGCTTATATGTAAATGAATATTACTGGAGCTCAAGTTAGAAAAGTTAAACAGGATATAAATCTCAATATAAAACCTATTGGGTAAAAAAGGAAGAGTTTTTCCTAAGCTCCCTGACTTACCCAGGCATGCCAAAACCCTCTCTCTATGCAAGAGCTATGAGGGAAGAGCTGGGTACCACAAGATAAGGAAAAGAAAGTTTAGCTTAAAACTCTTATCTACTGGGACAGAAATTTAAGAGTTATTGTTTGTCCTGTAGTTTCCCAATTTAAACTTTTAACAACCTTAAAATGAGACTAATTAATAATCCAATTGTCATATTTCAGGAAAGCAAAAAGTCCTTAAAAGCTATGAAATTATTATTCTAAACTTTGTTTAAAACAAATTGAACAATTATAGTGTGTTCCCAGAACCTGGCAGTCAGTATGCTTTTAAGGTTATTCACAATTTTCAAATTTTCATATTATACCTTAATAAGGTACTCATAAAATATTAAATTAAGGAAAGCATATATTTCTGGAAACCATTCCCTATGAGCTATCGATGTTTTGGTATTGCATGCTACTAGGTATTCAAAATTTAAAAAAAAATATGCTTGCATATAATAAAATTAAGTCCTTGCTCTAACAAGTTTGTTTAATTTTAATAGTAATTGTATGTTATAAGAGGTTTGCTTGGAGGCAATTTCCAAAATCATTTTGATAACTTAAGTATATAAGTTATATAAAATGTGTTTTTTTCTTTTTATTAAGAAAAATAAGAGTAATTTTGTTCTAAAATAAATCCACTGATTATTAAGAAAAAAGAAAAATGTAGAATGAAAACTGAATGAATACAGAAAGTACAGAAATTCTCCAGAAAAGGAATCTTTGTGGCCAAATTTGGGTAAATTTTAATAGGTCTATCTATGAAGTTTTAAAAGCCTTAGCATTAAATAGTATATTAATGCAAAACTAAAATTTGGTTCTCTCTCACTTAAAGTGATAAAGTTTCTTAAAATAGTCATCTGTTTTACTGGAAGGTTATACAAATTTTTCTCCTAAATAATCAATATACAAAGTAAAATACCTGTTTTCATAGCTTCTTATACGTTATGACATCTTTACCATGTCCTTGATGATATAAGAAAAAAATCTTCAGAAGTTTTAATGCTTAGTTTTTTCAAATTCAAACTCTAGAAGGTATCTTTTTATTTCAAACCATTGCAAAAAAATGTATTTCACCTTGTGAAAAAATAAAGTAACAAAAATAGTGAAGTTCATTTAATATGCTATAAGTTTAATAAAAAGTGAATTAAAAAGGGTTATAAATTTAAAAGGAATTGTCTTACCTTCTGATAACTATATAGGGAAAATGTTCATATGTATACTTAAAAACTGTTCCAGGAGAATTAACACTCTTTTCTGCATAATATTATTAATTGGTAACAATACAATGTGATTCATGATTTTAATTATTTTAAAGATATTATATATCAAAGAAACAACCTCTCTGCCTGGGAATCAAGAAGCAGATGCTTTAGCCCATATCTAAACTGTCCACCCCACCCCCACAAAAGGAGCAGCTTTATGGTGCTGTCAAGCCCTCATTATTCCAAGGAACTATGAACCTTGTTCTTCAAAAATGGAATGTTAGTTGTCACCATAGAAGGGGAGGAAATAATAGAATAGATGGAACACAGGGCATTTTTAACACATTGGAAAAGTTCTACATGATCTTGCAATGATGGATAAAGGCCATTTTAAGTTTTTTCAAAACCTATAAAGGTGCACGATGCAAAATGTAAACCATAATGTAAACCATTGACTATGGTTAGTAGCAATGCTTCAGTATTTGTACATCAATTGTAAAAAATGTACCATACACATGTAAAATGTAATTAATAAGGGAAAGTGGGAGATGGGGAGTGGTTAGATATAAGGTAATCCCCTATATTTCTATAAGACATTTCTGTAACCCAAAATTTCTTTGAATATAAAGCAAAAAATAATCAGACACTGGGGAAACATATAGAAGAAAATGTCAGTGTATATAAAAGACAAGAGATGGTGATGAAAAACACAATGAAAATAATTAATTTAATTTAATTTATTTTTTATTTTATTTTATTATTATTATTATTTGTTTAATTTTTGGCTCTGTTTTTGGGGAGGTTTTGGGTTACAGAAGGGTCACAATGGTCACAGGGAAGGTACACCAGTTTAGGGTGTTTGTGACGGGGGGATCTGTCGGGAGAGGTGCACCTGGGGAATGACTCTATGTCATATGAATATGTTCAAATGGCCAAGGGGCATTGTCTTGGTGGGTGGAGACCCACACAATAACTGAAACAATACTGAATTCCCATCCTGTGAAGTCCTGCTGCATTCTGCAATTTTTTTTTTTTTTTTTTTTTTTTTTTACCGGGAGGTCCCAGGGATCGAACTGGGGTCCCTCCGTATGGGAGACTGCATTCTGTAATAGAGCAGCAAAAACTTCCTGACTACATGGGCAGTGACTAGGGAAGGAAAGACTATTATGCCAGGCCCAATATCTTGATGGTTGTACTTATAAACCTTGTTCTTGTGATATCAAAACTTAGCCAGTATTGTATACTACCTAAGAGTTACCTCCTAAAGGCCTTCTTGTTAATCAAATGTAGCCTCTTTCTAAGCCAAATGCAACATATAAATGTATTACCTTCCCCCTGGTGTGGGACATGACCTCCAGGGATGAGCATCCCTTGCACTGAGGGATTATTACCAAACACCAACTAGTGATGCATTTGTAAAAAGACCTTGACCAGAAGTGGGAAATATTCCATTCAAGTGAGTTTTTATTGTTAAGAGATTTCAAAGTGACTCAGGAGGTCATTCCAGAAGTTACACTTATGTAAGTCTCAGCAGGATCTCATTGACTGGCACAATAAACAGTTCCTCAAACAGCGGGAACCCTGAGGGCCCTAGAGATATCTAGACACTATAGGCAGTACAGATAATCTCAGAAATTTGGCACCCTGTCAGTGGGCCTTACTTTGAAATATAAGCTTCGCAATATAACAGAGACTCATTTATAATTTTGCCACACATGCCTCTACTGTTCCTTTTATTTGAACCTATAACTAGCACTATACATCTTAAATATATGTCCAGGAGACTTAAATCTTTGGTCTGCTCATATGTCAGTCGAGCCCTGAATTTCAGTACAGTTGCAACATCTATCTCCAGTTCAATGGACTTGCCCTTCACAACTTAAAAAAAGGATTATGATGGACAACAACCCATCCCAAAAAACAAAGAACATCCACAACTGCAAGCAAGAAAATTTCATCTATCTGCCCCATGGGATCTAAGACTCCTCTCAATCAGTAACAGAGTGACGATAACATCTCAAATCCTCAAGCTTGAGGAATGAAAAAATATAAGGGTGGAATGCAAATATGGGCTAAAGTAGACTTTTTATTATTCTACTAATGGAAGAAATTGTATCAATGATACAAAAGCAGTGGCCAACAGAATTTCTGAGGGATGGGAGAGGGAAGAATAAGTGTAACATGAGGCATTTTTGGGATGTTGGAATTGTGTGGTGCAAAGTGTAAACTAGAATGTAAACTATGACCATGTTTAGTAGCAATGCTTCAAAATGTGTTCATCAATTTTAACAAATGCATAATGAAAGATGTTAATGGGGGAAAGGGAGGAGGTGAGGATGGGATATGTGTAAAATTGCCTGTATTTAAAAAAAAATTATTTTATTTGTTTATTTCTCCCCACCCCCTCATTGTTTGCATTTGCTGTGTCTGTTATGTGCTGGTCTTCTTTTTATGAGGCACTGGGAACTGAACCTTGGACCTCTGATGTAGAAGGGAGGTGCCTAATCACTTGAGCCATATTCACTCCCTGCTTTGTTGTGTCTCTCATTATGTTTTTCCTTGTGTCTCTTGTTGTATCATCTTGTAGCATCAGCTTGCCATACCTGCCCATTGTGTCAGCTCACTGTCTTTCTCTGCTTCTTTAGGAGGCACCAGGAATCAAACCTGGGACCTCCCAAGCAATAGGCAGGAGCTCAATCACTTGAGCCACATCTGCTTCCCCTCTTTATTTTTGATGTAAAGTTTATGTAATCTAAACCTGCTTAAAAAGATTTTATTATTGAAAAAAGGCTTATCAAAGACATCTTTAATTGCAAACCAAATAAGGAGGAATTGCAATAAATATAAATTCTAAACAATATAGTGTTTGGAGTAAAAGTAAGCCATAATATAATATTTTATATGGATATTATTTATGATCAGGTAAAATTTGCATAGAAATCCAGAAGGTAGAGGAAAATAAAGCACATTTTAATTATTTGAAAAAATTAATGAACAGTGATTATCTGGTGAAAAATTGTTAAACATTTTCATCATAAAACAGACATTGAACATTATTTTAATCATTGAAAAATCATTTAGGAAGGTAACCAAAAACAATTGTACAAGAAAAATCTTAATATTAATTAAAAGAATACAAATCCCTTGAATTAAAATATATATATATCTAATAACCGTTGTAAAAGTTTAAATAAAAAATACTTGTAATTATCTCACTAAAATTTATTGAATGTCACAATATTTTTGTTCATTATCCATGCATACCTTTACTTTTCTTTATTAAAGATTTTAACACAAATGGTAGAAGAATTTGAAGAATTTATTGTATTTTAAAGACTATAACATACAAAACTGAGGAGAAAGGAAACAATTTTTAAATCGTATTGATATTAAACATTCACTAATGACTGCACCCAGAATGAGAAGGTTTTCAAGTGGTATACGCTTCAGATCTTTATGCCTTTCAAGATGAGATACTTGAATTTGCTTATGTTCTAACAAATCATTCTTCATACACTTGGAAATATTTCAGAGCATGTGTAATGAAGTAGAGGATGGCTCACTAGAAATGCTAACTAATTAAAAGATACTTGAATGTTTAGAGATATACAAATTAAATACCCAAAAAGGAAAGAAAGAAAAGATTCACTTGAATGTTTAGCATTCTTGTCATTTCAATTGTCTGAGTTTCTCTGTCTTCTGCATGACAATAATGAGAGCATTTTTCACTTCTTTGTTCCTAATACTATAAGTAAATGGATTCAGCATGGGGATCACAATAGTATAAAACACAGAGGCCACTTGATCCTTTCCCAAAAAGTAGGATTCCTTTGGTATTAAGTAAGTAAAAATCATGGTGCCATAAAAGTTGGTGACCCCCAGGAGATGAGAAGCAGAAGTAGAGAAGGCTTTGCAATTACCTGAAGTGAACTTTGTTTTCAGGATAGTAGACAAGATGGATATGTAGGACACAGATTGTGATAAGAGACACAGCTATAGTTAAGCCAGCAAAACTGAATATCATGATTTCAGTGTCATGTGTCAGTGCATGACAGGGCTAAAAGTGGGTGAAAGTCACAGAAAAAAAATGAAAGATTGCATTGGACTTGCAGAAATGCAAACTGTCCATGGTTAGAAACATGGCAAAGGAATAAAAATTTCCAAATATGTGGGACCCAGTGATGAGGACACAGTAGAGTCTTGTGGACATAAATTGGTAGTGAAGAGGGTTGCAGATAGCTAAATGGTGGTCATAGGTTATTGAGAAGAGGAGGAAAAATTGACTGGCATCCAAGAAGGCAAAAAGAGACTGAATGAAGCAGCCTATAAATGAAATAGACTTGTTAGAATTCAACAAGTTCTCTAAAGTTTTAGGTGTGATGACTGTTGAGTAACTGAAGTCAAGAAATGACAGGAGACTCAGGAAAAAGAACATGGAGATGTGACGCTGGAGATCAAGGTGAATTATCAGTATCATCCCTGTGTTCTCCAGAACAGTAATCAAGTTTATCAAGAGAAATAGTAAAAAAAGGACTTGCTGGACCTCTTCAGAGTCTGTCAATTCCATAAGAATGAAGTCAGTCACATTTGTGTTATTACTACATCCTGTAGTGTTCAAATGTTATAAACTATTGAGAAATCAAAAGTGATATTTAGCATAAATGACTTCAAAACCATTCTTTATATGAATGATAAAGGATTTTAAAATTAATTTTAATTCTGCAAATTCATAATAAAGAGGAATTTGCAAATTACTACTGAAAAAACAAACAGTTTGACTGCCTAATATAAATTAGGAATAATTCATTATTTGCATATTATGTAATAGAAACTTATGTATTTCATAATTAGAATGAGCTTGAAATTATTATAAATACTTCTCTTTATTAACACATTCATCCAGATGAAAATATTACAACATAAATTCACTACTGTATACATTGTTAGATCAAAATCAGGGCACAGAAATTTAAGTAAATTATCTATTGTCATAAGTAACTGCTTACTCTGTGATTTTTCCAAGATTGGTTGGGTCCAGAGATCACATACATAGTACTATCTTTCTACTTATATTTAAATATAGAAAAAGAGAAAAAAAATGCTAGAGACATATAAACCAATCATAGAGAATTTTAATGCTTTAACTATTGTTCATTTGTGTCTGATATTATTTGATACAAATAACATAAAAAATTAAACCATTATGCTATTTTATTGAATATTTTTGATATTATAGACTACATTATATTATAATTTTTCAGAAGGTATGCTTTTTTGTTTCCTTTGAGATTACCTGTTTAATTTTTTGAACATATATTTTTGCAGTTGTTCCTTGGTAAAATAAATTAATATAAACGTTTTGTTCAGGTTATTTTCAAATAGAAAGTTCACCTGGAAATTATATCTCTCAAGTATACCAGGGAGCTTTTGTGAGCACAAGTAGAAGAGAATATCCCTTGTTTTTCACCCTGATAATGACATGGCACATCTTACATTGGGGATTACTGAGAGTGCACCATTTGATCATTCTTGGGACCAATTCTGAGGTAGATTGCTTGGCACTATTCCAAGGATAAATTTTCAAGGACTAATGAATCCATGTTAGGTTTTTAAAAGAGAGTTGCCTTCCCTTTAGAAGACACATGATGTTGAACATCATTTTTCAGAAATCTTTTGTGATTCTCTACCTGATGACTAGTTAAAATAGAAGGTGTTTCAAGAGAAATACTTAAACTTTGGTTAAAAGATGAGAATGTTATCCAGAACTTTAATCACTAGGGTTAGAATAACACATTTTTAAAATTCAATATTATTATATTTAAAAATGTGCCACTATAACATGGAGGAAGCCTTGTTCATGACACAAAATTTAGAGTACAACAAAGTTCAATAAAACAAAATATAAATTATTCATAAATATTGTTAATCTTTAGATATGTTTTCTTCCAAACATTTCCTTTGTGCATATATGCTTATTTTTATGTATATTTATGTATTCACCAAATTTTTATGAAACTGTATTTTCAGTCACCTTTATTTTATTTTAAATATTTATAATACAACTTTATGTTTTTAAGTACAATTTTTTGAATTTGCATTGGCTTCTACCCAATAACTAACATTTTTCTAAGAGTGTGCACCAGGCAATTAATGGGAATATTTGAGGTATTGAAAGGAAAACATGTTGGAGTTTCTCCATTCAGTTTTGGCAGTGTCACCTAATTCATCTTCAGAGAAGATATTTCATATATTCAGCTACAACAATGTTCATGCAACCTGTTTTATAATTTTATTGTTCCTTTCTTATATTATAATAAATGGGATAAAATAGAAGAAAATATGTCAGTGCTGAGATGAGAAAAGATTTTATAATTAAATTAATGGCCAAAAGCTCACTGAATTGCTTTCATGTGACTCATGCATTAATTAATAATAATGAAATAAAGTGTCATGTATTTCTGTAAGCAACTCATACAAAAAAAAACTGTTTACACCTCAATATTTCAGGAGATAATTCAACGATATAGCTCATGGAATTATAAAATCTTACATGTTTGAGGAACTTTTAGAAATACAATTCTTTTCTTCATCAGAAAATCAGTGATATTCAGAAAAACTAATTTGGTGCTTAGAAAGACAACATCTATTCATTGCACAATAGGTGATCTTTGGGATTAAGCCAAATGAAAGACTAATGGAGATGTTCTATGTCAATGCCACCTCAAAAGCGTCTCCTTACAACTTATAAAAACACCATTAGTGATTTTTATTTCCCAGCACGGAAAATTATTTTTATCGTTATTTTGTGTACTTTAAATAACATAAGTAAAAATTGAAGAAAGAATTTTTATAACAGTGATTTTAAGTTGAATCTTTTTGCAATATCTTTATTCATGGGATTTCAATACATTATTTTTTTAAAAAAATTTATTCTACAATATGCAATCCATCCAAAATGTACAATCAGTGGCTTTCCATATAAACACAGAGTTGCAGGACAATTTCAATGTCCCAAAAATGCCCCCATGTTACACCTATTATTCCCTCTACCACTTCTCAGAACCTCTGGTGGCCACTACATTTATATCAATGATAAAAGTTTTTCCATTTTTGGAATAATGATAAGTCTATAATAGAATAAGGAATAAGCCTACTTTAGTCCATTGTTCATTCCCCAATCTTGAGGATTTGAAGATGGTGATGTCTTCTCTGTTTCTGATTGAGAGGGGTCTTAGATCCCAGGGAACAGATGGATGGAACTATCTTTCTTGCAGTTGCAGACACTCTAATTCTTGAGATGGTCTTTGTCCATCACCATCTCTTTGTTAGTTGTCCTGGATTAGTCCAGCGAACTGAAGAGTAGGTGTTGCAAGTCTGCTGAGATTCAGGGATCAACTGGCATATTAACAGGCCAAAGATTTCAGTCTCTGGGACATATATTTAAGAAGTGTAATGCTACTTATAGGTTCAAATAAAAAAGGCAGAAAAGCCAAGTAAAGAGAAATTATAAATGAGTTTAACTCTTTTATACTGGATAGCATAAATTCTAAAGTAATGTCCACTGACAGGGTGCCTAATTCCTGAGCTTGTCTGCCCTGCTAATAGTGTCTACATGTCTCTAAAGCCCTCAGGAGCTCTGTTGTTTGAGGCTATGTTTACTCTGCCAGTCAATGAGATCCTGCTGAGATGTGCATACAAGTAAGCTCTGCAATGACCTCCCAATTCACTTTGAAACTCTTAGCCATAAAAATTCACTTGTATTTAATATTTCTCCCTTTTGGTCAAAATCTTTTTCCAGATGTTTTGCTAGTTGGTGCTTGGTAATAATCTGTTGGTGACAGGGAGGCTCATTTCTGGGAGTCATGTCCCATGCCAGGGGTGGGAGGAAGGTAGTACATTTATATGCTGAGTTAGGCTTAGAAAGAGGCCACATTTGAACAGCAAGGAAGCTTCCAGGTGGTAACTCATAGGCAATATATAATACTAAACTAATTTCAGTTTCACTAGAAAAGGTTCATAAGTACCATCATCAATATGAAGGGCCTGGCATAATAGTCATCTTCCTTCACTAGCACTGCCCATGTATTCAGGCTATTCTTGTCTCACTATTAAAAAAGGTATAAAGACACTACATGATGGGAATTCAATATACTTTTGGTTATTGTGTGGCTCTCCACACACCAAGACAATACGCCCATGAGCACTTGAACATGTTCGTATAACTTAGAGGCATGTCCCAGGTGCACCCCACCCCACACATCTCCCATCACTGACACCACAACCCAGTGATCCTCCCCTGCCACAATTGTGACCCAAATCCTCTCCAAAAATGAAGCTTAAAAAAAAAATAAATAAAATTAATAATAAAATAAAATAATAATTTAAAAAATAAATAAAATACAAAAATAAAACATAAAAAAATTTGAAATAAAAACTTTTTAGACATTTTATCTTTCATCTTTCTAAGATCTGTTATATTATATGTACAATGACAATTTCTTTTGTATGTTTCACCAGTGTCTTGTTTTTTCATTTTATTTTCAAAGAAGCTTTAGGTTACAGAAAAGATATCTCTGATGAGGTCTTTGACTGAAATGATGAATGTGTCATTGCAACTGGAGGAAATGTGATCCAAGTGGCAGAGAACTTGGAACAACTGTGTTCTGATGCCAGATGGAAGGCAGAATTTTAAAGTGACAAGCTTGGATATTCAGCTGATGAGGTTATCAAATCTCCTGGAAATGTGTCTTAATCAATATTACAGAGGAATTTATGAAAAGAAGACACTAGAATCCAAAGACTGGGAAAGCCATACAAGAAGCTAGAAGTCAATGGAAGAGAGGTCTTCATGGTCAAAGAAGAATAGATCCCATATATATACAAAATCATAACAACATAAGGGAAGATACTCAACAACTAGTCTTTGTTTCTGCAACAAGTAATGTGGTCATACCTAGTATTTGTAACTACTTTCATCCACTATCAATTCCGTATGTATTTCCTTTACCCTCATTAAGTACCTCACCTGATCATGTTACTATCCTTTGTAGGGTGACACAATTTTCATTCCTTGAAAACTCAGACAATTTGTAGTCATAACTGGATAGGGTTGTTGTATTTTACTATTGACTTAATCACAGAGTATGTTAGAACTAAGAAACACATATTCTAGACATAGTCTTCTTTACTTCTATTAAATGTCCAATTTGCCCTTGATAATCAAGGTCAATCTCCCCAGTCAGTACAGCACCTTCCTGTTGCCTATTGACACAGAGACATGAGGAGATCAAAATGAACAACTGGCAGTCTTATGTTCCAGTTCAATGGAATCATTGTGTGTTACTTGTGAAGCATGCCTACCTTTCAAGACCTCTAGAACAGCAGTGCTTAAATTTGCAGGGATAAGAAGAAAAAAATATTACTGGTTGATCACATGGGTAATAATGATTGGTGCCACTCCTGTTTCCACCCTGTGTACCTGGGTCTGTGAATCCTGGCTATGGAAGAAATAGCACCTTAGATTGGATACTGACCTGGAGAATATATAGACCATTGAAAAAAATGTATACAATCTTGCAAGGTATTGCTCCCCTGATGACACTGTGATTGAGTCTTCAACAGGTTCTATCAATATAGTTGATTCAGGATGACAAGTTACATAGTAAGGTTAGTGAATCGTATGAACATGTACCCACTGGTCATATTGTATTTGCTCTAAAGTGATTTATTTGAACAGAAGTAATGCTTATAGAATAAATGGTGGTGGATAAGGCATTCAATAGGACCCAGAGATGGTAGACATGGTATTAGCATTGTGTGTAGACAACACAAATCAGAACCCATAATAATGCTTTTCCAGTAAGAATGAAATACCCTCCCTCCATGATGAAAGTGGGCCAATGTAATCAGCCTGCCACAAGTTAGCAGGGTGTGGTAACATATCAAGAACTGAGTGTTGGTCACTGCTGCTGGCAAATTGGACACTCAACAGTGGTTATACCCAGATTAGCCTTGGTGAGCAGATACCTATGAAGCTGAGCCCAGACATAACCTCCATCCAAACCACCATGGCCACTTTCTTCCTGACCCCTTTGGACAATGACAGGAGTGGCTGGGAAAAGGCTAACTGGTATCAGCACAACAGATCATCCTATCTACCTGAAAATAAGTTCCTTCTCAGCTAATGAAACAGTCAACTGAACATTTACAGGGGACACAAATAACTTCATGTTTTACTCCCATTCAGGAAATTCTATCCACACACCTCTCCCCAATAGAGTTATTCTCCAATTTTTCAGCATGTTCCTTCTAAACCCTGACAATCCATCCAAACTAATGGTCACAACACATGAACCTGTATACAAATGCACATCTGGTCATTTTTACTTCCAAGCAAAATAAACTACCAGATACACTGCTTGAGGTTCTAACTTTTGTATGGACTTCCCTCCAAAACATTCCTTTATTAATATCCCAGAAAGGGGCTGTAGTGCAGCAGCTGTCCTATTTTAGATGGTGTCTGTATGTTGTGTTAAACCCTCTGTAAAACTAGTCCCAAATTTTCACATTTTCTGAGGAACTCTCTAAGAAACCAAACCTGTGGGCTGGGTAAGGGAAGAGAAGGTGGAAGAATTGGTGGCCACAGACATTTAAGACACTTCTTCATTAACTTACTTGTGCCTTCAGGTACTCCTAGAGCCTGATCTCTTCTAAGCCACTTCCTTCTGATGATGGAGTGCTGCAGCGCTTGCCTAACTTAATGGCTTAGTGGGTCAGACATTTCATGATGGGCCCCTCAATTTTCATGGTAAACATTCAGTCTCTACTAAGGCCCTCAAAAGAGGCTAAAAGCTATTTCTCAAAAGGAGAGTAATTATCAACAAAAGATGACAAGCTTTGCCTCAAAGCCCCACATTTCTTCACTAGTTATTCTTATTTAGAACCCCATCAAAGGCTCCCACCAGCATTTTTGAATGCCACTGACACTTCAAGAACCATTGTATATGCTGGATCATTATGGTCCATGTGACAAAGCAGCTCACATGGCGGTCTGGGCCTTTTGCAGAGCATCCTTTTATTCCAGTCCCCAATCAAAACTAGCAGCTTTTGTGTTTCTTGATAAATGGGTCAGAGTAGCTTACTTAAAAGACAAATATGTTAGCTCCATACTGCTTAGAGGCCAACCATTTATTCTGCCTGTTTTTCTCTCTCTCTCTCTTTTTTTTTTTTTTTTTTGTTATTGTTTTGTAGGACTAGGAAGATGCAACAGATTGGACTTCCCCAGGAAAGAGATATCTTGACATTGTCTTCCTCATTGGATGTCTACAAATTTTACTCATGTGAAGGGTCCTGAATTTTGGTTGAATTTATTAACCACCCACTGACATGCAAATATAGTACAAATAATTCTAGAGTAGGTGTACTCACTAGGTCCAATCAGCATAACACCATCAATTTAATGGTCCAGAATGATGAGTTTTGGAAATGCAATTTGATCAATACAGCCTCATACTGGATTATAACATAGGGCTGAATATTTGCTATACACCTGAAAAGAAGGACATTGAATCTATGTTTGCTGGCCTTGCCAGCTGGTAACAAACTAGCAAGTACTGAAAAATAGGTTTTGTAAAATCAATAGCTTCATACCAAGAACCTGGGACTGTGTTAATTTTTTCAACCAATGATACTATATGTGAAACAGCAGCTGCAATTAGAGTAACCACCTGGTTTAGTTTATGATAATCCACTGTCATCCTCTAAGATCATCTGTTTCCTACACTGGCCAAATAGTAGTGTTGATTAGAAATATGATACAATCATTACCCTTGCATTCCTCAAACTTTGATAGTGGCTCTAATCCTCAGCATACATGTGTGAATCTCTTTCTGATTTCTAAACTTTCTATTCAGTTTCTTTGGTGAAGGAATCTATTTTTTCAATAATACAACACTCTTGATTATCTTAGCTTTTTGATAAATCCTAAAATCAGATTATGGAGTCCTCAAACTTTATTTTTCTTTTTCAAAATTGTTTTGATTATCTTATTCCTTGGATATAGATTATAAAATCATCTTGTCTAATTCTGAAATAAAAATGCCTTACTTAAATTTTAATTGCATTAAATGTATAGATCCCTACCAAGATAATATTTCTTTATTTCTTCTTTTTATTCAGATTTCAAGACCAACATTACCTATCCAATATTTCCAAATATTTTGTACCAATCTGTAGGCTGTTTTTACTTTCTTGATAAAGAACATTAATGCAAAATATTTTTCAATATTTTTGAAGTCCCAAATATCTATTTTTTTTTAATTTTCCTCCTGATCTTTGGTGTACATGGTAAGGAATTATTGCCTAACACAATATCCTGCAAAGGTTCCCTTAGGTTTCCCTCTAGAAGTTTTTCTTAGTTTCCTAATAAGCAAAGTCCTAAAGTGGCTTGAATTAAATCATGGATTAACCACTTAGAATGAGGTAGGAAGTGTTCCCTCTCATTCAATTTTGGGGAAGATTGGTGATTTTTGAACTTTGGTGATATTCACCAGTGAAACAATCTGGTCCTGTGATTTTCTTGGATGTTACATTTTAATTGCTGATTTGATCTCTTTAGTTGTTTTGGTCTGTTGAAATCCTCTATTTTTATTGTCAGTATACTTTATATATTTCTATAAATGCATCCATTTTTTTCTAGTTTATTTATTTGTTGGGGCACAATTGATCCTAGTGTCCTCTTATACTCCATTTTATTTCTGTGGCATTGAATAAATACCCATGTGGTTATCTTTATCAGAACTCTTTAATCCTTTATGCTGTTGTGATCCACTGCCTTCTGTCCTTTCATTTCCATCTGAAAAACTCCCTTTAGCGTTGTTTTTGGACATGTAAGGCAGTGATGAACTCAGATTTTGTTTATCTGGGAATGTCTTCATCTGTCCCTTAGTTTTTTATCCCTTATTTTTAATACGGACTTGCTGGATATAAAATTCTCTTTTGAGATTGTTTTCTTTCAACACTTAATTATTTTATCTCACTGCTTTCATGCCTCCATGGCTTTTGTTGAGAAATCAGCCTTTAATTTGGATTGTGACTGCCTTTTACATAACATTTGCTTTTCTCTTACAACTTTCAGAATACCCTCCTTGTCTTTTCATTATACAGTTTTTACTCTCTGGGCATGGTTCTTCTCAAGATTATCCTGTTTGTAGTTCCTGATCTTCATGAATGTGTGTTCATGGCTTTCTTTCTATTATAATAGTTTTCTGCCATTTTTCTTTCAATATTCCTCTTGCTCCTTTGTCTTTTTTTTTTCTTAGACACTTTTTATAACTATATTGTCATTTTGAGATGTCCCACATGTCTCAAAGTCTCAGTTCACACATTTTTTTCTCCTTTTTACACTGAATCATTTTAATGGAACTTTGTTCAATTTTACTAATTCTTTATTCTATATACCCAAATTCTGGTCCTCTTCGATGACTTCTGTTGCTTTATTGTATTCTTTTTGATGGGCATGATTTCCTGTGTCCTAGTTTGCCTGGAAACATGTACATTTTAATATTTTAATATTTTAACTATATGAATGTATCCATGAGTTGTCTGCTTCTTAATTTCACATGTATTTGGTTATTAGCCAAATAAATAATTGAGTGTCAAGAAGTAATATATAAAAAAAAAAAAACAGATCAATGCAAAAAACACCTTCCCCTATGTCCACTGTATCCCATTTGTGCACTGCATCCACCTCAGGAGCCCACAAGGGAGGTAAGCAAAAGAAAAACTTAGGAGGAAAAGGAAACTTGTTCATACCTGCACAGCCGACGTCCACTCCAGACAAACAGACAAGCAAGCATGGCCATTCTTTATTTGCAGGGCTATTTATAAACTACAGTTTTTTCACTCAAAGTTATACAAAAAGAATGCAGAATGCAGATCTCCAGAATCATGTCTGCTGTGCTCAGGAAATATGTGCACTAGGCTGAGGACTTTATGAATTTAATACAAGGCAGGCTGAATCAAGGGAACACAGGAAACAGAGCCAAGTTCCATAGCTAATCGAGCAGCAGGGCTGCTGCCTAGGCAGTTAACCCTCACAGGCCATTGCCTGAGTTTTAACCATCACTCACCATGAATTTTGAAAATTTTCTTTCTGTTAGCTGGTGTTCTCCATAGGAATTTAGATCTCCCATCAAGATCAGTAGGAATCATGTGGGATCCTTTCATTTTATAAGCATTTATTTTCTCTTGGGCTTCTTTATGGGCCTTAGAAGTCCCCATTTACTGGAATTGGAATTCCTCTCCTATCCCTATGGAACAGAATTTCCCATGTTCTGGATGCTTTATTGTAAGATTCAAAGCTAGGATTCCTATGCCCCAGGCAGATTTGAATTGATTGTTTCTTACACTGCTTTAACTGATTGCAACCTGATTCTGCCTGCAGGGTAAGTTCTGGGAAGAGCTAAAAAGAGATGAGACTCCTGGGAAATGATTTGAGGCTGCCATTGGATAGATTGGAAACCACATACTTGCACTGCAGTATGCCTAGATGGATTACTCTGATCTCTCCAAAACAGAATCAGTGATCCACTGTAAGAGCTCAGGTGCTCTACACAATGTGTCACTGAGGAGTTAGCTAGAGGTGAACTTGTATTATTAGATTTAGGTTGTATTTCTTCATTCAGGACTAACCCTGTTACTGCAAATCTTTAACTATTTTCTGGAGGTTTAGAAAGATAGTTTCGCCCTTGATTGTAATTTTCAAAGTTTCTGTTGCTGAACAGAACTCAGAGTGCCTTATGCTGCCATCTGAATTTTCTAGAAGCACCCATAATAATCTTAAGAGCAATAAAACAATTAAAAGTTGCAAATTTTATCCTTAGAAAAACATTAACAATATAATGAAATGAAATATGGTTAAAAATCCAATAGAAAAATAAATTTTAATATTAAATAGTATATTAACCAAATAGAAACCAAGAAAAAAGAATCAGAATTGCAAATACTTGATATGAAAATAGCAAATAAATAACAATTTTAAATGTAAAGGAAATAGACGCTCCAATTAAAGGCCCTATAATTATTTCAATTAAAATGTAAGGGCCAACTACATGATGTTTCTAAGTGATAGATGAATAGGAAATGACGTAAAAATGTATATCTGTAAATGTAAGCATCGGAATACAACTGTGTAAAATTACTCTCATATTAGAAAGAGATATTTGTATTCCAGACATGGGAATGAGACTATAAAATATCAATAGAACCAATTTTCCAGAAATTTATAAAATTCTTTAAAAGAGCCTCAAGTCACATAAGAAATTGAGAGAATTAAAAGCAGGAATGAATTTTAAAAAAGTAATGACATTGAATAATTTTCAGGGATAAAGGTATAATTTTGTTGAAATTTAAGAAAAAGAAGCCATGTTTCTTTCTGTTTCTTACTCCTGATTTCTACAAAAATAATTTTAGGGGAAGCAGATGTAGCTCAAGTGATTGGGTTCCCATCTACAATATGGGAGGCCCCGGGTTCAATTCTTGGGGTCTCCTGTTGAAGGCAAGGTGGCCTGTGCCACAGAGAGCTGATGGACCTGGACCCCATGGAGAGCTGATGGCCCATGCCCTGTGGATCATTCCCAGTGCCTCCTAAAGAGAAAGAGGACAAGAAAAGACAAGCAGACACAGAAAGAACACACAGTGAATAGACACAGCAAGTGCAAACAATAACAAGGGGGGAGGAATAAAAAAAATTAGTATTGGAGGTTAAATATTTGATTCCCATCAATAAAGATTCAACAAAAAAGATGAATCATAAAAAGTTTTGTGAAATATTCTTTCTTTCACTAATTCTTACATTATTTATTTATTTATTTATTTATTTATTTTATTTTATTTTATTTTATTTTAAGATTTTATTCTACTTATTCATTTATCCCCCCCCGCTGCCTGTGCTCGCTGGGCCAGCCAACCACGCCGTGTGGGCGGGCCCACCCCCACCAGGAGGCCCAGGGAACTGAACCCGGGGCCTCCCACATGGTAAACGGGAGCCCCACCGATTGAGCCTCAGCTGCCTCCCTCTTACATTATTTAAAGTACACTTAATGAGTAAATATAAAAACTGATTTCAATGCTGGGAAGAAAATCTCCTTCATGGTGATTTTCAAGGTATGAGTTGATTCTATTGAGGTAGGTTGACATAGAACATCTTAAACCCCAAGATCAGCTATTGTGAAATAAATTGATGATGAGGTTTTGCTCTTCATATAAGCTTTTCTTAGAATCACTAAATTTTTGATGAGTTGAAAAATTGCACTTTAAAAAGTTCATCAAATATATATTAGTCATTCCTTGATCCAAAACATCATATTCTCTCCTGAAATTCTGCAGTGTGAACAGTGTCTCTTGTACCATTTGCTTCTACATCTAAATGAAAATTGATTTCATTATCAATTAATTAATGAAAGAGTCACAAGAATGGATTTCATCTAGTTCTATATAAAGGAAGTAAGCTTTTGGACATTAATATAATTATAAAAAAACTTTATTCATCTCAGCAAATATTTTTACTTTCTTTTCCCATATTTTTTAATATAATAAAACCAATACATTAAATAATAAAACAAGTTGCACAAACATTGCTGTGGATGATTACAACAATACATATGCTGTGTTGATGAATTAGTAGACACTCAAAACCTAACTGGAGAACCTCTACCATGTTTTCCTTGTGATGCCTCAAAAATGTTCATTCATTAGCTGGTACACATTCTTAGAAGTTTGTTATGCTACACCAATGCAAAATGCATGAATTTGTGGGCTTTACAAAAGGCTATTTTAGCTTAGGTCAAGGTGTATTATATATATTTAATGATAAGGGAAAGTTTCTACTGAAAATTCAGTGTGATAAAAGTATATAAACAATTAAGCATAAGTAAAAATAAATTTTATGTGCACAAAATAAAATACCTGGAAGAAGGTATACCTAAAGAATAACAATATTTATGAATGATTTTGCTTTTTGTCTTTGAATTTTGTTATATAATAATTTTTGAACATTGGTTCAATCCTATGACAGTGTTCACTTTTAAATATAAAACTATTTCATTGTAAAAAAATGTGCTATTTGTGAGAAAAACTTATGATTGACAAATTTCTAGACAAATAATACTAGAAGAAGTTTTTCAATGACTTTGACTTATGGTAAGTATTAATCTCAATATTAGAGATTTTTAGTTTTTCTCAAAAAACGGAAATATTATTAGAAAGATATACATATACTTATACATATTATGTAGGCTTTATTTAAGTAATGCTAGGGTTTGTAGAAATGGAAGTATAGAACTTATGGAATTATATTCCTCAAAAATGTATATATATAGAAAATATAATTGTTGGAGGAAATTTGATTAATCTGTTAAATAGTATATGAAAATTAATATTAATGTATGCTTTATATTAAAAATACATATAAGATTTTAATTTGTGATATGTCATATTTACTAAATAACATTGGATACAAAAGAACAGTAAATGATACATTAAAACTCTTTAAAATTGTTTATTCCATAGCTAGCATTTTTTATTTGTTGAAATTAAATATATCGAAGTCTAGGGTGTTAGGAGCATGATCTGTGGACTCAATCTTGGTAGAATCATAAAGCCAACAATACTTAAAAGTTGTGATTCTGGGTAAGTTACTTAACTTTCTGTGTCTTTTTACTCCTCTAAAACTGTGTACAATAGTAATAGCTATGGTATAGTATCTGGATAAATGTGGAAATGAAGAGATTTATAATGGTGTCATGTTCATTTTATTTATGGAACATAAATATGTATGTGTCTCTTTTTCTGTTATATAATATCCAAATATTGATTTTACCTAATTATAATTGGCAGACAAAACTAAGATTCTTTCAGTCATATTTTATAATTTACTTTTTAAAAATTATATAGGCAGATTTTAATTTTGGATTGTTAAAATCAGTTTTCTTTGTCAATAAAGGGGATTATCTGTTTTAGTGGTTAAAAATTCACACAAAATCTATTAATTTTATCATTTATTTTTATTAAACTAGGGGTTTTCAAATTTACACTCATAAAAATATTTTATGAATCTTTTTACATTTGTAGCCTTATCAGTATTTTAATAATTCATCAAAATATATTTAAATGGAATTACTGTAGCAAAAGAAATGAATATTTACATAATTTTTGGTAACTATAATCAAGTAGCTTTCCAATTTAGTTTTAACTGAACTTATTACAATTATTTTAATTATAAAATGAATACATTTCCCTATTAAAAATTCAAAGTTTACAGTAAGTTAGAGGGTGAAACATAAAATTGTCCTTTCAAAACTTACTGTTTCCCAATCCCATTCTCCAGAGGTAATTGTTAATATTACAGGTTTTTGAGATTACACATTTACGTAATATTTGTTTTAATATCCCTTTCTATATACATGTGGTATCATTATTTTCCATGTTTCTATAAATATACAGATTTGACACAGTTTTCTAGGAAAACAAATTTGGAATAGCATTTTCTCTGCTTTATTAGTAAAGTGAAATCATGATATATATATATATATATTTTTGTTTATTTGTTTATTTATTTTATATTTTAAAAGATGCTTAGATTAAATAAATGTTACACAAGTATTACAGGGATTCCCATGTTCCCCACCTCCCATAACCTCTCATATAAACATCGTTCATTAGTGTGGCACATCACCTGCACTGGATATACACACCCTGGGGCTTTGTCACTAAGCATGGACCATAGTTCACATTGTAGGCCACACTCTTTCCCACACAGTTCTGCATGTTATATGCTGATGTAAAATGGCCTATATCTGTCATTGAAATGTCATTCAGGACAATTCCCAAGTCCCGAAAAATCCCTTGTATTACAATTGCTTTTCCCTCTCCCTTTCCCAAAAGCATCCAGTGGCCACTGGCTCCACCTCAATGTTGTATTTTATTCTATTGCTTGAATCACAATATGTCTACAACAGAATACCACTGAGTCCACTCTAGTCCATAGCTCTTCCCCCAATCCTGAGGAGTCTGGGATGGTGATGTCCACTCTACCTCTAAGTGAGAGGGGGCTTATATCCCATGGATAAGATGGATGGGGTTATCCTGCCTGCAGCTGCAGACACTCTCCATTCCCTGGGATGGCCATTGTCAATCATCATCTCCTCACCAGGTTTCTCTTATTTTTCCAACTGACATTCTAGCCCAAATTTGGGTTTAGTATATCTTTATAATTTAGCTCATTTCTTTGTATCTGGTTATACTATGGCCAACTCTTTCACCCTCTGACAAATTTGAAATGGTTCTTTTGTTACATCTAAATCTCTTGGAATTCAAATTACTTGGAAGGTTCCAACTTCAACTTTTTGCTGGGTTCATGAAATTCTATGCATTAAAAAAATTTTTTTTAGATTTTTAATAATTGTTAGAGTTAGAGGAATAATTTTACAGATTTCTTCATCCTAAATAGAAGTGGAAATTCTAAATTCTCTTTTAAATTCTACATGTATCAAACAACAAATTGATTTGTCAATCTAATGAAATCAATTCTGTCCTACTTTTAAAAAACAATTCTTTCTCTCTAGTTTCTATGATTCAGTTAGGACCTTCATTACTTCAGAAGATATGGTCAGAAAAATTGATAATCAGTGGACAAAGTGAAAATATAATTTTGTTCTTTCATTCTATGTATTAAAGTGCTTAAAAGAATGAACTCTGTAGTCAGGAAAATTAGTTTTTAATGCTGTTATCACTAATGGGCTATAAATTTTTGAACAAATAACCTGTTTATATGCATCTGTTTTCTCATGTGTGCCCTGTCATAATTGGTGAGAACAGACCCTCATCTTGGAATTGTTATGAAGATATATGAGTTAGTTTATGTAGAACATCTATATATTTATAGTAATAAATAAACAGCTAGAAGTGCTGACTATTGCTCTTAGCTATTACTCTTTCCTTGACTTAATATTCATTAAAACTATATATATATTCTGAGTAAATTATATTATGCAGAAACTAAATTATGTCTTGAAGATACAATTGTGTGCAGACAAGATACTACCTTAAAGCAATTTTCAGTATTAGTGCAGTGGTAGATCTAAAAAGTAATTAAACTGTCAAGTGGCCACTGGCTCCACCTCATTGTTATAATTTCTTGCATTGTAAGTTTGTGTGGGATGTGGTGGGAGGTGTGGGAGGTGGGCAACATGGGAATCCCAGTGGGTTCCGTGTAATATTTTAGGTAATCTAAGCACCTCTTAAAATATATGTATGTATATATATATAAATAACATTTTTGTAAGCAAATACACATATATGCATATATATTTATATATCATTTTACAAATGTTTGTATGTATTGTGAGAATTTTGATTTTTACCCATAATAAAAAATAAATAAATAAATAAATAAATAGTAATTAAACTTTCATACCACCAAATATTAACTGATGACTCTGTTATGTGATAAAAATGAAAAGTCAAAATTAGCAATGAAAGTCAGAAATTTGTTCTTGAGGAAAAGATAATTGAGCTGAGATATGAAGGATGAATTGTTATTAACTTGAGCGTTAAATATAATGATTTTCCTTATTAACTTGATGAATAGAAAATCTTGCACATTTTTTATTTTCACTACTTTGTTTCTACATTAATAGTAGAAAAAGAGGTTAGTTCAATGTTCATGCAGATTAATTAGATATCAATTTGTCTAATTTGTGGATGAGATTATTGGCTGGATATTGGTAAGCAAAAGTGAATACATTCTTATTCTTAGTGCTAATCTGTTCCTTTCTCATAGAAAAATAATTTTGTTAATTTGAAAGAGCTACTTAATGGTTAAACCAATGTGCAACATGGTTAAATTTGCCTTCATAATTCAAAACCATGATTTGAATAGAAGGATGGAAGAATACATAGCATGACCCTGGGTTGCTGTAAACATTTTGATTTTTGTATGAGATGGGTATTCAGAAATGGTTAAGCAGTAATTTATTCTTTTATTCCAGAAAAATCAATTGAAAGATCATAATCAAGAAAATTAATTTCAAGATGTAGTGGTTTCAAAAAACTGGAATTCTTTATAGGATAACATGATATCCACATTATACTCAGTGTTTTGAAAATTAATTTTTTCCCCAAGAGGACTTTGAGAATAGATTTAAACCACACTCTGCTATCAAACATGTGTTTCTTCCAAGAGAGATATATGTGTTTTCTATTCATAACAGATTAGAAATTGAGGTCCTGAAAATTATTGGATTAGATCGTAAATTCAGCCCTTGGTGGGCTGATATAAAAGGACACTAACTCAAGATTACATACAGAAAGAGAGAGAGCTCCATATACATGACAGAGGAGAAAACTTTGATCCTGAAAACCTGGGAAGAGAGATGATCCATTTGTCTGATAATTAGCAGCTGAGATAGGAAGAAGCTGGACCTTTGGAGCCTTAAGAGGAAGAAGGCCTGAGAGACTCGGCAGAGATCTGCCATCTTGGTTCAACACGTAGCAACAGACTTTGATGAGAAAGCAGCCTTGAGTTGTACTCTTTTTTAGGCTCTTGTAAATGCAAGCCTCTATCCCAAATAAATACCTTATATGAAAGCCAACAAATTTCTAGTACTTTTCATTAGAAACCCTTTGGCTGACTAATACAAAGCCAATTTTAAAAATGGGTAAAATTAGAATACATTTTCCCACAAAATATATAAATAATCAATAAGCACATGAAAAGATGCATAACATCAATACCATTAGGTAAATGCAAATCAAAAGTACAATGAGATAGCATTGCATATCCACTAGAATGCCTAGAATAAAAAGAAAAAATAGAAAATAACAAGTGTTGGAGATGATGTGGAGAAATAAAACACTTGTTCATTGTTGCTTAGAATGTAAAATGATGTTGTTGCAGCTGCTGCCAAAAACAGTTTGGAGGTTCCTCAGAAAGTTAAGTATATGATCAGACAATCCCACTTCCAGGTATATACCATACAGAATTGAAATCATGGGCTTGAACAGATATTTTCATAGGGGGGACTAATCACAATTGGCATAAGATGGAAACAACCCAGCTGCAGCAGTTTGATATTGTTTATGAATTCCAAAAATACATATTGGATTATGTTTCTTAACTGGTCTGCTCCTCTGGGCACATTAGATTATATTGGATTCAGAGTTTCACTTTTCTTGATTAAATAATGATTAGGGCTTTGATTGGGCCACATCAGTAGCACATTGTGTCCCTGCCTCCTTGGTGGATGGGGGCTCACAGAGAAACTGCACTGCAGAGGATGGAGGTTGGAATTTTGATCCTGGAGCTTGGGAAGTAAGCACACAGAGGAGCTTGGTTGTGAGGCAGAGGCCCTGGGAAGAGAGACGTGCCATTTGCCTGACAGTTCATAGCTGGTCTTGTGGAGAGAGCAGAGTAGATGATACCAGAGACAATCGAGGCTCAGGGAGAGAGAAAAAGCCTGGAGAGCTTGATAGTCTACAGCTGACCTTGTGGCAAGAACAGAGCAGCTAAGCCTGGAGAGAAATGAGCCATTGGAGAGAGATGAGACTTATCCCAGCCTGTAGCTGATACTGGAGAAGCTGGGACCATGGAGCCTTTAGAGAAAGAGGAAGACTCAATGTTGGCAGCCATCTTGCCCCAACACAGGGCAGCAGGTTTTGGTGAGGGAAGTAACTTACAATTTATGGCCTGGTACTTTAACTTCTACCCCAAATAAATAATCTTTTATAAAAGCCAACAGATTTCTGGTATTTTTCCTCAGCATCCCTTTGGCTGACTAATATACCAATTGTCTATCATCAGTTGAATGGAGAAGGAAATGTGTTATATACATTAAAAGCAATAAAGAATTTTATTACACCATAAAAAGGAATTTATTTCTCAAACATGCAACAACATGCAGGCAATTGAAGACATCATATTGGTTGAAATAAGCAAGCCTCAAAAGGACAAACACTGTATGATTTCAGTGATAAGAAGTAATTAGAATATGCAAATTCATAGTGTCAGAAACTAGAATACAGGTTACCAGGGCCTAGGCTGTGGGTAGGGAATGGGGAGTTAATGCTTAATTTCTACAGTTTCTGTTTGGGATGATGGAAAATTTTGCTAATGGATGGTGGTGATGACAGGACAAGGTCAATAGTAATACCACTGTATTCTATATTTGCAAATTATTAAAATGCAAAATATTAGGTTATATATGTATGGTAGTTTGAGACTGTATGTACCCCTAATATCATATTCTTAAAGGACATTCCTTTGGGTGTGTATCTATTTTGTGTCAGACCATTTGATTATGTTACTTCAGTTAAGGCCTTTCCAAGGGTAAGTCTTAACAATCTTACTGATGCTCCTTATAAGAAAATGAAATTCAGACAAAGAGACACAATGCCACAGAAGCAAGAAGGTGAAATCAATGAAACCTGGAAGAGAAGGGATATACCAACAGATGCTGTCTTATGTCTTACAATGTGACAGAAGAGTCCAGGATTTCCAACAGCCAGTCTTCATATCACACTTGAGATTCACAAATATTTTTACTATATATAGAATTAACTTTTTGCCCTATCACTCTGTAGAGTTTTTCTTCTTTTACTGTTATTGTTTCTTCTGGGAAGCCAGCTATAATTGATGTTTCCTTCTTCTTTCAGACCAAACATTCTGCTGTTACCATAAGTATGACTATTTGCAAAAGAAGGGCAAAAGGGCATGCCTGACCCTACATGACAAAGGAGAAACTCATCTCTCAGTGAGAATGTGATTTATTGCAAGTGCAGGAGCCAGGAACTGGGGGAATCTTCCCCAAACCAATTCAAAGTAAGAATGGGAGCCATGATTTTTTTTTTTAGGCAAAGAAAAGAGGATAGGAGTTAAAGGGAGTAAGTGCAATTTTTCAGTCCTGTGTTGTCTCAAGCTCATTAAATGCTTTTGTTTTCCCAGTTTCAGAGGGTAATTAACCACATTTTATATATTGTTGTGCAGGTGACTACATGCAAGGTCTTCATGACTCCTTTCTCAGCCAAACACTCAAGGATATCAAAGCTTATTTTTTGTCTCAAAGGAAAGTTACAGATTTATTGGGTCATAAGGAGATCCTGACACCATTCTGTCTGGTTTTGGCTTGAGATGTTACCTTATTCCTGTAAGTAGCACTGAGAAGGTCTGGTTAATAATTTGCTGGGAATTAAGTATAAAGAATAAACTAGATTAATAGAAAACTAGCACCACAGGGTCTGAGGGAAGTTATTAGAATTTTTAGAGCTACTTAAATGAAGAAAATTTTAATAAGCATATTTTCAACTATCACTGCTTATCAAGACTTCTTACTCTTACATTTCTAAAATTCTTTCCAGAGTTTGTTTTACTGGCAGTCAAACTTAGTCACAGTCAAGCTCACCTGTAAGTGGAAAACCAGAGCATGCTCAGACAGACACATTGTGCTCTTCCTCTTGAACAAATCCTGAGGCAATACAAACAAAAACCACCATCCTCAGAACAAAGATTCAGGGATGAGGAAGCATCAGAAGCAAATGACATGCAAAGGGTGCCTCAAGATGGAAGACAAGTTTCAGTCCACTCACATATTTCAATCATATATACTTAATCTTTTAAACTACCAATCAGAATATGTCAATCTTTATCTTCATATTTTTCCCACCTCCTTTGGTTTCCATCCTATAAATCTCCCTGAAGTTCTTGGATTGGGGAAACAGATTTGAGCTTGCCTCCTGTCTCCTTGCTAGTCAACCTGCAAAAAAATCTCTTTCTCTTCTCAAAAATCCTGGTGACACAGTACTGGGTTCTATATACACCAAGCAGAAAGCCTATTGCTGGGTAAAAATTTGGTGACACAGATGTGACCGTTAGGTCTCAGGATTGATGGCCTAAGAATCTGTGGACCCTGGAAGGGAGGATGGACTCTCTGAGCTGACTCTAAGTGGCACCTCTTTGACTGCTTTCTCTAGCATGGTACACCATGCCCTTCTGCCCATTTTGAGGAAAGAAATGTCTCTGGCAGCAGAATTCTCCTGGTTGGGTAACTTCACATGGGTTCCTATTCTCTTTTGAATATATACCATAGAAATGTGGGTTTGAATCCTGCCTTTAAGGTAATGTCTGCCTGGGAGTATTTAGTCATAGAATATACTTATAAGTATCTGGAGTACTGGATTTTTTTTAAAAAAGTTCTCTGATTTAAAAATTTCCCTTGTAATTAGTGTGGTTTAAAGTAGAGATTATATTCTGTTGATGAGCATTAGAGACTCTCCATCAGCTGACCTGAGTTTGGCAGTTAAATGCTACTTGAGTGACTTTAACCTTTTAGTTAGAAGCCTCTGCTTCTGAAGAAAAAGTCTCCCATGCTAACATAATGTGGTCATGGACAGGTAAGACTGATGATAAGTTGACTGTCACTTTCAAGACCATTTCTGTACAATTAAGGACAGCTGGTCACAGGTTGACAACTAAAGCAGACTGCTCACCAGGTTAAAGAAGTATCCTGTTCAAGCCACACTGTAAAATAAAACAATAATGAAAACCCTGGAAACATCTCCTTATGATGTGAGGTTTGGTGTTCTCAGAAAAAACCATCACTGTGGGTTATTCTAATAGCATACTAGACAGCAGTCCATTGGGTTGTAGTTTACACAATTGGTCCATGTTCCACTGTGAGCCTATGAGAAGAAAATCAATAGTCTTCTTTTTAAATATAGCCTGGCCCCAATATAAATTGGAGTCAGAGGAACACTGGCCAAAGAATCAATCTTTAAATTATAATACTAGCCTGCAATTAAATATGATTTGAAAAAGGAAAGAAAAATGGGATGAGATTCTGCATGTTCAGTCATTTTATGTTTTTATGTCAAAATAAGAAATCACAGAAAATGTGTTATGTTATGGTTCAGAGGGAAGGGACTTAGGCAAAACAGGCTTAACTGAGTCACCAGACTCTTCAATTAAACCTGTATTGCCTGATTCAAAACCATATAATGATCTACTGCTATTGCACTTAATGCCTCCTTCTGTTCCCCCTCCATATGCATACAAAGGAACCCACCAGTCCTCCAGTGATCATTAAGTCAGGATTATACCCTCCATTGCCTACTAGGAGATAAGGAATGATCTCTCCATCTTTCACCTGACAAGGTACTCAGTTCTACCTGGGAATGCTCAATCCCAGGCAAGGCAAGTCCCACTCAGAGAAGTCCCTGTAGGCTAAATGGGGAAGGCAACCCTAGAGGGATTGTATATGTGTGATATCCCTTCTCCAGTTCCAGTCTATGTAATTGGAAATATAATATGCTTTCCTATTGAGATGACCCTAAAAAGATGGAGAATCTATTTACTTCTATTTTTGCTACTAATAACCCTATCTTGGCAGGTATTCAGGCCATCCTGAACATTCCTCACACCTGAGAAATGTAGCATGAATTTTGAAAAACATGAGTGGACCAATAGACTGCATGAATTTTAACCCAACTGTCTGATTCAGTCCATATATTAGTAGTATTAGCCATCCCTGGAATGGAGCCCAGATGGGACATGAATGAACTCAGAGACTGAAACAAATTATATGATTATAAAGCCCTCTGGAACACTCCTTACACTTGAGGAATGTAGGATGACTTTTGAAAGGCCAAGAGTCTGCATGATTTCCCACCTAGCGATCCAATTCATACATCAGCAGCAATAGCCATAATAGTAGAGATGCAGAAGGTAGTCTTGAGGCCAGATAGATTTTTAAAAGTTCAAAAAATGCAGCTAGGGCCCAAAAAAAGAAGACTTCCACTCTTTGTGCATGATGTTTGTGGCATATAGACAATATACTGACTTGGATCCAGAGCACCTGATAATACAAATGTAGTCTATGTGATCTTCATCAAAGTGCTCCAGATATAAGGAATAATCTACAAAATTTGAAAGGGAGATTAAGAATGCCTTTGTCTCTGGTAATTGAAATTGCTTTCAGTATCTACAAAAATAGAGACCAGATCTAGGAAAAACAAATGAGGTGGTGCCAATACACACTGCTAGTTGCATCTATAAACTACGACCTGACAGGTATAAGGAAAACATCAGTGAATGGAAATAAATGATCATGTTTAAGACCCTTGGGCCCTCCTGCCACTAACCAAAAGAACCACCCCCATTAGGACCACAACAGTGTGCCTATTACAAACATGACGGGCACAGGAAATGGGAGTGTCTAAACCACCCAAAGCAGGGACAACCAAGAATTGCACACAAGTCAGCCTATCAAATGCTCCAGCTTACTGAGATTGCAAGGGACAGGACTGACAGAGCCCTACATGTGTTCACAAAGGGATTCAAAAATGCCCCAACTCTATTTGGTGAAAGGCTAGCTATGGATTTAAGAGAGCTTCAACTTTAAGTAGGAATTTTATTACAATATGTAGGCCATATCCTGATTGCCATTACCACCAAGCAGATCAGAATTCTGTCTTAACTCTTAACTTCCTGGCAGACCAAACATGCAAGGACTCAAAAAAAAAAAAAAAAAAACTAACTAACTTTCAAAGCTTACTGTGAAATATCCAGGATATGAGCTGTCTGAAGGAGAAAGTAATTTGTTGCCTGAAAGGAGCTAGATACATTAAGTAAAGTGGTTGTACCAACCACTAAGAAAGAGCTTTGATGGTTTCTATGAATGACTGGATTTTGTTATATGTGGATTCCAAATTTTGGCTTATAGCCAAACCTCTATGTGAAGCCCTTAAAGGAAAAGTCAATGAGCCCTTAAATTGGAATGCCAACTCTTAGCAGGCATTTCATGTTATTAAATAAAAGTTTTAACAAGCACCATCACTTGGCTTCTCAGATGTAAGGAAATTTTTTATCTATTTGTGCACATGTGGCAGAAAATAAGACTCGGGGTATTAACACAAAATTTCAGTAGTACACCAAGGCTTGTTGCTATTAATAGGTGTCATTAATAGGTTGGTATGTGGGAATTCTGTATTTTAGGCATGATTGTTCTGAAAACCTGTGTGGCAGTTTGATATTATTGATAAATTCTAAAAAGAAATATTGATTATATTTGTAAACTGGTCTATTTCTCTGGGCATATAATATTGGATTGGATTCAGAGGTTTCACTCTTACATGATTGAACTATGATTAAGGCTTTGATTGGGCCACATCAATAAGATGTTGTGTCCCCATCCTCTTGGTGGGCGGAGACTCACAGAGAAGTTTACAAGTTAGAGGAGTTAATTGGAGTTTTGAGATGGAGCCCTGGGAAGTAAACACACAGGAGAACACAGAGGAATAGAGATGGCTCCACAGACACAGCAGAGGCCCTTGGAAGAGAGATGAGCCATTTGCATGAAAGTTTACAGCTGCCATTGTGGAGAGTGCAGAGATCTATCATTTAGGATGAAGAAATCTTCAAAGACCATTTCCTCCTCCTTAACAACTTTAAAAAATCTTTAATCTAAAAAGCCACAAGTTTTTTTGATCCCATCAGAATGATGAGGTTGGAAATATCTAAGATATCAAATTCCAAGGAGGGAAAAGCACCTAAAAAAGGAGCTGGGACAAATGAACTTTTTTCCTCTCACTTTGACAGAGAGTGAAAGAAGATGTGGCCTGTGTGCAAGCACTTACAATTAATTCAGATAAAGTTTAGACAATTGTTAAAGCCAAGTGTAAGCCACAGTGCTAATAGGGAAAATTAGTGAGCACAGGTTTCACAGGACTGCATTCACTCTCAATACCTACTCTGCAGGTTTATACAAATGTTATTGAGAAAGGCCAGGGACAGCCTGGGAGACCTTCAAGAAAGGTCACTGCACAACCCACAAAATACCAAATATCATATACTTGCCATAGACACAAGTAAAATGTATCACAAAAATATCACAGAGAATGGGGAAGTTGAATTGTATCTCTACTACTCAAAGATTAATTATCTATAGGACAACCATTGTAAAAAGAGAAGACAAAATTGTCAATATAAGGAATGAAAAAAGTAATAACACTATAGTTCCACACAAATATTAAAAGGATAGTAATACAATGTAATACCATTAAATTTTATAATTTAGATAAAATATACAATTTTTTAAAGATGTTTATGCCAGAAAAATAAGTAACCTGGACAGCTCATTACCTGTTCAAGAAGCTGAATTTTTCCTTTAAAATAGTCCATATATAAATAAAAGGTAATTCTTTCCCAATGTGAAACTCTCACATTTCCATCAGACTGGGTTTTAGACAGCTAAGAGAAAACTCTTAGTACTTGCAGAATAGTACAACCTATTGGGAAATGGTAGAGCAACAAAATAGAAAAAACAAGGGTCCCATGAGTATTTCATGAAAAAAAGCCACCCACAAAGCCTAGACAGTAACATTCTGCAATGTTACATTCCAGGATAATACTTCCCCTGAAGTTGAGCTACTCTGTTTCTGAATTGCTTTTTCACAGAAGACAACATATTCTTGACTAATATAGGTTCTCGCCCCAGCCCAATCACCTGATATATTTTCCCTTTCCTTAAAAATTTCTGTCTTTCTCTAAATTGGACAATGCATGTATTTTTGAAAATATTTAGCTGATATTACCAATGTAATACTGTCTTCTTTAAGCATCTTTATATAGAATGCCTGCCAGCAATATATATCTTTCAAGTAGCCCTGCTATTTTTGTTAATTCTTTTTAAATAAAGAAACAATGTATTATTTTTTCAACCCTAATTAAAGTAAAATATTTTAAAGGAAAACAGTCACACCATAGAGTGGTGATGAAGAATGTCAGCTATAAAGTCAGACTGTCTGAGTTCAAATGTGAGCTTGTCCTTTAACCTGTTGACTGACCATAAATAACTTATGAAAGCATGCCTTGCCCTATTTTCATGTGTAAAATTCAGCCATTCAAATTCATCTATTGAGGCACTCTTACATGTCCTCAGGTACAGGGTTAAACATAATTGGCAATAATGTTGGGCTCATAGAGCTTTCAATGTGGAGGAAAAAAGAGAGGAAACAAAAGTTATAAGAAAAATGTATGGAATATAAGATGGGATAACTGCCATGGAAAGCAAATGCAACAAGGATGAAGGATGACACAGATGTGATTTTAAATAGGATTGTAAGGTATGGTCTTATGAGGAAAAGAATGAGAAAAAATTCATGTAGCTTTCTGGGCAAAAGGAAATTCAGGAAGAAGAAAACATGGAAAAAGTCCAAGCAGCATCAGGACTAATGAGTCTAAGAAAGCATGAGGTGGTCAGTGTGGCTGATTCAAATTGAGAATGGCAGATGAAATAATAAAGGATGAGCTCAAAGAAGTAAGAAGGAGGAGCAATATCTTGTTGATCATCTGGAAGCCCTTATAATGTTTTGATTTTTGCCTTTATTGTGATGGGATGTCTTGTAAGTTTTGTGAAGCAATGTGACATGGTCCAACATACTCTACATAGAGAAAATTAGAGGATTACTTTAAAAAAATTATTTTTATTTTTAAAGAAACTTTAGATTACATAAATGTTACATAAAAAATATAGGGGAGTCCCATATACCCCATCCCCTACCCTTCCCACACTTTCCCATATTAACAGCATCTTTCATTAGTGTGGTACATTTGTTACAATTGATGAACACATGTTGAAGGATTGTACTAACCAAAGACTACTATTTAAATCATGGTTTATACTTTGCCTTGCACAACTTTATAACTTTTGTATAATGGTCTGTATCTGTCATTGGGATGTCAAGCAGGATAATTCCAATGTACCATGTTGCACATATTGCACATATTCTTCTCATTCCCTCTCCTCAGAAATTCTGGTGGCCACTGACTTTATATCAATGAAACAAGTTCTTCCATTTCTCAAATAATCATAAGTCAATTTAGACCATAGTTTATTCCATCCTTATGTTTGTTCACTCCTCAATCTTGAGGATTTTGAGTTGGTGATGCACACCATGCCTCCATTTGAGAGGGGACTTAGATCTCATGGAATAGATACATGGAACTGTATTGTGTGTAATTGCAGACATTCTCCACTTCCTGGGATGGACATTGTTCATCATCATCCTTTGGTTAGTTGTCCAGGGTGAGTCCAATGAACAGAAGGGTAGGTGTTGGAATTCCGCTGATATTCCAGCCTTGACCAGCATATGAACAGACCGAAGATTTAAGTCTCTGGGACATATATTTAACAAGTATAGTGCTAGTTAAAGGTTCAAATAAAATGTTCAGAAGAGCCATGCATAGGGAAATTATAAACACATTAACTCTGTTACTTTGGGGAGCATGTATTTCACAGTAAGGCCCATTGACAGGGTGCTGAATTCCTGAGATTGTCTGCCCTGCTGATCATGTCATGATGTGTCTAGGGCCCTCAGAAGGCCCACTGTTTGAAACAGTGTATAGTATGGCAGTCAATGAAATCCTACTGAGTCATGCATAAACATAACCTCTATAATAACCTCCTGATTCACTTTGAAATGCCTTTGCCAAAAAAAAACTAATTACTATTTAATATTTCCCCCTTTTGTTCAAGGTCTTTTCCAGATTCATTGCTAATCAGTGCTTGGTAATAATCCCTCAGTGCCAGGGCAGCCCATTACTGGGAGTCATATTCCATGCCAGGGGTAAGTTAGTGCATTTACATACTGAGATTATGAGAGAGACCACATTTGAGCATCAAGGAAGCTTTCAGGAGGTAACTGTTAGGCAATATATAACATTAGGCTAAGTTTCAATTTCACAAAAAAAATGTTCATAAGTACAATCATTAATGTCAAGAGCCTAGTGTAATGGTCTGTCCTCCTTTGATAGGCACTTCCTATGTACTCGGGGGATTCTTGCCACTCTTTCGGAGAATGTGGCAAGACGCCCAGGGTGGGAATTCAATACTCATTCAGTTATTATGTGGTGTTCTGTGAAGGAAGAGGCAGAAACTCAGAATATTAACTAAATGAGAACTTTATTTAGTTAAATGGAGAATACTTGTAAGAATTTAGATCAAGCAATCACAGTAATTGAGTAATAAAAATATAACAGAAAAATGGGTCAATTAAATAACATAGAGGAAAAATGAAAGTATAATTATAATCACTTACTAAACTGGGGGAAAACACAACATCTGGTCTTTCACAAGGCTGGGAAGTCCCATTCAACAGCCAGCCAGAGTAAAGAACACCTGGGTAAAGCATACTAACAACAGCCCCTCCCAGGTTACAACAAACCAGGCCCTGGGTAAAATACAACACTAGGTTCTGGGTAAAATACAACACCAGGTTCTGGGTACAATACAATACCAAGCCCTGGGTAAAATGCAATACCAAGTCCTGGGTATAATACAACACCAGACCCTGGATAAAATACAACACCAGGTGCTGGGTACAATACAACACTAAGGCAGAGCATTTTCTCCTGGGTGAGACTTCCACTGGCAGTTTTGGAGCTGCCCTTTTTAAGGGATTCTGAATCTTAAAACTCTTGCCAATCTTGCAACTTGTACATGGGAAAGCTTTGACATAGCTATCTGTGTGCCTGCAGGCATGGCCTTTGAGCACATCCTCCCACTGAACAGAACACAGTTAACATTCCTTGGTGCCTATGGGAAGAAAGACTCCAGACACCTGCACATTCTTTACTGTTGATTCACAATTCTTAACCCATTTCTTACTTACATTTATATTTTCACAGCATATGGGTTTCCGCCCACTGAGACAATGCCCCATGAACACTTGAACATATTCATATGTGTTAGAGGTATGCCCCGGGTGCATCCCTCCCCACATATCCCCCCATCACTGACAACCTGTACCTCTTAAGACTTTCCTAAACGAGAAGGAAGATGACTTTCCATTAACTGAGCTTAAATTTTAGATATTTCAGGAACCCACCCGAGAGTTATCATGTGAAGATAAACTATGTTGATTATATTCCTAAAGCCCACTTACTATTGTCAGACAATCAGTAGTGGCTCAGTAAATATAATCCATTTTACCATTATTATATACCAACAACCATTTTCAAATAAAAACTAATCTCCATGTTTTGTCATGCTCTATTCCAGTCTTATTTTATTTAACATTATTAGAAGACTTCAAGTTTTACAATACATATAATTTTGAGATACCATCATGAACAAAAGGTACTTCATACCAAATCTTATGTATTCACAATATGCACTGATATGCATAGAGACCTGCAAACAGCTTAGTATTTTCATATTTTCCAAAACTTTTATCACATTTAATAACATCATAAATGTTTTCCAAAATAATATTCAATTAAAACTAAACAAACCCTGAACTTATCATTGTCTGAAAAATGAGAGAATCTATTGACCAACATTGCTAAAACCATGGAACAGTATGCATTTTCTAAACTGTAGAAATATATATAAATTAAAGTAAGGCCAGCACTGTTCATAAAAATGACCAGAAATTGTAAAGCACTAGGGTTATAATTTTTGGAAGAACCTCAACCTACATAGAGGAATAACACTTTTTGAGAAAAGGAAATAAAATTATACAGTTCTGGATGGAGATAAAGAGATACAATGAAGGATTGGAATGGAGAAGAGTAGAAAATGAAGGCGCCAGTAAAATGGTATAAGGTTAGGGGAATGGAGAAGATGAAGGATAAGTGGGGAATTCTTCTGTGGTGTAGTGGCTATATAACTTTTAGAATAAAGAGGACTGAACCTATGATATAAACTTCTACTTTTCTCACAGGCTTATGACAGCATAGGCATTTGGATTTGGGATCTTTGAAATTCCAGAGAAAGGGAAATGCTGCTTAAGCTAAAATTATCTAGAATTTAAGGGGCAAGGAAATACCCATTTTGGAAACATAAAATTCCTTTATTTTGCTTTTGAACTTAAAAAAATGTAGAATCATGAAAATTGCCACCTTCTTTATAGTTGATATACTATAAAAAATCTTTACACCTATAGAGTAGGTAAAAAGGCATACTTAATTTTACTGTGTTTCACTTTATTGCACTTCACAGATATTGTGTTTTTTACAGATTGAAGATGTGTGTCAACCCTACATTGGGCAAATCTATTGGTGCCATTTTTCCACTGGCATGTGCTCACTTTGTGTCTCTTTGTCACATTTTAATTAAGGTATGCACATTTTTTAGAAATAATGCCATTTCATACATGATAGACTATAGTGTAAGCATATTTTTATATGCATTGGGAAACCAAAAAGCTGTAGTCTCATTTTACCACAATATCTGCTTTACTGCTGTGGTCTTGAATCAAACCAGTGATCACTGTGAGGAATGCCTGTATTAAGATGCCTATAAAATAATGGGGTATAAAATCACTATTTGTTTATCAAAACACAATGATATACTCAATGAATCAAAGACATGGATTTTCAGTCACTGAGAATTGAGTTCAAATTTGCAAAATGGCACTTATTTTATTTCTGAATTTGGAAAGATGTTGCCTGTTCTTAATCACATATTATTGATTGGGTTTAATGCATGCAAAAACTTAGATTTATACAATGGCAATGTTTTTTGTCCAAGGCATCCCTAAAGTATGAACTTGGGAAGGAGCTACAGCTTCTGCTGCTGGTCAGAATTAGGGGCCCCTGTGGTTGCCATTTCAGGGCTTACTAATCTCATAGGTATGCCCAGAAGTACTGTGCCTTGTCTCTCTTATTTCTCCTAAATACCAGCACAGATTGTGATCATTGTTTAAATAGATGATGCCATAGAACTCCCTGGAAACCCAGACCTGCAGATCTTGGAAATGTAGAGAAATAATGTTACATGGAGTTTTCTTTGACCAGTAGGAGATCACAGCTTGGAAATATATTACTGTTCCCAATCTTATTTCTTGGAAACTAGAGTTTTGCTAATTTCCCTGATTGGTTTATTGAGTTCATTCATCACTTCTGAATGACAGTGTAAAAAGTCATATGTCAGTATATGTGTGGAATCATTGAGCCAAATCCTTTTTTTAATCCTTTATTTGAAGAGGATTCCATGTAAAGTTTGATTAGAAAAAATATTGTTTGTTAGTACTGTGAAATTGGTATATACCATGTAAACTTTAATGGGATTATTTTAGTGAACATTAGTAAATTAGAGATCTTAGATTGCTTTTTCAAAAAATATGCCAATATAGATATATTAGGTAGAAAAATTGCCTACCTTCCCTTAGATGTCCAAGCCCTAATTCCTAGAATCTGTAATTCTCTAACTTTCATGGCAAAATGGACATTCCTAATGGAATTATTTAAGGAAATTGAGATGAAGTGATTATCCTGTGTTATCTGGGTATGACAGAGATGCTGTGTTAAATCACGAAGGATTTTACATAGGACAGATGGAGGCATGAGCAACAGAGACAGAGAGCAGAAGCAGGTGGGAGTGGTCATTCCTGGTTTGAAGGGGTCTTACAAGCCAAGGAATAAGGATAGCCTGTAGAAGCTGGAAAAGGCAAGGAAACAGGTTCCTATAGAGCCTCCAGAAGGAATGCAGCCTGCTGACACCTTTTTCGTATAGCAAACCTATTTTTGGTTTATGTCTTCTAGATAATTGTTAGTTGTTTTAAGCCATTAAATTTGTGGTAATTTCTTTCAACAGAAATAAGAGGCTAATACCTGAGACAGATGATTTGTTTTAGAAAATTCATATGTAAACCTAATTAAAAGGAAGAAAATGCTGCTGTTTTCAACCTTGACCTTGATTCACTTAACAAGGCATATTGGATTGGTAATACTTTACCAGGTTGATTTTAGCCTTCCTGCTCCAATTCTGTTCATTTCACCAGATTCATAGAGAATTGTTTTTTTAATTGGGAAGTATATTTCTCTAGTTGTTCATATATTGATTGGTAAATCCAAATACGCTTCTAATAACTTAAAATCAAACAATCAAAAAAATTTCAATAACATAAAAAGTTTGAAAACTATTGTAATCAAATGAATGTCAATTTTGTATCTTGAGACCATAAATATCCATGGTATATTTTGAATTTTCCGCTGTCAGCTCTTCTATGCATTCATGACCAATGCTAGAAATTCATTCCCTGACCTGAAACACACTTCTAGGTTTTTGCTCATTGCCAACTTACCTGCCAATGTCATACGAGTAGTTCATTACTAGACTTTGTCTTAACTTAGCATGTCATGCCTACTTTCCATCAATCCATCCAATGGTAGAAGCACTTTACAAATGCTTAGATCTTTCATATTACTTTCAGCTCCTTAAGAAGTGGTGTCACCTGCAAGATGATTACTTTTCATTGTTATATTTCCCTAACATCATTTTCACCTCAGAGCTCAATAAATAAAAATGCCAAAAAATGTGTATTTGATATTATGGTTTTATAATAAAGGCAATTCTAGAAAACAGTATCTAGTATAAGAATATCCTATGGGAAAAACTTAAGTGCTTACCATATTTAGATGAACATGAACATAAACATTTTGTTTTGTGTATATGACTGAATGAGATGCATGAAAAGTAGAATCGTTTTTCTTTTTTTCAGAACATTGTGCCATATTTATTATTCTATGTGTTTTCAGCACTTTTATGTTTAGTTATATTTTCCCCTATAATTTTATTTTTGTGATAAATTGACTTTAAGGTGAAGATAAAAATGGGCCAAAATAGATTGGAAAATTGATGGAAAAATGGTGTAATAAAAGGAAAAATAATAACAAAATGGAAGTGAACGTGGCTCAAGCAGTTGGGTGCCTGCCTACCACAAGGAGGTCCTAGGTTCAGTTCCTGGTGCCTCCTGGAGAGGATGAACAAGAAAACAGGCTGATGTGACAGGATGGCATGACAAGCTGATGCAACAAAATGATGCAATGAAGAGACACAATGAGGAAACACAATGAGAGGAAAAACAAGCTCGGAGCAGATGTGGCTCAAGTGATTGGTGCCTCCCTCCCACATGGGAGGTCCCAGGTTTGGTTTCTGGTGCCTTCTAAAAAGAAGATGAGCAGACACAGAGAGCACACTACAAACACATACAGAGAGCAGACAGTGAGTGCAAACAATGAGGGGGGAAGAAATAAATAAATAAAATAAATATTTAAAAGCATAAATGCTAGTAATTCAACATTTAATTACATGCATGGCTTTTAAAAAAAATAAACCTTTGAACATCAAATAAAAGATGGATATGGCAAAGAATATAACATATTAATGTTATAAAATATGCTTGCTTTAATTTTACAATTGACACATTTTTATACTGGATTAATTAGCTGAGTATTTTGGGTTAAAATGAAAGGCATTAAGATTTATCCCATTAAAATTAAATAAAAGGGAGACAACCAGCAAGACAGTGGCAGAGTAAAGAGCTTCAAGAATCAGATCCTGCTATCGAGCAGCTGGTAATCACCCAGAGCTATCTAGAGAACTTGTTTGGGGGCTCCAGGAGACCAGAAGTGGGTCCTCCAACATCCTTTAAAGAATGGAAGGAAGAGACTGTCCATCTGCAGAGAAGATTGGTAAGCAGAGCACTCCACGCCATGGAAGCTGGTGCCCATCCTCTACTGGAGGCACAAGCCACCTCGGGAGCTGTTCCATGGCTGTAATTGAAAGCTCCACTTCCCAAAATGGGGGAGGAAGAGATGGTTGGGCACCAACTTCAGCTACTGTTTAGTAAATTTCTAAGAACAGCTAAAGTTTAAACCTGTCCAAGTCACAGGTCCTGTCCCCACCCCACCTGCCTGACATGAGGGGAAGCAGGGCTGACTGAAAATCACAGTGCTGGTATGGACCAGCTTCTTTCCATCCAGATCAGGTTGCCACTCTAGCCTAAGCCCCAGGACCACCTCAGACAGGGAGGAAGCTGGGGGGAGCTGTGCCATACTCTCCAGCAAATTACAGGCCACTCGGTGGAGGCCGGTGATCATCCCACTTTGGCAGTTCAAGCCACCCCAGGAGCTATTCTGTGGCAGGAATTGGAAGCTCCATTTCCCAAAAACAGGGGAAGAAGAGGTTGGCCACTGATTAGTAAATACAGCTGGCAAAAGTGTAACCCTAAGAAGAGCTAAAGTTTGAACCTTTCTAAGTTGGAAGGAGGCCAGTAACTGCCATTTTGACTCCACCCACAGCAGGAGGGGAAGCCGGGCTGACTGAAAATCACAGTGATGGCAGAGACTGGTTTCTTTCACCCAGATTGGGCTGCAGCCCTAGCCTAGGCTTCAGCCCCACCTCTGGCAGGGAGGAAGCTGATGGGCCCTGCACCAGCCTATCCAGGTAACTGCAGGTTCATTTAGTTGGCACAGATTGAATAATTGGTAGTCTACTGGGGCAACTGTGGTCATCTTGGACCTGCACTGCATAGATTGTTACCCAAACCTGCAGCTCCATCACTGCCCCAGGCAGGGGAGAAATGGGTGTGAAGCTTCATCAGTCTCTCTGGGCAACTACAGTCTAGGCCTGCATGAGTTGGATTATTCCACACAGCTGTGACTCTGTCCCTACTCCTTGAAAAGGAGAAAGTTGGGAGAAGCTTCATTGGTCCTCGGAGCAATGGGGGTAGCTTGAGCTTCCACAGCTTATAGCACCAACTACATCCTTGGCTCTTACTACACAACCAGCAAGGGAGAAAGGGTAGGAAGCCCTAAACTAAAAAGAAAACTGCAAACGGAATAAAAACTCTAGAAAGCCAGATGCCAAGACACCAACAAAATATTACAATCCAAACCAACAAACAGGAAGATATGGCCCAGTTAAAGGAGCAAGATAAGTGTTCAGATGACATAAATGAGTTGAGACAGCTAATCATAGATGTTCAAACAAATCTTAATAACTTCAGTGAGATGGCTAAAGAAATTAAGGATATTAAGAAGACATTGGATGAGCACAAAGAATTTCAAAGCATACATAGTAAAACAGCAGATCTTATGTGAATGAAAGGTGCAATAAATGAAATTTAAAATACACTGGAATCATATAATAGCATATTTGAGGAGGCTTGGTGAGCTTGAGGAAATGGCCTCTGAAAGTGAACATACAAAAGAATAGATGAAGAAAAGATTGGATAAACTGAACAAAGTCTCAGGGAACAAAAGGAAAGCAAGCGTTATGCAAACATACATGTCATGGGTGTCCCGGAAGGAGAAGAGAAGGGAAAAGTGGCAGAAGGAATATTTGAAGAAATAATGGTAGAAAATTTCACAACCCTATTGAAGGACATAGATATCCATGTCCAAGAAGCATGAGGTACTCCAATCTGAAAAAATCCTAACAGACCAACTCCAAGACACATACTAATCAGAATGTCAAATCCCAAAGGCAAAGAGAGAATTCTGAGAGCAGGAAGAGAAAAGCAATGCATAAGGTATAAGAGATACCCAATAAGACTAACTGCTGATTTCTCACCAGAAACCATGGAGGCAAGACAATGGTATGATATATTAAGATACTGCAAGAGAAAAAGTTCAAGCCAAGAATATTATATCTGGCAAGATTTTCTTTCAAAAATGAGGGTGAGTTTAGAATATTCACAGATAAACAGAAATGAGACAGTTTGAAACCAAAAGACCTGCTTTGCAGGAAATACTAAAGGGTGTGCTGCAGCCTGAAAAGAAAAGACAAGAGAGAGAGGCCAGGAAGAGAGTCTAGAAATGAAGATTATATCAATAAAAGTAACTAAAAGTGTCAAAAGAGTGGTAAAAATAAAATATGACAGGTAAAACCCAAATATTCAGAATAAACTTAACCAATGATGTAAAGCACTTGTATTCAGAAAACTACAATTCATTTTTAAAAGAAATCAACAAAAGATCTAAATAATTGGAAGAACATTCCATCTTCATGAATTGAAAGACTAAATAGCATTAAGATGTTAATTCTACTCAAATTGATATGCAGATACAATGCAAGCAATTCTGATAAAAATCCAACCAGCATTTTTTAAATAAAGGAAAACATGATTATCAAATTAATTGGAAGGGTAGGGGGTCCTGAATAGGCAGAAACAACTTAAAAAGGAAAAGCAAAGTTGGAAGACTCTCATTTCTGGACTTTAAGTTGTATTACCTAGCTACAGTGGTAAAAACAGCATGGTAGTGGCATAAAGTCAGACTCATAGACCAATGGAACCAAATTGATGGTTAAAAAACAGACCCTGACATCTATGGTCAAGTGATTTTTGACTAGACTGTCAAACCCACCCAGCTTAGGCAGAGCATTCCACTCAACCAATGGTGTTGAGAAAATTGGATATCCATAGCAAAAGAAGGAAAGAGGACCCCTATCTCACTCCCTATAAAAAAATTAACTCAAAATGAATAAAAAACCTAAATGTAAAAGCAAGACGCATAAAGCTTCTAAAAGAAAATGTAGGAAAATATCTTCAAGACCTGGTGGCAGGTAGTGGATTCTTAAAGGAGATAAGAGGAGGACTGAGATAGACTGCTGGATATTTAAAGTATATAGAAGTTTTAATTAACTTTACTGTAAAAGTGTGAAAATGTACAGAGTTAAAGGTAAAACATTATAGTGAGTAACAGCTGGTTTATAAATGGGGATGTGGCTGAAAATGGTAGTCTAGAGATGTAAATGCCACCTGACAGAAAGGTAGTGAATAATATAGGGATTGATTAGCACAGTAAACCCAGAGTTGGATGAGAATAGTGGTTGATGGTACAAATGCAAGAATGTCCTTTGTGAGCTAGAACAGATGTACATCAGTATTGCAGGGTGGTGGGAATGTGGAGAAGCATGGGAAAAATGCAACTGGAGTGACCTATGGACTGTGATTAACAGTAATACTGTAATATTCTTGCATCTATACCAAAGATGTACTGTGTTGATAATGGGGGAGCATGGAAAAAGTGTGTCAAATATACGCTGTGAAACTGGTAATAATCAGATGATATTATCTCATAATCTGTAACAAACCATGGTGTGGTGTGTTGATAGGTGGTGTTCGGGAATTCAGCACATGTGCATGATTGTTTTGTAAGTTTACAACTTCTGTCATAAAAATATATTTAAAAAGAAATAATAGAGTGGGTTGGGGGGGAAATACACCAAATGTAAGATAAGAACTATAATTTGTAATAATATTTTAATAATATTCTTTCATAATTTGTAACAAATGTCTCATGACAATTCAAGGTGTTGGTGGAGGGTTGTTTTATGTGAAACCTGTATGATGTTATGAATGATTGCTTTGTAAGTTCACAACTTTTACTATACACTTATTGTTTATGTATGTTCATGTATAAATGATATAAAAATAATAGTAATAATAATAGAGTGGGTTTGGGAAAATACTTTGGTTAGTAGCAATATTTTGAGGATACTCTTTACTCATTAGTTAAAAATGTTTCACAACAATGCAAGGTATTTATGGTAGGGTGAAGTAAGAGAGCCCTGCATGTATGTATATTTGTTTTGTAAGTTCACAACTATTACTATACACTTATTGTTTATGTATGTACATGTATGAGTGATATACTTCAATAAATTAAACAAACATTAAAAATTAAATTAAAGAAAATTTAACCATTTATTACCTTTCATTTAATAGCAGGATTTTCATGAGAAATTTTAAGCACTTAAATAAAGATTGCTGTAGTTATAAACTTATATTTGTTGAAAGAGTGGTATGGGTTATTAGAAATTTCTTCAGTGCATCCTTCACATCGTTTTCTTTAGGCTGTAAATTAGAGGATTCAACAATGATATCACTATAATATCATTATTTAACATGATATAAAATACCATTTTATTAGTATGTTAATGAGTTTTTGGTCCTTGGTTGCAAATACATGAGAGAAAGAGTACCACGAAATAGAACACAGTGATAGCAGTCATGTGATAAGTGCAGGTAGAAAAGGATTTATGCCTCCCCTTCTGAGGAACATTTCCTCAAAATGGTGGGGACAACATGGAAGTAGGATATCAGATCATTGATGCAGGAAAAGAACAAATTAGTACTGAAAAGATAAAGGTTACTGCTTCTGGATTGTAGGTAACAGAAAAAGTTAAGTCTAATAGTGAGACATTATCACATTACAAATGATTGATTAAATTTGAAGATCAATATGATACAGAACACACAAAAGGATACAGTCATTGCCATGGTCATCAATCATACTGCATAGGTATTTGAGGAATGCTAGCAGAGGGTAGATTTGCCAGGACACCATCACCATGTGGAGCAGGGGGTTTGTATTTGTCAGAGAAACAGAACTGACAGGAGATAACTCTAAATAGTATGAGATTTTATAAAATTCCTCATGCACCTGTGGGGATGCAGAAGTCCAAAATCCACAGGGCAGTCTGAAAACCAGGGGCTCTGATGAAGGTCCTTGATGAGTTCCCAGGAGATGATGGATGTCCTGAAGTGGAGCTGAGAATTCTCTCTTTGAATGCTGAAATCACTTCCCCTTTTAAGGCTTTCAACTGATTGGATAAAATATTACTCATTGCTGACAGCAATCTACTTATTGTTTGTAGCAGCCATCTGTACAATCAATTCATTAAGGTTTAAAGTCCATTAAAGGTCCTTGTATTACAATTAGCCCAATGCTTGCTTGAATAAACAACTAAACACCATTACCTGTTGATATGACACATTAGCCTAACCATCATAGGGCTTTTGATAGCCACATAGCAGTCATTGGCCATTATAGCTAGAAAGTAAACTAAGAATCCACACATTTGGTCTGTACAATCTTAAATTGGAGATGGTTTTCTTCTTAACCAAGGGGTTGGCCAGCATTTTAGGGGCAATAATCATAAAATATCCAAACTGATGATAGTCAAATATCGTGGGGGGGGGGCGCTCATAGGTGTATGAAGTCAATAGCCCATTCAGAGTGATGCATCCCAGATTCCCAGCCCTGGTCAAACCATAGATCACCAGTAAAATATGAGAGTGGTTAATCACCAGAGAAAACATTCTTAAGGAAAGAAAAAAATGACAGGGACAATTATGAAGAAAAATCAATTGAAATGAGAAGGAAATTTTTAAAAATTGAGAAAAGCTGACAACTAAAATGCTAATCTGTATTTTTCAAAATGGTAAAAACTTCTCATATGATATAAAATAAATACATGACAAAATGTATTTTCTATTTCATTAATAGGAGACTCATTAAGATGATATTTGATTTATAGGGCTTTTAAGTATTTTAAAAGGGACAAAAAAGTAAGGTTTTGTTACCTTGTAAATGATTATTGAAGATAATACGCATATATATTTAGGTACATACATCATAAGTGTAAATGAATTTTAAATAGTCCATTAAACAGGAAGAAGTGAATTCAAGTCTTTGAGAGATATTCACTCTTATCCTGTAAATTTAATATTATGAATCTAATATTATGATACTAAGAGACACTTTAAGGGATCTCCTGTATTTCAAGCATGCTCTTCCTTACCTTCATTAGCAGTCCAATTTCCCCTTGTACGGTACCCCTGGTAGTACAATAACCCCTTTATGCTTATTGATTCAGAGGCATGGGAGACAAAAATGTCCAGCTGGTAGTCTGATATTCCAGTTCAATGGAATCATTGAGGAGACCACTAGGCCAGCAAAGCATACGGTCAAAGAGACAAAAAGCAAAACTATTGCTAGTAACTATTACTATTGGTAATAGTGATTAGTGCCAATTCCATTTTGGCCCTCTCATCCTGGGCCCATGAATCCTGGCTATGAGAGAAACAATATCAGATAGGGCACACTAATATAGAGCATATACAGCACCTTGAAAATTATTCATCCAGGCAGACAAAATAATGCTGTCCTGTTACATTGTGATTTAGTTTTCAATAGTGTGTTTCATGAGTCTATCAATCTATCTGTCTTAGGATGATGGGTTACATAGTAAGGTCAAGAAATCCCATGAGCATGGACACACTGCCACACTTCATTTATTACACAGTGATTTCTTTGAGCAAAACAATGTTTGTGTAATACCATGATTGTGGTTATTGTATTCTATAGGCAAATAGACGGTAGTTTTGTAGAAACATAGTGTGAAGAGAAGTCAAATCAGCATCTTGACTATGAGTCTTTTCCAGTATGAACAAAGCGCTGCCCCTCCATGATGAAAGTGGTGCAACGTAGTTCACCTGCCACCAGGTAGCAGGATGATCCCCTTGGTGAATGATGACATATCAGGAATGAGTGTTGGTCTCTGCTGCTGGCAGATGGGACTAGAGCATTGACTTTGCCCAGGATGACCTTGGTGAGTAGAAATACGTGTTGCTGAGCCAATGCATAACTTTCATCCTTGCCACTGTGGCCATATTGTGGCTGAACCCTTTGGACAGTGACAGGAATGGCCACGAGAAAAGGCTGACTGGTATTCACAGAACAAGCCATCCTGTTTTCTTGATTATAGAATCCTCTTCTGCTAAAGACACTGCCCCTTGAGCATTTATATGGGTGGCAAATATTTTCATTATTTTTATCAATTCAGAAAGTTTTATCCACACAACTCTCCCAAAGACTAATTAGTCTCCATCTCAGCTTTCCAATCATGTTCTTTACAAACACTGACCACCCAGCTAAACTCCTGGCCATCCTGAAACTTCAGGGATGTTCCAGAATGGGGCTGTAGTTCTGCAGTTGTCCACCTTTGGGTGGTGTCTGCATGTTGTGTGAATTCCTCTGTAAACAAGACCTAAGTTGTCACCTCTTGTGATGAAATCCTTAAGTAGCCTTAGCTGTGAACTGGGAGAGAGAAAGTAAGGTGGAAAAAATGGAGTCCGTGGGCATTTGAGACACTTTATGCAAAGTATTTGTGTCTTCAGGGTCTGTTAGAGCTGATTCCATATAAACCACTACCATTTGATGATGGAGTCCTACAGTTCATGACCAAACTAATGACTTATTGGGTCAGACATTTCATGATATGTAACTCAGTTCTCATTGCAATTAGGTGGCCCAGGGGCAAGCATTCAGTCTCTAAGACCCAGTAATAGGCTAAAAGCTTTTTCTCAAAAGCAGAATAATTATCTGCAAAGGATTGCAAGCTTTCCTACAAAATCCCACAGTTCCACCTGTGATTCTCATTTAGAGCCCTGACAAAGGCTCCAAACAACATCTCTATTTGGCACTGACTCTTCTATCACCATTGGATATGCTGGATCAGTATTCCTAAATTGGCAAAACAACTTTCCTAGCAGTCTGGATCTGTGGATGATCTCCTCTTCTTCTTGCCCCACTTCAAAACTAGCAGCTTTTTTGGTAATGCAATAAGTGGTCAGGCTAGCATACCCAAATGAGAAATATGGTGGCTCCAAAATTCCTTAAGGCCAACTAGGTATTCTGCCTCTTTTATGCTTGTGGGACTGGTCATTTCAATAGATTAACATTTACTTGAAAAGGGACCTTTTGACCTTGCCCATCCAATAAGTTAGAATTTCTTGGTGTGGGAACCAGGCATCCATGTATTTTTTCAAAAATTTTCTAAGTGTTTCTTACTTATATAGCCAGATATTAGTCTATAGATTAGCATATGAGATGCCCAAGACAAGGAAGGATCACATAAAACTCAAACCTTGTTACCTTTAACTCTACTGGACCTCTAATATTCTAATATTCTATCACATAGAATATTATTGCTATCTCTCTACTTACCCAACTCTCCTATTAAAACTTCTAATCCATATATTTCTCCTCTCTGTGATATTCTTAATGAATGTGAACTATCTTTTCAGCCACTTTGCTTTATATCACTTTAAATTTTAAATAAGTATATTAATTTTCATTAAACAATTATAAATTATACCATAGGTTGTGCTTTCACATTATTTTGTTACATAAATATTTATCAAATTCTTAAGGATTTATGGAGGTTACTTTCCCAAATAACAGGGAAACTGATTTTCACGTAATTTAAGTTAATAAACTAATATCATGTAACTAATACATATCAGAACTAGGACTATGTATAGAAAATAATCATTAGATTACTTTTCCTACTCTATGCCTTATGGTTTTTCCACTGCAGGATCTTTTTTTTTTTTTTATTAGGAGCCAAATTGCCTTCAATATTCATTTTTTTTTTCATGTAGTTTGTTGTTAAAGATTTTCAGTTGTATGTTACAAGGGAAAAATCCCAACTTTTTGCTGCTCTGTTGCAGAAGAAAATTATTGTTTTCTCTTTGAGCATCCTTTGTGGACTCTAAGAAGAGACATAAAAACTAGCATAATCTAAATACATAAACTTAACAGTGTAATATAATTGTATGACCATTTCAATTCCAGATGTAAGAAGAAAAGTTTTTCATCACTTACACAATGTTTTAAACCTATAACCTTGCATCTCAAACTAGAGTACTGCTTTAATATTTAATTTTGAGATAGAATGTTCTAGTTTACTCAAAGTTATGTTTAAATTGAACCATACAACTTCTATAGAATATTGTTAGGAAAATAGGAATGTCTCTCTACATAAATAGGTCAATAAAGGTGCATATAAGATATCTGCCTTAATTTTCCTGATGGAAGATAATAGAAGAGCAGAAGTAGAAAGATGGGGCCATATTTAAATTAGAGGGAATTATTAAAGAGAGAAAAATAGTTCTCAGCCATTTATTTGGTCATTTAGGAATCATAATTTTATATTGTGAAAGAGGATTTTAAAAGAATATTATATGAATTTACAATTTAGATAATTGATATAGGAGTCATTTTATTTTACATTTCATTTTCTTTTAAGCTTGTTGGCTTTATAAAAATAATTCAATAGCAGAGGATATAGTTTGTACCCTTTCTAGGTGATAATGGTTCCAGAATTTTGCATATCACAATGGTATTGTATGGATGGTTTAGTGGCTTACCATGGGGAGTCAGACAAATCTGAACTTTAATCCTGGCTCTGCCAGTTAACTGTGTGACTTTGGTCAAATTATTTATCTTGTTTAATTTTCTCATGAATAAAGGGACACTGAATTATTTAGTTTGCAGATTGCAGTGTAGATTACGTAAACTTATGTCCACAAAATTCCTAATACTAGTAACCACTTAACAATCTGTGGTAAGTGATATCATAAAATTTTTTTTTCATTTAATGTTTGTAAAACTGTTCTCATGGACCTGTGGTACTTTGTGATTTCAGTCTATATAAGAGTTGAGGAAATGGTTTTGAATCTTTCAGATTGACCATTTTTAAAAAATTCAAGATGTATGTTTTTCTAGCATCTGTTTTCTCTTAAAGTGAAATTATCTATACATATACACAACCAGTTAAATAGTCCTAACATATTAGTTTACAGGAATACCTCTTTGCAGATAAGTCTGGATGAATGAATGGTACATTCTGTACCATGTCTCCATTTCCTTACATTAATGTAGAGAATTTCTGTGAAGGGATATGATTTGCTTAAAAAAAAGCCTTCATTTGTAAACCAACTTATTGTTCTACAGAGAAGATAAGTGAACAAGAATAGTCAGAAAATTATATTGTCATGAATGTTAGGAAAATTTAAGTACAACATACTCTTATTTCAATCACATGTCCATAACCAAAATATGGTGACATAGATTAATCACTTTGGTCACTTAAAACATAGAATATTGACATTTCCTGGATTTATTTTTAATGGATGATATTTAATATATATTTACTGTGATATAACAAACATATACACACAAACACACACACATTTATATCTTAAAGAACTACTTAACTTCTGGTTTAGAACCCATTCATTTATCAATATTTGATTAAAATTAATTAGTTCATAAATTTCTAATGATTTATTTTAGATACATAAATGTGGACATGATATTTAAATTTTATGCATCTTTTACATAATATCAGAAATTTTATTTAATATAAATATTTAAATTATTCTAAGAAATAAGCACTTTGCCATGACACCATGTTCATGAATTTGAGTAAGACATGCCTTAAAATTTAGTTCATTGTAGACTTTTATATATGATGGAAAGATGAAGTTACTTTTCTTAGCTTACACTGTGTGATAACCCAAATTCCAGGCTCTCCCTCCATAAATGAAACAAAATCTATAGCATGTAACCACCTGTGTGACCCAAATATAAGTTAAAAATAAACAACTTTCCCCAAAGGAAAAATAATGTACAAATGTTATCATAGACTGTAATTTTCTCCAGGCTGTACAGTTCCTACAATAACATCATCAGATTCCATTTGTGTGTTTCATGTGACCCTAGCAGAAATTGTTATGAAATGTTTTTGTTTTGATCCCTCTATATTGCCCCTCATTTTCCTGCCTCTTTGCAGAGCACTACGTTCATTTTCTGAACTTCCCTTTTCTGTTTGTAAGCCCCAATAAAGCTCATCAGTGTTGAGTGTGTTCTTTGGTCTTGCAGCTACTCCAACCCATGCCATCTAGTTAGAACACACTATCATAAGTGCTAAATCGTAAATTTTAATAGAAGGTTATAGAGAATCTCAGTTCTCCACAATTGTCTTTCTCAGCTATGGCAGTGAAGTGACGTTAGAGTTGTAATCTTGCTAAAATTTCTCCAGTCAGTGTTAGTCAAGATACAATATGTAATAAATTCCTTAAGTAGACCAACTAATGATACATTTTTCAAAATTTTCTTGTGTAATTTTAATTCCTTTCACTATGCTTCTTCCTGTCTTCCTAATTGCTGCTTTGTCCTTATCACTCTTCAGCAAATATTTTTGTATGTAATCCAAGGATTATTCTAAGAGTTGGAGAAATACAGGGAGAGAAAGGTTGTGGTAGAGAAAAATGGAATGAAGAAATTGTTTTAAAGAAATGTATTTTCTGTGATCTCAGAAATGCATTAATACAAAAATTATGTTATTGATTGATAACATAGCCACTGAAATTAAATTATAAATTTTTATAAGATTTCTTGTGTTTTCATGAGACAACATAAGTTGTCTGAATTTATACAGAAATTAGAATTGAGTTTAATTATATATTTTACTCTAGTATTCTCTGAGGCAAATGAGCATATTTTTTTCCTAACCCATTTATGAAGCTGTTTATTCTATGTATTAGAATATTATTTAACCTAGTCTGAGAGAGCCTTTCTGGGAAAATAAAGATAAATTGCTTTGTTCTCAGTCCAGTAATTTTAAGATCATTTGCACATACTTTTTTTTGACATAAGAACATCTCAATATGACAAAAATTTAGTGCAGTTCATTTCAATGAAAGAAAAAAATCATTTGTAGATGAATAAATGCAGCCTGGCCCAATGCATGAAAAATGCTTTACTCCTTTAAACCATGGAAAATACATGAAACACTGTATTTGGCTGTGAAACACTGAAAAAAATGAAAGATACCATGCAGAAAGCTTGCTCCTAAATATGGATGTTGGAATCAACTGTGTTCAGTCAGGAAGGCTTGCTGTTCATATACAGGTGCCTCTTTAACATTCTTTTTGCCATGCATTTTTTTTCTTCACACTCTACTGATTAAAAAACAGACTGAAGGCATAGGGAAGAATATTAGAAAGCAAATGCAACTTGTGGCAAATTTCATTATTTAATTTTTCCATTAATAGATTTTATGAACAATTTTAATAATGATCATTGGGTGATCTTTATTTCATCATCATTTTGGGGAAAACATAATCAATGACAATATATTACTGAAATGGTTGTGGGCTTTTTTGACAAAAATATGTCTCAAATATCCATCCACATACTTTACAACGGTAATGAGCATATGAAGGGACCAAGACCATGTATTGCCACTAATTTAAAATTTAAACAAAAATAATAATGTTATAACAAGCTGCAAAGATCAAAATGGACAATTTATTGATAAAAATTTCAAGAAAGAAATCTGGAAAAAAAGGCATTTCATTGCTTTTCTTTGGAAAAGGGTTGTATCTATCTCCAGAATACTTTCTTTTGCCCCGTTCATCACTGTTCCTGAAGAAGTAATAGAAAAACATCATTGTTAGTAAAGAGTACAAATTACTGAGTATGAAGGCTTTCCTGTGAGACAAGTTAAAATGTAAGCTTAAATTATCCCAATTTGTATAGTCATCTGGAAATATTTTAAATTACGTAATTTTAATACCTGATTCTTCCTCATATTTAATACAATCTTGTGATGTGAAAATGTTTCCTCATATTTCACAATTACAATTAATGAAAGGCACTTTATGTATATGATAAAAAAATATAAGGCTAATACTCAGATATGCATTTCCTGCTGTAACATTTTTTATTTAAAAATCCCAATATTCAATTGTTCTTGTAAAATTTAAGGTAATGTCATATAACAACAGGATATAGAAATTTATTCAGAAATGAACTGGAAAATAAATATGTAAATTGGCACATTGCTATTATTTATTAGATACTTTTGATATTTTATTTGAGGAAATAGCAGGGCTTCCCCAAAATGGAAGTTTAATATTTTGTTAACTCATCAGTGGGCCTCAATTTTTTGAGAAAAAATACCAATGACAACATGGACACATTCATAGAATAATTCTGGGTGTGTGTGTTTATGTGTGTGTGGCTGCAGACCAAGTATATTAGTTGGTCTAATAATATAACATGGTGACAGAAGACAAGAACTTGTAATATTGATAAAAATATATTGGTTACCACAGAGTCAGAAGGGATTAAGAGATGAATGGGTGGAACAGGTCATATTAGGGGCAATGATATTCTTCTGGATAATACTGCAATGAGAGACACATGACATTAAGCATTTGTCAAGGTCTATGTATCTGTACACTAAGTGTAAAACATAGATTTGGTTGGTAGCAATGCTTCAATATTGGTTCATCACCAGCAACAAATGTACCACACTTATCCTAGATGTCAATAATAGGAGAAACTGTCTGTGTGGGCCTAGGAAGTTATGTGGAAATACCCTGTATTTTAGATGTAAAATTTCTGTAAATGTAAATCTAAAACTTTTTCAAAAATAAAGTTGAAAAAATGTCTTATTTTTAGTTAGTAGTGTTTGCATATCTTAGATTATTTCTAAATAAAACATTCATCTATCCTCCAAAGGAACATTTAACATTTATAGATAAAATGAGCTAACTATATACCTATGATTATTTTCAAACTGATTCTTAGTAAAACTTCATTGATTAACTTAAATTGATACTGTCAGTTTCTGTGTAATTGACTTTTACTTATATTTACATATGTCCCCAGGAGATGACAGCTTGGTATAACCTCACATGATTTTAGTAAATGCTCAGCACTCATTATGGAGTGAATTCCCATTCTGTAATCCCTGTGAAGATCTCCCTAATGTTACCTCAATTGCTCTATGTGCCTGTGAGCTCTGAGATCCATTCAGCCCTCTGGAAATAACTTTTGCACTCTGGCTCATCACAACAGATATTTGTCCCATTATTATCTTTCACTGTTCACTTAGAGAAATTTATTAGATCCATCCTGAATCTCCCAAAATTATCTCATAATGATATGATAATATTTATTGAGTGTATAATTAAGGCTCAGGAAAAAACAAAATATAATGTAAAGAATAACTTTCAACTGGATGCTATTTGCAGATAGACCAAGATATGAAAAGCTAGCTAGTCTATCTCTGAGAGTACTTTTGATTAAGATTTTTGCTCATTTGCTATCTTTGCCTTTAACCTTTTGAAATGACCTTTCATTTATCATCATTCCTCAAAGTTTACACCCAATGAGCAAAACCCCAAGAAATGATCTCCCATTACCTCAATACAACACCTACTTCAGCCTTACTAATTCTGCTTTGTTTATTTGTGTAGTAATATTTATTTATTTGAATGGATATTATTAGTGAAAATTTACTTTTATTTCAATAATATTCACTTTTTCCCCCAGGAAGGATGATTGTCCTCCATAACAATCCCATGAATACAAGGTAATCAAAAGTTAGTTGTTAAGACTGAATTTGAGATTTAATCCAATAATTTTCAGTACATCATTTTCTAATCAGTTCTGCAAAGACAACTTATTTTTCTATTGGAACAAATACACTTTTGGTAGCAGAGTGGGGATTAAATCTAAACTTAAATGTCCCCTTGAAGAAAACATTTTCAGAAACAAAATATTGAGTATAATGTTGAAATCATTTTGTCTTATGAAGAAATCCAGCTACCTGAAACGAGAACATCTCAAATATATATTCCTTATCATCTTTTGAAGTGTTTTTTTCTGTAATAAAAAATAATGTACTTCAAAATTGCTTCTATATCCACCTCTTATAAAAATTAAAATATTTGCACCATTCTCGGTTCAGTTCAAGTCTCCTTCCATTTAAGTCAGGTTTTCAAATGATCACAGCAAAGATTTAGCTATGGTTATACCCTGGTTTATCAGTTTAGCTGCTCTTTCAAATTAACTAAAATAATTTTTCTATGGAAAAGAAAAAGTTTAGTGCTAGGAGCAAGAATGCCCTCACTTTGAGCCTGTCAAAGTCTGACTAATAATTAAATCCACAAATTAGACAAATTGATATCAAGTTAATCTGCATTAAAATACACCACCCACTTTTTCTCTTAGTAAAGTAGTAAACAAATTGTGGAGAAAAACAAGTCCATGATTTTCTATTCATCCAGGCAATATGATTAGTTTGATTATTATCTATATTTAACACTACATTGAAACTGCAAATGTTTAAAGGCAAGATTTTATCTGTCCACAAAATTGTGTGTCCTGGACTAATATATATATATGAATGGTGAGTCACAAATTGAGTAATAAACGAGTGATGGGAAGTGATTCTATTACGCAGCTTAATAGTTAATATAAAGTATATTAACATTCATGTATACTAAGAATAGATAAGGTAATATCCAAAGAAATACTGGAAATAAAATACTAAAAAGCACACATAGAGAATCACTGTGACAGTGAAAAAGAAATCCTTCACAAGTTCTTCAGCACAGTCCATATAACTAAGAAACAAGTAAGTGAATTTGAAGATAAGCCAGTAGGAATTATCTAAGCAGAAGAAAGTTAAAGAACAACAACAACAAAAAAAAAAAAAAAACGGTGGGAAAAATAATACAATACTGTGGGACAATACCAAACAGTTTAATCTACATTTAGTTAGAATTCAGCTACAAGAATAGAGAAGGAATGGAATAGTAGAAATATTTAAGGAGATGATGACCAATACTTTCTAAAATATAAAGAAAGACATTAAATCACAAGGCCACAAATGTCAGCGAAACTTCAGGAAAGTAAACAGAGAAACAGTCAAGTAAATGTAAAATAAATCTAGATTCATCAAACTCACTGGTGAAAAACAAACATAAGTAAACAATTATGAAGGGACTGAGGTAAATACATATCAAATACAGAAAAAAATAATTATTATAAAAGACTTGCCATCGATAATGGTATTAACCAGAAGATAAGGGAAAGTTATATTTGAAGTAGTGATAGATAAAAAAATATTCCAGAATTCAATTTCAATACCCATTGAAAACAACTTTCAAATATAAGAATATAGTAAAGACTTGTTAGGAAAAATAGCACACACTCACACAAATAGAAAGAAAAATAAATTTTCTGCCACCAGTCATGTGCTTTAAAAATTACCTACACAGGAATATGATAATAGAAGGATAATTGATTATAAATATATACATAAGTGATGCTGAAAGGTAGAAATGAAAGTAAATATATCTAATATTTGATTTGTAAAATTGTAATTTTTAAAAAATCATTGTCTAAAGCCAAACTAGTTTGATGAATTGTTGAGTTTAAACCATATATAAAAGTAAAATTTATGAAAAATAACAAATTGGGAAAGAATAATTGAATCTCTATTATTTTATCGGTCTAATTTTTTAAGTTATGTCACATATTATTTTAGGTAGACTATGATATATTAAACATGCATAAAATAATACCTAGGACAACCACTAAAACAGAGAAAATAAAAAATTATAAACAAAACTGATTAAAGTAAGGATATCACTAGAATCACAAACAATTTTTAAAAGGATAGTAAGAAAGTGTTACAAACAAATTTATGTGGCAAATTTGATATTCTTTAAATTGTACATCTCATTTAAAATTGTACATTTCATCTAAAATCAGAAATGTGTAATAGTCATATTTCTCTTAAAGAAATTGTATTTTTATTTATCAGTCATTCTAATGAGAAAAAATAATGAAAGAGTTTTCCAAATGTAAAAATCTCATCATTCCCTCAGACTGGAAGGTGGACAGAGTGCTATGTGAAACCTATTCAACCCAGCAGAAATAGACATACTCTTGGGAGATAGCAGAGCAACAACGTAAAACAAATCTGGGTCCCAAGAATACCACAAGGAAAAGAGCCACCCTTAAACTTAGTTAGCTAATCTGCACTGTTGTACCCAAGGATGATACTTTTCCTTTGTTGAGCCCCTCTATTTCTAAGCCCTTTCTTACACTAGCCAGCCTACATCCAAGTAATACAGGTTCTCTCCCCATCCCAATCACATCACCTGATAGTCACTTTTTCCTGTACATGGTTATTTCTTTCTGTGAATAGTACTATAATTGTATTTTTGAGTATATATAATAGCTATCTCCAAAATTCCATGGTCTTCTATTAGTGGCTCTAGTGATGTCAGCATAAACTATACCCTTCACTTCCCTGTATTTGCTTTTAATTTTTAATACAATAAAGAAAAGTATGGTATATTTTCAACTGAAAGAAGATTGGTATACATTTGTAGAAAAACTGTCATGTGGCAAAGTGATGATTAAGAATGTTAACTCAAACGTCAGTCTGTCTAAGTTCTAATTAAAGCTTGTCCTTAAACCTGTTGCCTGACCATGAATTAAGCTATGAAACCTCTGTGTTTGCCAGTTTCATCAAATGAAAATTCAACCATTCAAATATATTTATTGAGACATTCTTCTAGCTCTTGGGGATAGTATTGAATCTAATTGGCAAAAATCTTGTGCTAATAGAGCTTTTAATGTCTAGGAATACAGAGAAGAAAGAAAAGGCATAAACACAATATATAGAATGAAAATTTGAACAAGTGTTATGGAAAATAAATGCTACATTGGTGAGAGATGGAACAGGTGTACTTTAAAATAGAGTATAAGTAATAGTTTTAAGGGCTAGAGAATGAAGAAAGACCCATGAAGTCATCTGTGGGATGTGAATTTCAGGAAGAAGAAAAATTGGAAATGTTCCCGGCAGCCTCAGAACTAATGTGCATAGGGAAGGGTGAGGATGTCTGTGAGACCATTCCAACATGAGGATGATAGACAAAATGATAAAGGATGAGGTCATAGAAGTAACGAGTACAGAAAAAACATATTGAACCTGTAAGCTCTTGTAAAAAAAATTATTTATACTCTTAAAGTGATGAGAACACTTTTAAGTTTTGTGAAGAAAAGTGACATAATACAACTTATGTTGTAACAGTATCACTCTGGTCTCTACATTGAGATTAGACTCAAGGAGTATAAGGCAGAGAACAGAGAGACAATCTAAAAGGATGTGGCAATAATTTAAAGATTGGGATAATGGTTTTTTGGACCAAGGTGGTAGCAGAGATGTTGAGAGATAGTCACCTTCCAAATTTATTCTGCACAGGGAATTAATATGATATGCTGATAGAATAGGTGTAATTTGTGTAACATAGAGATAATTGCATGATGACTCTTAAGTCTTTGCCTGAACAAACAAAAGGATAGATTTTCATTACCTGAGATTAAATTTGAGCTATTATAAGAATCTAACTGAGAGCTATCTTGTGAAAATAAAGTATGTTAATTATATACCTACAGCCCTTTGAATATTTTCTGGCACTCAGTAGGTGCTCATTAAATATAATCTGTTTTTACTATTATTATAGTACATCAATCATTTGCAAACAAAATTATTGTTCATATTTATCATGCTCTATTTTAGACTTTTTAATCATTTTAAGTAGTTCAACCATAATAATACATAGACTTTTGAAATACCACTATGCACGAAAGAGTTTTGTCTTAAAGATACTTTAGACCACCTCTTGTATAAAACCTGACATGCACTGATATATATATATATGGAAAATGTCAATGGTTTATTGTGTTCATATTTCCAAGTGATTATATTACATTTTTTTACTAATATAATAAATGCTTTCTAGAATATATTATAAGAGGACAGGGTAATCTCAAATTAACTAAAACAAAAGTAATTTCTGAATTTATTACTGTTTAAAAACATAAAGAATCGGTTGACCAGAGTTGCTAACAAAAACCAACAAGATATATTTTCTAAATTATAGTAATATATATAAATGAAAGTAAGGCTGGCACAGTTCATTAAAAAAGACCAGAAACTGTAAAGTGCTCATAAAATAAAGACTCAATACAACATGAGAGATTAGATTAGAATATATATTATTAAAATCAATCCTTAACAAAGATATAGCTATTTTTAAACAAAAGAAAAGGGAATTGCAATAAATTTAAATTCTAGACAATGTAGAAATCAGAGCAAAATTAAATCTTATTTCAGTAATTTATATAGATGTTATATATGATAACTTAAAATTTTAGAGGAATAGAGAGGAAAATAATGCACAGTTTAATTATTTGAATAAATTAATAATCAGTAAAAAAACAGTGATAATTCATCAAAATTTTAATACTTAAGGAAGGTTTGGACTTATTTTAATATTTTAAAAAATAATTCAGTAAAATAAAGAATTATAATTCTACTAAGAAAACCTTAAATAAATTAAAATAAAACCAATCACTTGAAGGGAAAATATATATCTACTACCATTACTTGAGTTTAAATATAAATAAAATTAGAAAATGTAGAAAATATACTTTCTTGAAATGTACATTGAATAGAAGAAAAGAAATTCCAGATTATGTGGAGGCATTTTGATAAGGAAATATTAGCAAGTTATCAGAATAAAATTTATGGGATGTCACAAAATTTGGATTGATATTCAGTTGTTAGCTTTGCAACTTTTCTCTATTAAAGTTCCTAAAAGAAATGAACCAATATTTAATTAAAAAATTATAACTTTTTAAGGAACATAAACAAACAGAAACCAGGAAAAATGAAATGATTTTTAATCAGACCAAAATTAAACAGACATAGAAATTATTGAATCTAGCTGATGTATGACAGAAAGATAGGGTTTTCAAATAGTTAGCCGGTAGAAGAAAAAAAAGTATAACTACATGAAGCATTTGGTTTCATGAATATACAAAACTTCAGGGCTAAGCATTGCAAGATGACATTTTTATTTCGCTCGTGTAGCAAAAAATAATCATCTCCCAAATTGAAAAAAGCAAAGGAATTACCAAATGTTATAGGGATGAGTGAAACAGAAAAGCTGCAAAATAGAAACCTATAATGACAACTTTATATACATATATAATATATGCTTATAAACATAAGATTTGTCTAGAAGACATGAACAAAACTCTCAAAAATTAAGATATTTTAAAATGTATAACAAATTTTCCATTTGAACATACACTTTTTTCTATAATATAATTCTATCACATAATATCCTTTTTTTAAAACAAAATCTATTGTGTATTATATATTGAAAATTTTTCAAGAATATAAGCATTCTGGTGATCTGTTCAAAATTCCTTAGTAATACATTAAACAATTTTCTTTTATAATCTGATTTAATCTTTAAGGTAACTGTATGGATTTAGAATTTTTTTCTTGTACAGTTGAGGAGACTAGATACATACTTTCAGTGACTTATGAAAGTATAGACAGTAAAAAACCTGGCAGATCTAGAATCTAAACTGGATTTTCAGGCCAAAGTAGCACTCTATGACTATACCATTGTTTTTTAAATCTCTACAGAGTAAATGATATTTGAAAAATCTTTTCATAATAAAACTCTCTGAATTTGGAATATGCATGGGGATTTCTATGATACAATTTGAAAGGTAATACTACATTTTTGTTGTTGTTTTTGCACATGAGTTTACCTTAAGCACACATACATTTAAAATAAAGGTTTAACACATATTTCATGGCTTCCAATTACTTTGTAAGGTTAAAAAGATATTTTGGAAATGTTCTAGGTCATGTGTGGTCAAATAGAGGAAGACTCAATAGAAATTCAAACTAATTAAAGGATACTACTTAATTTTAACAAATAAATACCCAAATAGGAAAGAAAGAAAAAATGTACTTAAATATTCAGCATCCCTATCATTAAAATTGCCTCGAGCCCTCTTTCTTGTGCATGACTCTAATGGGAACATTTTTCACTTCTTTGTTCCTATGACTGTAAATGAGTGGATTCAACATGAGGATCATGGTAGTATAAAACACAGAGGCCACTTGATCCCTTCCCAAGGAGTAGGAATTCTTTGGTTTTAAATAAGTAAAAATCATAGTTATAAAAACATGGTTACTCCCACAAGGTGGGAGGCACAAGTAAAGAATGCATTATGCTTTCCTCAAATGGAATTAATTTAAAGAAAAATAGCTAATGATTGAGCAAAGCCAATCATACAGGACACTGATTAGGGTGTAGCAGAGTCCCCTGGACATAACAGCTGGTAGTGAAGAGGAATGCAGATCAAAGGCCATGTAAGAGAGAAAGAAAAATTCAGTGACAACCAAGAAGATTATAAAAACCATCTGAGCAAAGCATACCATGAATGAAATTAATTTAATGGAAGTCAGTAAGTTCTCTAAGTTGTTAGGTATGATCACTGTTGAGTAACTGAGGTCAAGGAATGACAGGTGGCTGAGGAACAAGTACATGTTAAGTGTGAAGATGGAGATCCAAGCGAATTCTCAATATCATACCTGCATTCCCCAACATGGTAATCAGGTATATCAGGAGAAATAATATAAAGAGGAATTGCGGGATCTCTTCAGATTCTGTCAATCCCAGAAAGATGAAATCAGGAACATTTGTGTAATTCATACTTCCCAAAGCAATCAACTATTGTAAATTATTGAGAAATCAAATGTGGCACTTAGCATGAATGACTTCAAAACAGTTTTTTTTTTTAATAGGCATAATCTGGCATTTAAAATAAAATTGGCTTAGTCATTTCAAAATTTCATAATAAAGCATAATTTTGAAAATATTGCTGAAAATTTCTTAGTTTGATTGCCAAATATAAATTTGGTATAGGTCAACTTAGGATATTTCATAATGGAATTTCATATATATTGCACAATAAAAATGATTTGACACTCTTATTAAACTTCCACACTTTAACGCATTTATTAATATTAAAACATTATATGGTAGCTATTACTATTATACACATTTTTAGAATATAAAAAGGGCATGAAAATTTAAGTAACTTATCCTGAGTTACAACCATTAAGTAATTTTGGTACTGTGATTCTACCAAGATTGGTTGAATCCAGAGATGATGCTCATAGCACCATATTCCTAACTAGATTTAATTTCAGAAAAACAAAATCATCTGTTTATATAATAAGCAATGATATAGAGTTTAATTCATCATTTACTATTCTTTTATATCTAATATTATATAGTAAAATGACACAATAGAAATTAAATTTTAGGTGCATTAAAATTATAGAAAGAGGAAAGGCAAGATGGCCTCAGTTTAAGAGGGCACTCGCTGAGAGCTCCCTGAGAATGGTGGATTGTGGACAGTGTCCTGCCTAGGGCTCTGTGATGTGGGCGCATGGAGGGAGAAGCTTGGGACATCTTTCTGCACAGATTGATGGCGTGGACTGATCGGTAGAGATTCGTGAGTTTTAAGCCTGCCTGTGATGGTTAACACAGACGGCTGAGCCCCACCCTTAGAGGGAAAAAAAAGACAGTTTGAGCTGCAACTCCCGCCTGGCAACCGGGTGACAGGGCCCTGTGAGAGGGAGCATTTGCTGTGAGAGGGAGAGCTCTGACAAAGGGGTGAGAGAGCTTTCCTTTCTGTGGATTTGGCTGACTGGAACCCCTTGCAGCTTGGGTGAACAAAATAGCTGGATTTGTTATAACCCAGGAGATCGACCACACTCAGACTTAACCACTTTTATGAAGTTTATTGAGCTAAGCCCGAGGGCGTCTGCAGCACCTCTCATGCAGGAGAGAACTGCAGCCCCCAGGTTTTAAAATGGCTCCTTTTTATAGGGGGTTGCTGTCGCAGTTTGCAAGCAAGCAGGATAAACAGAAGCAGATTTTGGCAGTTAGCTAGCGTTTGCACAGAATGCCCTGATAGCCTGGGTCACAGCTGCAGGGTTGAGATGTCCTTGCAGGATTGTTCAAAGGAGGGGAGGTTGTATGCTTGTCT
>JAKSZT010020682.1:263026-334122 GCA_026826555.1 Tolypeutes matacus | reverse complement strand
TTTCTACATTACTTTGGTTGCCATGAAGGCCTATGGGTAGGCTAATTAAGGGTTCAACAGATTGAATCAACACCCGGTAGAGGGGAGGGGTAAATCTGCTGAGGAAGTTGATTTATCTAGCTGGCCAGGGATAAGCCCCAAACCCTGAGAGGGAGCACTTTCCGAGAGAAGGGGGGTTCAGACAGAAGGCAGAGAGAGGATTCTTTACCATCAATTTGGCTGCCTGGACCCCCTCACAGTTTTTGGGGAGCAGATAAGCCAACTTGAAGCAGCACCAGGCTGAGGGGAGAAGTGAATCTGCTGAGGAAACGTACTTTACCCAGGAGCCTGGTGATACAGGGATGGAGTCCGCCATTTTTATCATTCTGCACTGACTAGCATCAGAGCTTCAGCTCCCCTGGGGAGTCCAGGAAGTGGGAAGAGCTTGATTAGCTTCCACGAGCCTAGTTAGGGCCCCGCTGTGAAGGAAGTGGTCTAGAAGAGCACTTATTTTGGGTCCTGTATTTCACCAAAAAAAAAAAAAGGCAGACAGTTTAAAAAATGAAAATGAATTCTTCTTTTTAATTTAGTTTAATAGCTAAAATATGATTCAAAACCTGAAGATAAAACCCTGCAGGGAAATTGATTGATAAACACAAGCAGGCTGAGAGGATCCACAAGGACCCTAGAAAGAACACTCTTCCTCCTTAGCTTTGTTTGACTGCTTGCCTATGTGGTTGTTTGGTTTTTCTCTGTTTATTTGTTGTCTCTTGCTTTTCTTTCCTCTCCACCCCCCTTTCTTTTTTCTTTCATTTTTTAAAATTAGGTGTTGCTTAGCTTGACTCTTCTTTGCTGTGCTTCTTCTTCAGTGATTTCCCATTCTCTGTCTATATTGATTTTGTATCCCAAGCTATCTCTTATCCTTCCTTCATGTTTGTGCCTTCGGCTTTCTATTGTGGTTCTTATATACCTCGTTTTTTCATTTGTCCACAACTTAAGTGTGTCAATTTCTATTCTATTTTGCTTTCTATTTTTTAATTAATATTAACTTTTTCCATTTATCCCTTTCTTTACTCTCTCTCCCTCCTCATAAGTCTAGCCTTCTAAATAATTATATATATATTCCTATATTTAGTTTCCCAGTCCATTGTAGGTACTTCACTTCTTTCCCTATTACTCTACACTGCCTACATGAGTTAAATATTCATTTCATTAAGTCTTATTTGGTCTCTCTTCTAACTTTTATCAATATTACCATTATCCTTCTTCCTTTCTCACATCTTTTGATTCCTCTGGCCCTAATCTTTTGCCTTCAAGGGAACATAGAAAGAAGCAAGGAAATAAAATAAGGAGAAAAATGTCAAAGAGAAAACTTAACACATACGCAGAACCACGAGCTAAATAAAACTCTAGAGCAGAGAGAGAAGCTAATCCACTGAATAAACCCATCAAGATAAAATGATGACTAGAGGGTAAAAAAAAGTACAAACCACACTGAGAAACAGGAAGACATGGACTAGTCTAATGAACAAACTAAAAACAAGGAAGAGATGCAGAACATTGAACAACCAATCAAAGCTTTTCAAACAAATATCATGGACCAACTTAGAGAAGTGAAGGAAGAGATTAAGGATATAAGGAAGACACTGGGAGAACATACTGAAGAAACTGTAAACATATGCAAAAAGATAACAGATGTGATGGTGATCAATGGCGCAATCCAAAAATCAAAAAGATGCTGGATTCACATAACAGTAGATTTAAACAGGAAGAAGAAAGAATTAGTGATGTAGAAGACAATACATCTGAAACAAAACAGATAGTAGAATAGATAGAGAAAAAGATAGAAAAAATCCAGCAGGGACTCAGGGATTTAACCGACAGCACAAAATGTACAAACATATGCATTACAGGCATCCCAGAATGAGAAGAGAAGGGTAAAGGAACATAAGGAATGTTGAAGGAAATAATGGCTGAAAATTTCCCAACCCTATTGAGAAAGATGGATGTACAGATGCAAGAAACACAGAGCACCCCAAACAGTATAAATCCCAACAAGCCAACTCCAAGGCATATACTTGTCAAAATGTCCAATGCTCAAGGAAAAGAGAAAATACTCAAGGCAGCAAGAGAAAAGAGAACCATGAAATACAAGGGAAGCACAATAAGATTAAGTGCTAATTTCTCAGCTGAAACCATGGGGGCAAGAAGACAGTGGTACGACATAGTAAAAGTATTAAAAGAAAAAAACTTCCAGCCATGAATTCTCTATCCAGCAAAACTGGCATTTTAAAATGATGGAGGGTTCAAAATATTCACAGGTAAACAGAAATTAAGAGAGTATGTCAATAAGAAACCTGCACTTCAAGAAATACTAAAGGAAGTTTTACAAGTTGAAAGGAAAAAATAAGGGAGAGAGAGTTGGAGAAGGGTTTAAAAACAACTAAAAAGACAAAAACAGAAAAACAACAAAATGTGGCATACATTAAGCCAAAGAAAATATGGCTGAAGTAAGAAATTCATTGAGAGTAATAACACTGAATGTTAATGTATTAAATTCACCAGGAAAGAGACACAGATTGGCAGAATGGATAAGGAAATATGATCCATCTATATGCTGTCTACAAGAAACCCACCTTCAACCCAGGGATTCAAGGAGGCTGAAAGTGAATGGCTGGAAAACAATTTTACAAGCTAACAAAGGCAAAAGTGGGCAGCAGTAGCTATTCTAATATCAGACAAAATAGACTTTAAATGCAAAACTATTGTAAGAGACAAAGATGGGCACTATATATTAGTAAAAGGGGAAATCTCTCAAGAAGAGAGAATAATCATAAATATTTATGCACCTAATTGGTTTGCCTCAAAATACATGAGGCAAAGTCTGGAAAAATAAGTGAAGAAATAAACGTCTCTACAATTATAGTGGGGGACTTTAATAAACCATTATCTTCATTAGACAGAACTTCTAGACAGAAAATCAATAAAGAAACAAAGGCTCTAAACAATACATTAGAGGATCTGAACTTAATAGACATATACAGAACACTACACCCAAATACAGCAGGATTTACATTCTTCTCAGGTGCACATGGATCATACTCCAAGATAGATCACATGCTAGGCCACAGAACAACTCCCTATGAATACAGAAAGACTGAGATTATACACAGTAATTTCTCAGACCACAACAGAATGAAATTGGAAATTACTAATGGCCACAGAAACAAGTTAGGCACAAGAATATGGAAGTAAAACAAAACACTCTTAGAGAAACAGTGGGTCAAGGAGGAAATCTCAAAAGAAATCAGTAACTACCTTGAAACTAATGAAAATGACAACACAACATATCAAAACCTATGGGATGCAGTGAAAGCAGTCATGAGAGGGAAGTTCATAGCCATAAATTCATATATTAAAAAAGAAGAAAGAACAAAAATTGAAGACCTAACTGCATCCTTGGAGGAATTGGAAAAACAACAACAAACTAAACCTAAAGGAAGTAGAAAGAAGGAAATAACAAAGATTAGAGCAGAACTAAATGAACTAGAGAATAAGAAAGCACTAGAAACAATAAACAAAACCAAAAGCTATTTCTTCAAGAAGATCAATAAAATTGACAAATCCTTAGCCAAACTAACAAATAAAAAGAGATAACAGATGCAAATACACAAAATAAGGAATGAGCAAGGGGATATCACAACTGACCCCACGGAAATAAAGAGTATCATAAGAGGATACTTTAAAAAATTATATGCCAACAAGAATGATAATTTAGAGGAAATGGACAAATTTCTAGAAACTCACAAATAGCCTACATTGATTAAAGAAGAAATTGATGAACTCAACAGTCCAATTACAAGTAAAATGATAGACTCAGTCATCAAGCTTTCACAGCTGAATTCTACCAAACATTCTGGAAAGAGCTAACACCAATTTTGCTAAAGCTCTTCCAAAAAATAAAAGTAGAAGGAATATTGCCTAACTCATTCTACGATGCCAACATTACCGCAATACCAAAACCAAACAAAGATAACACAAGAATGGAATATTAGAGATCAATTTCTCTAATGAACCTAGATGCTAAAATCCTCAACAAAATACTTGCTAATCGCATTCAACAACATTTCAAAAGGATTATACACCATGAACAAGTGGGTTTCATCCTGGGTATGCAAGGATGGTTCAAGATAAGAAAATCAATCAATGTAATACACCACATCAACAGATTGAAAGAAAATGAATCAAATGATCATCTCTATAGATGCAGAAAAACATTCAACAAAATACAGCACTCTTTCCTGATAAAAACAATGCCAAAGATAGGAATAGAAGGAAACTTTCTGAATATGATAAAGGATATATATGAAAAACTCAAAGCTAACATCATTTCAATACTGAAATCCTAAAGCCTTCCCTCTGAGATTGGGAACAAGACAAGTATGCCCACTATGACCACTCCTATTTAACATTGTCTTAGAAGTACTTGCTCAAGCACTCAGGCAGGAAAAGGATATAAAAGGCATCCAGATTGGAAAAGAAGAAGTAAAAAATTCATTATTTGCAGATGACATGATCCTATATATAAAAGCACTGAGATATCTACAACAAAGCTCCTGGAACTTATAAAGGATTTCAGTAACGTTGGAGGCTATAAGATCAATGCTCAAAATCAGTAGCATTTCTGTAGAACAATAACGAGCAATCTGAGGAGGAAATCAAGAAAAAAAATACCATTTACAATGGTAAGTAAAAGAATCAAATACCTAGGAATAAATTAATCTAAAGATGTAAAGACTTTTATACAGAAAACTACACAACACTGTTAAAGGAAATCAAAGAAGACTTAAATAAATGGAAAAATATTCCCTGTTCATGGATAGGGAGATTAAACATCATCAAGATGTCTATTCTACCCAAACTAATCTACAGATTTAATTCAATACCAATAAATATCAACACTGTATTTTTTAAGGAACTGGAAAAACTAACTACAAAATATATTTAGAAACGTAAGAGGCCCCAAATTGCCAAATACATACAGAAAAAGAAAAATGAAGTTGGAGGTATCACATTACCAGACTTTAAAAATACTACAAAGCTACAGTTATCAAAACGCATGGTATTGGCACAAGGATAGACCGACTGACCAAAGGAACCATATAGAGTGTTCTGATATAGATCCTCGCATATACAGTCATCTGATATTCGACAAGGCCATGAAGCCCACTCAGTTAGGAGAGAATGGCTTCTCACAAGTGGTGCTGGCAGAACTTTATATCCATATCCAAAAGAATGAGAGAAGAATACCATCTCACACCTTATACAAAAATCAACTCAAGATGGATCAAAGATCCAAATATAAGAGCCAAAACCATAAAGACCCTGGAAGATAATGTAGGGAAGCATCTACAGCACCTTGTAATAGGAAATGTTTTCATGAACTTCACAGCCAAAGCACGAGCAGCAAGGGAAAAAATAGATAAATGTGATCTCCTCAAAATTAAAAACTTCTGCACCTCAAAGGATGTTATTATGAAAATAAAAAGGCAGCTTACTCAATGGGAGAAAATATTTGGCAACAATATATCTGATAGGAGCCTAATATCCTGCATATATAAAGAAATCCTGCACCTCAGAAATATACAGACAAACAACTCATTTAAAAAATGGGCAAGTGACCTGAAAAGACAGTTGTCCAAGGAAGAAATACTAATGGCTAAAAAGCACATGAAAAAATGCTCTACATCACAGGTATTAGGAAAATGCAAATCAAAATCAAAGTACCATCTTACACCCATCAGAATGGCAGCTATTTAAAAAACAGCAGAATATAAGTGTTGGAGAGGATGTGGAGGAATAGGAACACTCATCCACTGCTGGTGGGATTGTGGAACGATCCAGCGACTGTGGAGGACAGTTTGGTGATTCCTCAGAAAACTAACAATAGATCTTCCATATGATCCAGCGATTCCACTGCTGGGTATATACCCAGAAGAATTGAAAGCAATGACATGAACAGATATATATACACCAATGGTAATAATGGTTGTTCACAATCGCCAAAAGTTGGAATCAACCCCGGTGCCCACCAACCGATGAATGGATAAACAAAATGTGGTACATACATACAAGGGAATATTACTCCACTGTTAGAAGGAATTAAGTGCTAACACATGGAATAACATGGATGAATCTTGAAGACCTTATGTTGAGTGAAGCAAGTCAGGCATTGAAGGATGAACATTATAGGACCTCACTGATTTGAATTGAGGAAAGTGAGAAGTCTCTGAGAACCACTGTCTGAAAGATAGGTTAACAAGGGATAGAGAGAGAAGAGTAGGTTGTGAGCCATCACCCATATCGACATAATCTATGGTAAAGTGATAGAGTATAGTTGCATATTGAAGTATAAGACAGGTGGGTAGTGATATTACTGGGTTTGGTGGTGCAGGGTTAACAGGTGGGTAGATTAGGAAGGGCAGGTTAGAATACCAAGGGCATGTAACTATGAATATTGTCATTCCATGAGTCAAGACAGGGGAGTGCCATATGCCCCAGGGGGATGGGGAGGAAGGAACAGAAAAGATCAAAGGGGGTATTTAGTGGTCTTGGGAAATTATTTTCATTACATTACAATAATGGACACAGAACATGTTAAATATCATCAAAACTTATTAAACTATATCATCTAAATTGTAAATTATATTGTAAACCATTTACAATGTTTAGTAGCTATGTTTCATTATCTGTATAACAGTTAAAACAATGCTACCATCCACCAAAAAAAAAAAAATGTTTTAATATGGGGTAGGGAAGGAGGTGGGAGTTTGGATATATGGGAATCTCTAGTATTCTGTGTGTGACTTTTGCTGTGACCTAAAACTTCTTTGAAAATTAAATGAAAATTTGGGAGACACTGGGTTTGAGAGGGGGAAGGTGTCATGGTACACAGTGGACATCCGATAATGCAGTGATAAAAGGAAAAAAATAAAAATAAAAAATAATTTTAAAACAATTTGTTTGTTCCCATTTTTTTAAATATCCCAATCGATGAATTATATTTTATTTTTAGTTTTTTTTTCTGAGTTTCCTTGTATTTTAGCTCTTGCATTTAAGCTTATCACTATTATTTCATTTTCCTATTAATTGTATTTGGTTATTATATGGGCTTCATCTTCAAGGAAGGTTTAGCTCACAGAAGGGTTACAATGGGGGCTGCAGAGGATCATTGGTGGGGGGTGTCTGGGATGGGAAATTCATGGGAGTAAGTTCATCTGAATATATATGAAAGATATATAAAATTGTTCAAATGATCAAAGGATGGGGCATGGACACGGTGGGTGGTCAATCACTCAATAAATGATGGAATACTGAAATCCCAGCCTGGAGAGCTCTGCCACATTCTCCAAGGGAGCAGCAACAGTCCCATTAGTGCAGGGGCAGTGTCTGGCAAAAGAGAATGGCCCACTGATGGGTTCTTGTTTTTGATGACTAGCCTCATGAGTCTTTGCTCTTGTAATTGAAACTTGACCTACTGTTTTGAGGTGCCTAAGGGTTGCAACCTGAGAGCCTCCTTGTTGCTCAAATGTGGCTTCTCTCTAAGCCTAACTCAGCATATGAATGCATTACCTTCCCTGCAGCATGAGACATAACTCCCAGGGATGAGCCTCCCTGGCAATGAGTGAACAATACCAAGTCCCAACTGGCAGCACGACTGGAAAAGACCTTGAATAAATGGGGGAAAAGATAAAGACAAATGAGTTCATGTGGCTAAAGAGACTTCAAGGAGAGTCAGGAGGTCATACCTGACTTACGCATACCTCAGTAGGATCTCATAGAACACCAAAGTGGATATCACCCCACACAGAGGGGCTCCTGAGGGCTCTGGAGACACCCAGGTCCTATATAAGGGGGAATAGCTGCAGAGATTGATGCCTTATCAGTGGGCTCTACTTTGGAATCTGTGGTCCTGAGAGTGACAGATTTGGACTCAAATAAGTCCTCCCTGCACATTGTAAATCAGTCCCTTCTTTTCAAACCTATATGTGAGGCTGGAGTTTGTAGGTGTACTTCCAGAGACTGGAGCCTCTGGCCTGCCTATGTGCCAGCTGTGCCTGGAATCTTGGTGGAGCTGTAAATCCTATTCTATAGTTCAATGGACTCACCCAAGTCACCTGGTGTGGAGACGATGATGGACAATGGCCATCCTAGGGAATGAGAGGACCTGTAGCTGTAGGCAGGATAATCCCACCCACCACATCCATAGGATATAAGCCCACTCTCAGTTGGTGGTAGGGTGGACATCACCATTCCAGTCCCCTCAGTATTGGGGGAAGAGCTATTGACTAGAGTGGACTTAATGGTATTCTATTGTAGAAATATTGTGATTCAAACAATGGAAGAAATTATAACAATGAGGTGCAGCCAGTGGTCACTAGATGCTTTTGGGGTGGGGAGGGGCAGGGCAGTTGTAATACAGAGGATTTTCAGGACTTGGGGGCTATCCTGAGTGACGTTGTGATGACAGATATAGGCCATTTTACATCAGCATATACCATCAGAACTGTGTGGGAGAGAGTGTGGTCTACGATGTGAAGTGTGGTCTATGCTTAGTGGCAAAGCCCTAGGATGTGTATATCCTTTGCAGGTGATGTGCCACACTAATGAAAGATACTTATGTGGGATGTTATGGGAGGTAAAGGAGGTGGGGAACTTGGGAATCTCTGTAATTTTGGTGCAACATTTATGTAATCTTAGCATCTTTTAAAATATATATGAAAAAAAAACATTTATGTAAACAAATGGCCATATACGCATATTTATTTATATATCATTTTTATAAATATTGGTTTGTATTGTGAAAAAATTGATTTTTACCCACAATTAAAAAAAAATTGTTTTTAAATTATAGAGTTTTTTTTTTTTTTTTTTTTTTTATTGTGGGTAAAAATCAAATTTTTCACAATACATACCGATATTTGTAAAATGATATATAAATATATATGCATATATGTGCAATTGCTTACAAAAATTTTATATATATATATATTTTAAAGGTGCTTAGATTACCTAAATATTACACGGAAACTACAGGGGCTCCCATGTTCCCCACCTCCCACACCTCCCACAACATCCCACAAAAACATCTCCTTCAAGTGTGGCCCATCACCCTCAATGGACCTACACATCCTGGGGCCTTGCCATCAACCATAGACCACAGTTCACATCATAGACCACACTCTCTCCCACACAGTTCTGAATGGTGTGTGCTGATTTAAAATGGCCTACATCCGTCACCACAATGGCACTCAGGACAACCCCCAAGTCCGGAAAAAGCCCCTATATTTCCACTGCACATCCCCTCCCTACCCCGAAAGTGTCCAGTGGCCACCAGCTCCACCTCACTGTTATAATTTCTTCCATTGCTAGAATCACCATATGTGTACAACAGAATACCATCAAGTCCACTCTAGTCCATAGTTCTTCCCCCAATCCTGAGGTGACTGGGATAGTGATGTCCATTCCACCTCCAAGTGAGAGAGGGCTTAGATCCCATGGATATGGTGGGTGAGATGATCCTGCCTGTAGATGCAGGCCGTCTCCACTCACTGGGATGGCCACTGCCCATAATTATCTCCTCGCCAGGTGACTTGGATGAGTCCATTGAGCTGTAGGGTAGGAGTTGCAGCTCCACCGAGATTCCACGCATACCTGGCACATAGGTAGGCCAGAGGCTCCAGTCTCTGGAAGTATACCTAAAAACTCCAGCATCACATATAGGTTTGAATAGAAGGGACTGATGAACCATGTGCAGGGAGGACTTATTTGAGTCCAATTCTGTCACTCTCAAGAGCACAGATTCCAAAATAGAGCCCACTGATAAGGCATCAGTCTGTGGGTCTATCCTCAGTTATATAGGACCTGGGTGTCTCCAGAGCTCTCAGTAGCCCCTCTGTGTGGGGTGATATGTACTTTGATGTTCTATGAGCTCCTACTGAGGTGTGCATAAGCGTTACCTCTGGGAGGACCTCCCGACTCTCTTTGAAGTCTCTTAGCCAATTGAACTCATTTGTCTTTACCTTTTCCCCCTTTTATTCAAGGTCTTTTTCCAGTTGTGTTGCCAGTTGGCACTTGGTATTAATCCCTTGTTGCCAGGGAGGCTCATCCCCGGGAGTCATGTCCTACATTGAGGAGAAGGTAATGCATTCGTATGCTGAGTTTGGCTTAAAGAGAGGCCACGTTTGAGCAACAAGGAGGCTCTCAGGTGGCAACCCTTAGGCACCCCATAACAGTAAGATAAATTTCAGTTACAAGTGCAAAGACTCATAAGGATAGTCATCAATAACAAGGAATCATCAGTGGGCCATTCTATTTTGACAGACACTGTCCCTGCACTCAGAAGACTGTTGCTGATCCCTTGGAGTATGTGGCAGAGCTCTCCAGGCTTGGAATTCAGATTCCGTCATTTATTGAGTGATTGTCCACCCACCGTGACCATGCCCCATCCTTTGATCATTTGAACAATTTTGTATATCTTTCATGTATATTCAGATGAACTTACTCCCATAAATCTCCCCTCCCAGACACCCCCCAACAATAATCCCCTGCAGCACCTATTGTAACCCTTCCATGATCCAAATCTTCCATGAACATGTAGCCCATGTAATAATCAAATACACTTAATAGGAAAAAGAAACAACAATGATAAGCTTACATGCAAGAGACAAACATAGGGAAACTCAGGAAAAAAACACAAAAAAATAAACAAACAATCAAACAAAAAACAAAACAAAACAACATATAATTAGCAGATTGGGACATTCAAAAAAATTGAAAATAAAAAAACAGAAGAAATGCCTTTTAAATATATATATATATATATATATTCTTTTTTTCCTTTTATCACTGTGTTATCAGATGTCCAGTGTGCCGTGACACCTTCCCCCTCTCAATCCCCAGTGTCTCCCAAATTTTCATTTAATTTTCAAAGAAGTTTTAGGTCACAGCGAAGTCACACACAGAATACCAGAGACTCCCAGATACCAAACCACATCCCCCTTCCCCACCCCATATTAAAACCCTTTTTTTTTCATGTTAGCATTGTTATAACTGTTATACAGATAGTGAAATATAGCAACTAAACATTGTCAATGATTTACAGTATAGTTTACAATTTAGAAAATACAGTTAGATATAAACTATGTTTTTTTTATGTGTGTTTGTGGAAACAAGTTTCCAGGGTGGGAATTGATACAAGTAAAAAATATTTTAAACTATGCTTAAATGGAATGGAATACAACCATAAGCAAGGTTCCTTGCTCCAAAATGTGTTAGGAAATCACATGAAACAGAGAGATGAAATCATGCACATTGCTAGCTTTATATTAATTTACTTCAAATTTTTGCAGAATGAGAATGTGTGAATGTAATTCTAAGAATAAGTGAGCTGGTTCTTCTAAACATTGGATTCTATAGGAAAACGTGCTGTATCTTTGCATCTACAGATTTGTCACCTCTACAATGTCAGCTTCATCACAATTACTGAACATAGCACTTTGTGTAATAGCAATTTGCTGAAAATAAATTTGTCAAAATTAAATTTCCCAAATACAGCAAACTTCCAAATTCACCAATGTCACTGACATACACTTAATTTTTTTGTAAATCATAACTGAATTTTAAAGCAACTGATATTTGTGTTGAATTGTTTTTAACACCATTAAGGATGGCTGGAAGTTTTAGTTGAGTAGTTTCAGCTTTCTTAAATGGTACCATTAAAAACATTATTTGTTGACTACAAAAAAAAATTATAGGGAGCACATTATTAATTTTCAAAATGTAGATCTTTTAAGAGTGTATAATCAAAATTATTCCCAAAATTTTATTTTCAATATATATTCTCTGCTTGATGATTCTGTGTCCATCAATTCTATATTTCCATTTCTACAAATCCTGGCATTACTTATGTTATGCCTACATGATATGTAAATATCTTTGCCTATTACTCTAATAATATTCCAGTTTTTGAGATAAACTAAAATGCCCTAAATTTGAGATACATACTTACCATGAGTCAAAGTTAGTGAAAAATTTCTTCCAGCATTATCTATTAACTTGTCAGCCTCATGTTTTTCTCACAACTAAAATATGTAACCATTTAAGTAGCCTGAAATTTCTGTGATATGATATTTTTTCCTTTGAGAAAAATACTGTTTAATTTTTATGCATACCTATATATATATATATTGAGAGAGAGAGAAGTAAAATAAATCACTTTTAACTTTTTGTTAAGGTCCTGCTCAAATAAAAAGTTCACCTGCAAATTATGTCTTCCAAGTATACCAGTGACACATAAGCAGAGCAGTGTATCCTGATATTGCCAGGGCATCTCATATTCATGATTCCTGGTAATGCAACATTTGGTCATCTCTGGGACCAATTTCTAAGGAAGATTGCTTAGCATCATGCCAAGGATAAAGGTCCAAGGACTAATGCATCCATGTTAGGTTTGTAACAGAGAATTGCTTTCACCTTAGAAGTCACATAATGGTGAACAGCATTTTTGGTATTCTCTTGTGATGCTCTAATTCATGACTGGGTTAAAAAAGATGATTTCTACAGAAATACTTAATTGCTCTATGGCTTAAAGGCCAGATCATTAACCACCAAGAATGGAATAGCATATTTTGTCCAGTGACACAGGCATAGTATTAAACATTGTTCCCTATACAATAATTATTATACAAAAAAATTAAAATATTTCCAAAATATTGTTATTCTTTAGATGCATTTCCCTCCAAGCATTTTCCTTTGTACATATAAAGCTTAGTTATATGTATTCTTATGTGTTTATATTCTATCATGCTGAATTTTCAGTAACAGCTTGCTTTTATGATTCAATATTTAAAATACAACTTGACCTCTTTTACAATAAGCTTTTTTAAAACCTAAAATTACATGTGTTTTGCTTTGATTGTTGCAGCATAATTAACTCCTTTCTAGGAGTGAGCATGAGCTAATTAATGGGCATTTTTGAGGTATCCAAAGGAAAACATGATGGTGTTTCTCCAGTCAGGGTTGGGATTATTACCAAATAATTAATTGTCACAGCAGATGCAAGGTATTTAGCCATCACATACTTTCGTGTAATTTGTTTTATTATTTTAGTTTATTGGCTATTTTATTTTAAGAGAAACATATTAGACAAATGTAAAAATCAGTGCTGAGATGAGGAAAGATTTTATAATTATATTGATGGCCGAAAGCTTACTTCTGTATAAAACCATGTGAAATGAATTCCTGTGAATATTTAATTAATTAACAGTAATGGAATTAATTTTAATGTAGATTCATGAAAGAAATACTGTTTAAACTGCAGAATTTCCAGAATGAATTTTTTCATATGGATTAAAGTATTACAAAATAATATTTAATGAATTAGATTAAGCTTTGTATGTAAAATTCTTCAATTCATCAAAAATCCTGTGAATGTTAAAAGCTTATCTGGTGATTAAAAACCACCACCAAATCAATTCACAATAGACCAACTTAGGGTTTATGATGTTCTTTGTAAATGCTGCCCAAATAAGTTCTGCTTACTGCTTGGAAAATAACCATTGGGAGGTTTTTCTTCCCATCACTGCAATAGTTGTTTTTCTTTTTTTTTTTTTTTAACAGATATTAAGGGTACTTCCAAATAATATAAGTAATAGCTGAAGAAGTAATAATTCACATGACTTTTTATGACTAATCGTTTTGCTGAATCTTTATTGTTGGGATTCTAATATAATACCTCTAATAGTAAAAAAAAAATTGGCAGAAGATCAGGAGAAAGAAACAGAAAGGAAACATGACTTATTTGTCCTATATTTCAACAAAATTAGACCTTTATCTCTGACAATTAATCAATGTCATTTATTAATAAAATTCTATTTCTCTTTTTAGTGATCTCCATTTTTTACATTTTGAAGCTCTGATTAGGAATTTTATAATTTTATGAAAAAATGTCCTTAATGTTATTGTATACTATACATCATATTTCTGGAATAGAAAGATTTATTTTTTTCTAATAGTTCTACCTTATACAGGTTTATTTATATGCTTATATTTACATGAATCATTTTTACATCCTTTACTAATCAGATTTTTAAATGTTTTCCTTTATTGGAGAAGTTTTGGGTTTATAAATCAATCATGCATAATATAAAGGATCCCAAAATACTGTCTCACCACCAAAAATGTCTACTGTTGTGAAACACTCATTAAAATTGCTAATATTTTAAAAATTAAGTTATTAAATAAATTTCATGATTTATCTTGTGCTTCACAGTGTAATGTAGTTACACAGATTTTTTTTTTTTGAATTTTTTATTCTTTTATCATATATACAATCTACTTGCTTTGGCAAGAACTTTGCATGCAATGTTCAACAACAGTGTTGACAATAGACATCTTTTTCTTGTTCCTGATCTTAGAAGGAAAGCTTTAGTCTTTCACTATTAAGTAGGATGTTAGCTGTGGTTTTTGCTTATATACACTGTATAAGTCAGCCAAAGGGGTGCTGATGCAAAATACCAGAAATGTGTTGGTCTTTATAAAGGGTATTTATCTGGGGTAGAAGCTTACAGTTACCAGGCCATAAATCATAAGTTTCTTCCTTCTCCAAAGTCTGTTGCCACGTGTTGGAGCATGAGAGCTGCTGTTGTTTGCCAGGGTTCAGGCTTCTTGAGTTTCTCTCTTCATGGGACTTGATTCCCTCTGGGCTCAGGCTTTGCTTCTCTCCACAAGGCCAGCTGTAGAATATCAGACAAACAGCTGTTGTCTTTTCCTAGGGCCTTCTCCCCTTCCTCAGGACCAAGCTCCTCTGTGTGCTTACTTCCCTGGGCTCCAGCATTAAGACTCAGCATCAGAACCCCAACTCAAAGACTCCAACTCTGTCCTTTGCCATGTCTTTTATCTTTGAGACCCCACCCACCAAAGGGTTGGGCCTCAATGGCCTACTGACATGGCCCAATCAAAGCCCTAATCAAAACTTAATCATGCCCTGATGAACAGACCAGTTTACATGCATAATCCAGTATTTATTTTTGGAATTCATACCTATATCAAACTTCCAAAATGCTACATATACTTTATCATGTTGAGGAAGTTTCCTTTTACTCCTAGTGTCCTATGTGTTTTTATCAAGGGGTGCATGATTTTGTCAAATGCCTTTTCTCTGTCAGTTGAGATGATCTTGTGATTATTTTTCTTGTGTTAATGTGGCATATTACATTAATTGATTTTCATATGTTGTACTCTCTTTTTTCATTGTGAACTTCAGCCTGACTCATTTCAAGTGTCTTGTCTTCATGTACACTGATTTAATTTTCTGAAAGCTCCAATCTACTCTTGTAACACCCCTGGGCATTTTTTTCATTTAAGCTACAGTGGTATTCAACTCCAGTAGTTCTGTGAGGATCATTCTTAAAATTTCTATGTCTTTACTAAGTCTCTTATATGGTTTACCTGTCATTTAACTGATATTCTTTAGTTCTTTCTCTCTATATTTTTAATTTCCTTTAGCATTTTGAGATCATGTTTTTAAAAGGATTTGTTTGATAGTCCGTATTCTGAATTTTATTTGTGTTTTCTGGATTTTTATCCTTTTCCATTACATGGGTCATAATTTCCTGTTTCTTTAACTTGTACTCTTTTGTTGCACACTGTACATTTTAATATTTTAAAATGTTAACTCTGTGATATGCTTCCTAGCATGTCTGTTTCTTGGTTTTGAAAACAGAGATTTTCTTGAGCTTCAGCCTTTCCATCAGGAAGTTTTGCCTGAGGCAAATTCAGTGTGCAAGGTTTCTCTTGTCTTTTTGGACCTGTTTTTTTTCCAGGACTTTTGTTTGTTCATTGTTTTTGAATTTCCCTAATTATCAGGGTTTTAATTGTCCCCTTTATTCCCAGGAGCCAGACTTCCCTCTCCTTTGTGTTTGGCACCCACAGGCCTTTACCCCAGACCGTTCACCTCTAAGGTTTGTTACTAGCATTTTATTGCCTCAATCTGCTTTTGCCTGAAGTGTTAATTCTGGTAGATAAGCATGCCTAAAAGAAATTTCTCATGTCAATCTTAGCCTGCCCAATGAGGAACCAGGATCCATGAATGGGATTCAGACCAGCTTTAAAGATCCCTGGGAGGGGATCAAGAAGGGTGCCAAGAGTTTCTCTGATGACTCCTCCAAGCTGAACTTCCCTGACCTAAACAGGCAATGCAGTCCTTCAACTAACTACTCCAAAAATCCCAGAGAAAGCTCAGGGTCCTGAAGTCTCCATCATTTCTGCCCATCTCTGGGCCATTTTGAAAAAATATAAGCTGCCACTTTTGGCAGAACAGGCTGAAAGAATGGCTGTCACTGCCTTTATGGGATTTGTGTTGAAATAATGGATGCCCCTCAAAGACAAACCCCAATGGAACCAATATCACAAATCAAGTGCTGAGAGCATTGATCCACCATGGCCACATCTTGTCTTGGGGAAGAAGATTTTTATGTCCCTTTGTCTCAGAAGTGACCTAGCCAGCAGCTGGACTGCATTGTGTCCTACCATGAGAGTAAGGGATGGGCATCAGTAGCCAACACATGGAGAGCACAATATACTGTCCTTTACTCTAACTTATCAGCCTCTTCCTTCTGCTCTTCCCTGGATGTGGAACAGTTTACTTCTTACCTCTGGAGTTTAAAACTTGTTGTTTCAAACAGTTCATACCTGTTTAATTGTTGTTTTGCTGAAAAGTCTTAGTCCTGGAGCTACTAGCTCCACTATCTTCCCACCTCATCTATTAAATACAGATATCATATGGTTGAGTCTTACTTTTTAATAGAGTCAATTATAGGGCATTTAAATGGAGTGTTTAGTCCACTTACATTTAAAATCATTATTCATGTGCTATTTTCATTTCATGTATATTTTGAAGTTCTGATTCTTCTCATATGATTTCCTTTTGGATAATATATTATTTAATACTAAAATTTGTTGCCTCAGTTGGATTTTTTAACCATACTTCATTTCATTATATTACTAGTGCTTTCTCTAGGAAACAAAATTTCATCTGTAAATTATGTGTTCTTTATATTATTATGATAAATTCTAGGCAACCAGATTGACAGCATAAGACACTTTAGGGGCTGTTCACCCAGACAATCTTTGAAAAACTACATAAAAGGTCCAAAACAATCTTCACCAAACTCCAGAAATCAAAAAAATTATTGCAGTAATAGAGAGTCCTGAATCAAGAACATGCACCTTAAAATTGGTAGCACCAGCTGACATCTATCCTAAACCCTGCCTGGCACCACAGGGAGCCAACCTGAACTCTTGATGTGTGTCCCTGTCTTTGCTTTAGGGGAGTAGAGCAACCTCTATATACATACTGGACTGCAGTGGCAGGCTGAAGGCCTGACCCAGGACACTCACTGCTGTCTTGTTCTTCCCAGAACTTGTCATGCAGGTAGAAGCAGTATGAAGACAGTTAAAGCAGTGTAAGAGACAAGCAATTCAATGTAACCTGGGAAAAGGATTCCTTTCTATAGGACTACAACAGAGTACTCTGAAGGGGGTAAATTCTATTTCACAGTAGTAGGGAAGGCATTTCAATTCTAGTAAACAGGGTAATTACTTAGTAAAGGAGAGACTCCACACTTTTGCCTTAGGTTGATCTTCTTAATAGGAAAGCTAGATTCTGAAGAAGAGCACCAGACAAAATGGAATCAATTTTCAAAAACAGTGAAATATGTTTTTTTTTTTTTTTTTTTTGCATTGATTTTTTCTTTGTTAGCTCCTGACACTCAATGATGTATCTGTCATATAAATATCTGGACACAAATTTTAGAAACATGCAATTCAGGGACTTAATACCATAGGTAAATAGTAAAGTTTCTGTTAGGAAACAAAAGCTTATGAGACATCTAAATGCCCTCTCAATCAGAATCAGAGTGTCCATCACATCCCAAAATCCTCAAAATTGAGGAATGAACAAATATAAGAGAGGAATGTATGCATGGATCAAAGTAGACTTATTATTCTAGTAACAAAATAACTTATAACATTGATATAAGGATAGTGGACAACAGAGGTTCTCAGGAGAGGAAGAGGGAAGAAATGGTTAAACATGGGGCACTTTGGGGACATTGCAATTGTTCTTCATGATATTGCAATGATGGATACAGTCCATTATACATTTTGTCAAACTTGTAAATTGTATGGTGCAGAGAATGAACTATAATGTAATCTATACACCATGGTTAGTAACAAAGCTTCAATATTTATCAATTATAACAAATGTATCACATTAATAAAAAATGTTAGTAATAGGGGAAAATGTGAAAGGGGGAGGAGGTAGGGTATTTGGAATCCCTTTTATTTGGTTATAACTTTTCTTCAATATGAAACTTCTTAAAAATAAAGTTAAAAAATAAAATAAAAACGTATGAGACAAAGATGCAAGAAATCATGGTCCATTTAAAGGAAGAACATAAAACTCCAAAAATTGTCAAAGAAGATTAAATGTTAAATATAATCAAAGAAGAATAAGTGAAAGCAAAGACAGCAAAATTGAAAAAACTCAGGTTAAATTGGAGAAAGAAAAAAAACCTATGAAAAACAAGAACAGAGCTTTAGAGTCATGTGGGGTATCCTCAAGAACAGCAATACTGTCATAAATTAATTTCAAGAAGAAAAGAAGAGAGAAAGAATAAGTAGGAATATTAAAAGAAATAATGGCAGAAAATTTCTTTAATCTAATGAAAGACATGCACAAATATTCATGAATACCAGGAAAATTATTAAGATAAACTTCAGGAGAACCATGTCAGGTAAATTGTAGTAGAACTGTAGAATGCAAACACAAGGAGAAAGATTTGAAAGTAGGAAGAGAAAAACAACATGTTATGTAAAATGCATTCCCTATAAAATTAAGTGCTGAATTCCAAGTAAAAATCATGGTGACATGAAGGCAGTGGGATGCAATATGTAATTGCTGAAAGAATACAATTTCAACAGATAATTTATATCTGGCATGATGTCTCATAAATGAGGGTATGATTAATGTAGCCGGATTTTGTCTAGGTTCTTGACTAAGCTATAAGAAATGAATTTCAAGAGCACATCGGGTTAGTTAGGCCAGTAATTTATTAAGGTAGGGAGGGAGGAGAAATGGGAGAAAATAACAGATCATGAATCCCAGAGAGAGAGGAAGGAGCTGAACAGTGATAAAGTGGACTGATTTACAGACTACAAGTGCCCATTATTGGTTATAAATCCCCAGGTTTTACTTGCATAGTGATCCAGATGGGGGCGAAGAAGGCCAGAACAGAGGGCCAAAGGCAAGAGAGCAAAAGGCCTTTGTGCTTGCTTTCTGAATGATTAATTTTTCTGCCCCTTTGTTAATGGCATGCAAAGAGTTCCAGCTGTTTGCTGTTTTAATTGATTATCTTAGCCATCAATCCCTCAGGAGGGCTCAATGAAAAGGTCCCTGGAGAAATCCAGGGCTTTTCCTGGCTTCCAGAGGAAATCTCATTCCAAATGAGATTTCTTGCAAGAGTCTTCCAGCAGCCATCTTGGGGGTAATAAAGAACACGTTTTCAATGGTGGTGTTTTTTTCTGCCAGGTTCCAGATCTGTCTTTTGATTTCCTATCTAGCCTGCTTCATTAACATATTCCCAGATCAACAAAAGCTGTGGGAGATCTTCACTGGTAGACTTATCCTACAATAATGAAACAGGGAGTTCTTCAGAATGAAAGAAAGGGCACTAGACAATGGACTAAAGCAGAAAAAAGAATAAAGATTTCTTTTTAAAGTAAGCAAATGGGTAATAATAAGCCCTAGTATTATTTTGTATTATGTTTTTTTGATGTAATTCCACTTCTTATTTGTTCAGATTTTAACAAACACATATTTAAAAATAATAAAAATTCTATGGCTTAGGATATTTACTGTGAAAGGATATGACTTGTAACAACTACAATAATGAAGTGAGGGGATGCTAGGGCATAGGAACAAATGTTTTCATATGTTATTGAAATTAAGTTGGTATCAAATAAAATAAGATTTTTATAAATTTAGTATCTTTTATTTAAGTGCAATAATAACCACAAAGACAGTATCTGAAAAAAATAAATAAAAATATGAAGGGACTCAAAATACTACAACACAAAATACTAAAAAGTTATGAGAACAGACATTAATAGAAAATTGAGGGAAAATATATAAAAACAACAAAAACAGTAGAAAACTAACAAATGGAAAAAAGTAAAAATGGTGGAAGAAAGTTCTGCATGATTAATAAATATTTTAAATAGATTTGGAATAAACTCTCCAATGAAAGGCACAGATTGGCACAATGGTTAAAACTATATGTGTAATACAAGAGACTCAACTTTAATGCAAAGACAGAATTTGGATGAAAGTGAAAGGATGGAAAAACAATATTCAATTCCAATAATAACCAAAAAATAACTAAGGTAGCTGTACTAATATCAGATTAAATAGTCTTCCAGTTCAAACAGTTAAATAGGACAAAGAGTAGACTATATACTGATGAAGTGTTCAAGTTAACAAGAAGATATAACACATGAATATATATGCACTGAAACATCAAAGACCCACAATGATGAAGCAAATATTGACACATTTGAAAGGAGAAATAAGTGGTTTTATGAGATAGTAATATACTTCAATATGCAGCATTTAATAATGGATAGAACATCTAGATAGAAGATTGATAAGAAAATGTAAGACTTGAGCAACACTATGAACAACCTAGAGCTAAAAGATATATGTAGAACACTTCACCAAAATGATCACAATACACATTTTTCTCTAGCACAATCAAGTCATTCTTCAAAATAGATCATAAACTAGATCACAATGTAAGACTTAATAAATTTAACAAGATTGAAATCATACAATGAATCTTCTCTAACAATACAGAAATGATGCTAAAAATCAATGACAGAGATATACTTGGAAAATGAACTATGTGGAAATTAAAGATACAATCAATCAGTCAAAGCAGGAGGTCAAAAAGGCCAGTAAAAAATGTCTTGACAAGAATGAACAAAAACAAGATATACCAAATCTTATAGAGAAGCTAAGGCAGTAGTGAGAGAGAAATGTGTAACTCTGAATTCAAATTTCAATATATAAGACTTAACCTCACAACTTGAGGTACTAAAATAGAAAAGCATAATAAAACCAAAGAAAGGAGATGGAATGAAATTACAAATGTTATATTGGAGATAAAGGAAATAGAGAATAAAAACCCAAAATGGTATATCAAGAAAATCAAATATTGTTTCTTTTTATGAACATTAAAATCAACAAAATGTTAGCTAGGCTGACAAAGACAAAAAGAGACATGACAGAAATAATTAATAACAGAAATGAACAGAAGGGCATTACTATATACTCTACTGTAATAAAATGGAGTATATAAAAGGAAAAAATGAAGAATTGTGCACCCCCTCAAAATAGATAACTTAGAGGAAATGGAAAAACTACTTGTACTCACTCAAGAAGGAACAGAAGATTTCAATAGACTTAAAAGGAGAGAGAGAGATCAAATCCGTAATTAAAACTTCCCAACAAGCAAAATAACAGGGCCTGACATGTAAAGTTATGAAATTCACCAAATATCGACAAACAGCTATTTTGGTCATATTCCTCCAAAAAAACGATTCAGAGGGAATATTTCCTAACACAGTCTATGATTTGAGCCTCACCCTAATTCCAAAGAGAGATAAATATGCCACAAAAAATTATGGACCAATATCCCTTTGAATATTGCTGCAAAAACTCTCAAGCAGACTCTAAGAAACAGAATCCAAAAGCATGTTAACAGAATTATACACCATGTCTAACAGATTTATCCCAAGTAAGCCATGGTGGTTCAAAATAAGAAAATTCATTAACATAATATACCATATTAATAAAAGGAAGAAAAAACCCAAAAACAATCAAAATAAAAAACATGACCATGAAACTGAAGCAGAAAAGTCATCTGGCAAAATCCAGCACTCTTCTTGCAAAAACTATCATAGAACAAAAATAGTAGAAAATTAAATCAAAAGGATAAAGTTCATATATGAAAAATATACAGCTAGAATCATATTCAGGGAAAAGACAAGTGTGTCTACCATCACCAATATATTTCACTTCTAGCCAGAGTAATTAGGCAAGAAAACAAAATAAAAGTCATCCAAATTTGAAAGGAATAATTAAAATTTTTGTTTTCTGCAAATAACATAATCCTCTATATAGAAAATTCTCAAAAAATGTACAAAGCTAAGAGTAATAATTAAGTTAGCAAAATGGAAGACATAATATCAATTCAAAAAATCAGTATTGTTTCTAAGTATCAGTAATTAACAATTTTAAGAGGAAAACCAGAATAAAATTCTGCATACTAGAGAAAATGTAAAACATCAAAAAACTAGGATTAAATTTAATCAAGGCTATAAAGGACTTATAAAGAGAAAACAAGAAAATGTTTCTGAAAGTACTCAAATAAGACCTATATAAATGGAAGGCTATTTCATGCTCATGGATTTGAAGACTAAATATTATTAAGGTGTCAATTCTATGTAGTATGAATCAAAATTCTAACACATAGCTCAGCAGAAATGCAAAAGCCACTCAACATTTTTTTTTTATTGACTAGTGAAGGACCAAAGAGACAAAATCAACCTGAAACATAAGATGTCGGAGCCCTAATACATCCCAAGTTCAAAATTTATTACAAGGCTCCAGTAATCAAAATATATTACACTGGTACATAAAGACCAATGGAATTGAATTTGGTGTTCAGAAATAAACCTTCCTATCTATGGCCAATTTATTCTTGAAAGTTGTGCCACATCTATTCGATGATGAAAGAATTGTCTCTTCAATATATGTGTGAGAAAACTGGATTGCTATATGAGAAAGAATGAAAGTGGCCCCTATCTCTCACCATAAATAAACATTCACTCATGGGTCAAATACATCAAAATAAGAACCAAAAGTGTAAAATCCTTTGGGGGTTGAATTATATACAGCCAAAAAAAATCATGCTCTGAATCTTAACCAGTTTCATTTTTAATAGTACATTTTGATGCTATTTTTAGTTAAGATGTGATGAACTGAATCCATTTTGGATTGGAATAGATTGCTACAATTCTTTATAAGTAGAATGAAATTCTACTGAAATGTTGAGAAAAAGTCACAGAATAAATAGAAATCAAGGGATTCAGGGTCGAAAGGAGGATGATATCACCATGTACATTGCCACATGACAGAAAAATCAACAACAAAGGATGACTGGTAGCAAGACTCAGAACATCACAGCCTTGGGGAGAAAAAATCAACTTTTGGTTTTGTTACTATTCTCTATTTTTTTTAATTCTCAATTCTATTCATTTGTGCCCTAGTCTTTGTTATTTCTTTTCTTCTCCTTTCAATTTGGCTTGAATTGGGAGTTTGCTTTTCTTTTTCTAGTTCTTGCCAGCACACAGTTAGGTCTTTGATTAGCCTTTTTTTTTTTTTTTAAAGATTTTTTGAAATTTATTTATTCATTTATCCCCCCCCTTGCTGCTTGTGCTCGCTGGGTCAGCTAACCACGCCGTGCGGGCGGGCTTGCCTTCACCAGGAGGCCCTGGGAACCGAACCCGGGGCCTCCCATATGGTAAACGGGAGCCCTACTGATTGAGCCACAGCCGCTTCCCTGATTAGCCTTTTTCACCCCTTTCAATTTAAGCATTTAGGACTATAAATTTCCCTCTTAACACTGCCTTTGCTCCATACTATAGGTTTTGATATGTTGTACTTTTGTTTTCATTCATCTTGAGCGAATTACTAATTTTCCTTGCAATATTTTCTTTCACCCAATGATGGTTTAAGAATATGTTTTTAAACACCACTTGCTTGTGAATCTTCCAGTTCTCCACCTGTTTTTGATTGTCAGCCTCATTCCCTTATGGCCAGAGATTATGCTAAATATATAATTCCAATCTTTCTTGATTTCTTGAGACTTGTTTTGTCACCCAATATGTGGTCTCTCCAGGAGAATGATTCGTGCATATTTGAGAAGAATATATATCCTGGTCTTCAAGGGAGCTATGCTCTATATATGCCTGTTAGGCTTAGTTCTTTTATAATATTTTTCTAGGCCTTTGTTTCCTCATTGATCCTCTAAGTGTTCTAAATGTTCTATCTATTGATGAGTCTGGGGTATTGAAGTCTCCAAAAATTGTTGTGGTTATGTCTATTTCTCCCTTCAGTTTTTCAATCTATAGGACAAGAAGGAGGATGATTTACTAGGCTAATGAGTCTAGTCATAGCTTAAATTTTTCAAATTTCTCATTAGTTTCAGTCAAAATAATCCTAGTTGAAGTAATTTTTGATTCTGATTATCATTTGGCGGCCTTTGCCTACCAATAAAAAAGTGCTGCCAATTGGTTCTAAGAAATCTTGTTCCTTTATTTTTGAGTTGATTCTCAAATGAACAATTTTGTTCATGTCAAACATTCCCCAAAGTGGCCATGAAAGACCAATGCATCTTGGATGAAGTTATGCCATTTAAAGACAGTTTCAACATTGCATTTTATTAAGAATACATAAAGAACAAGGAATTTTTCCTGGAGGAAGGGAATTTAGATTTATAGCATCCCCAAAAAGCTAGCAATATTCTATCTAAATATATCACACATCCACAACTTGTCTCAGGCCCCAATACTGACAGGTGGCCACTGCCAAATGAAATTCTGACCATCTGTGTTCCAGTGGGTGGAAGAATACAGAATGCTATCTCTGGTCAAAGTTAAGCTTCAACTATAAAATTGTGACAGAATGAGAACCATGTCATATTATTTTAGTGATGCACGGCAAAGTTTTCACAAGTTAACTCTAGTATGTATTCAGAAAATGCCAGCAATTTTGCTAGTGAATCAAAAGGAAAATAATGCTTGGTGCCACTCCCATTTCCATTCTATGACCTTAGGTCTGTGAATCCCAGCTGTGGGAAATATAGCACCATAGAGTAGCACTGATTTGGAAGACATACAGTTCTTGAAGAACATTTATACATCCCAGTAAGGCATTGCTCCAGTATTGATATTGTGATTGAGTCTTCAAAAGGCCATCCATAGTTCCATTAATCAATGTGTTTCAAAATATGTCTTACATGCTAAGGTTAGCTAATCCCATGGACATGGATCCAAGACCTGCATTTCCTTTGCATTAAAGTGATTTCCTTGAGCAGACACAATTTTTGTGGAATACTATGATGGTGGTTAAGGTATTCTAAAGGGCACATAGAAGGTAGTTTGAGAAATAATATTGTGTGTAAAGAAGGCAAAATCAGGATCCAGAGTAAGATTATTTTCTGGTAAGAAAAAAAATGCTGCCCCTTAAATGATGAAAAGGGTCCAATATGCTCAATCTGACATCAAGAAATAGTGAACAATGGAGAATGGAGTCATAATGGGGTCCTATGTCAATCTCTGTTGCTGGCATAATGGATACCCAGCAGTTGCTCTGCTCAGATTGACCTTGGTAAGTGGAAATCCATGACATTGAGACTATGTATAACCTGCATCCAAAACACCATGGACACTTTGGTACTGAGCCCTTTGAGCAATAGCTGGAAAAAGTCTGTGTGGTATTAACAGTACAGGTCTTCCTATCTACTTGATTACAAAATCTCTGCTAAAGAAAATTCAGGTGAGCATATACATGGGACACAAATATATTTTATGTTTTCACCCATTCAGAAAGTTCTATCTACAAACCTGTCCCCAAGAACAGTTAGTCTCCAATATTCCATGTTATTTTAAACCCTGACAACTCAACCAGAATACAGGTAACAGCTCATGAATTTGTATAGCAATGCACATCTGGTGATTTCTCCTTCCAAGCAATATAAAGTACCAGGTACTCTGCCTTAGGTTCTAGACTATGTTAGGATTTTCCTGTACAATTCTACTTTATTAATATACCAGAAAGGGGATGTAATACCACAGTTGTCCATTTTGAGTGATGTATCTATATTGTGTAAAACACTCTGTAAACAAGACCCAAGTTTTCATTTCCTATAAGGAACTCCCTAAGAAGCCAAAGGTCTGGGCTGGTTGAGAAAAGGTAAGGTGGAAGGAATGGAGGTAATGAGCATTTGAATGACTTTTTCAGTAGCTTACTTGTGCCTTCATGACCTAATATATTTTGATTTCTTATAAGCCACTTCCATTTGATGATGGAGTGCTGCAACACATGCCCAACTTAATGGCTTAGTGAGTCAGATATTTCATGATGGACAACATAGTTATCATAGTATTAGGTGGCCCATGATTAAGTAGTCAGTTTCCATTATGGTCCAGTAAAAGGCTAAAAGGTTTTTCTCAAAAGGAGTAATTATCTGCAAAGGATGACAAGCTTTGCCCCCAAATCCCACATTTCTGCTCTGTGATTCTCATTTAGAACCCTGACAAATTCTCCAAACAGCATCCCTATTTGTAACATACTTTTCAAGCACAATTGGATATGCTGGATCAGTATGGCCCTAGTGGCAAAATAACTTGCATGTTAGTCTAGAATTGTTGCATACTCCTCATAGTCCAGTCCCCACTCAAAACTAGCAGCTTTTTGTGTTACTCAATAAATGTGTCAGAGTGGCACATTCAAATGAGAAATATGCTGGCTCCAATCCGCTTGCAGGAATACTTAGTATTCTGACTCTTTTTAGGTTGTATGTCAGGGCAGATGCAACAGATTATCCTTCACTAGAAATAAGATTTCATCAGTTTGCCTTCTCTACTGGTTTCTTACAAATTTTACTAATGTGGAAGCTACATGAATTTTTGTTGAATATATAACACATCTCCTCATGTGCAAATGTCTTACCAATAAATCTAAAGCAGTTGTAATTTTTGCTAAGTCCAATCAGCATATCTTCTACTTAATGGTCAAAAGCTGTGAGTTTTGAATAATTTATTCAAATCATTTTGAATAATATACCTGCAGACTATGTTATAACATAAGGTGAAGATTTGCTATACCCCTGAGGAATGACAGTGAAGGTATTTTGCTGACCTTGTCAGCTGAAAGCACACCAACAACTAATGAAAAATAAGTGTTTGCCAAATCAATAGCTTCATACCATGTATCTAGGGAATGTTTAAAATTTTCAAGCTCTATTACCTATCTGAAACTGTAACTGCAATTACAGTAATCAACTGGTTTAGTTTATGATAATACACTGTCACACTCCAAGATCCATCTGTTTTCTGCACAGGCCAAAAGGAATGTTGAATAGTAATGGGATGGAATCATAACCCTTGAATCTTTCAAATTTGGGGGGGGGGCACTAATCTTCACTATATGTGTGAATCTATTTCTGAACTCTCTATTCAGTTCCATTTTTCAAGATGTCTATCTTTTCAATAATACCACAGTCTCCTGAAAATCTTAGCTTTTTGTAAAACCTAAAATCAGTTATGGGAGTTCTCTAACTTTGTACTTTTTTTTCAAAATTCTTTATTATCTTATTCCTTTGTTTTTGCATATAGATTTTAAAATAATCTATTTCTGCAAAAAAAAGGTTTGCTTAAATTTGAATTGTTTTGCATTTAATCTATACATCAATGAGGGATTGCTTTTAATTATTAGATCACTTACTTCCAAATGGCAACCTAATGACATCATATTTCTTTACCTTTTCTTTGTATTCAGATTCCATGACCAATATTACCTATTCACTGTCATAATTTCTTTATGTGGGCCAAAGGCATCCATGTACTTTTTTAAAGAGTTATTCTAATTATTTCTTATTTAAATAGCCAAGTACTAGCCCTTAGATTAGTATATGAGATTCCAAGGAAAGGAAAGAGCATAGAAAACTCAAAACCTATGACATTTACTTCTACCAGACCTCCAAATATTCATTCACATAGAATATTACAGTTATCTGTCTACAGCCTCAACTCAAGGTTAATAATTTTTGTCCATAAATTTATCCTCTTGGTGAGATTCTCAATGACCTTCAATTATCTTTCATGCCACTTTAAATTGTGGCTTTTTAAAATTTAAATAAGTATCATAGTTTTATTATTAAATACTTATAATTTTTCATAGTTTATGCCTTCATAATATTTTATTACATACATATTTATTGAATATTTGAGGAATTATAAAAGTTATCTTTTCAACAAGAGGAAACTGGATTTCAGGGGATTTAAGATATTAATCTAATGTGACATAGCTAGTACATATCAGACCTAGGGCTATGTACTAGAAAATCATTATTATATTCCCTTTCCTATTTTATACCATGTTATTTTTCCACTGAGGGACTACTTTTATTAGGATGCATACAAAGTGCTTACATGTAGTCATTTTTATGCAGTCTGTTGTTCCAGAAATTTTCACTTGAATTTTATGGGGGAAAAAAATCTCTTCTGTTGTTTTTTCTATTGCAGAAGAGAGATACTGTGTTTCCACCATGGGCATCTCCTGTGGAACAGAAGAGATTAATTAGCTGTCATAAGTATTCAAATGCATAATATTCACAGTGTATTGTAATTAAGTGACCAATTCAGTTCCAGGTGTAAGAAGAAAAGATTTTCATCAGGTACACAATATTTTAGAAGCTATTACACTCAATCTTAAACTAGAGTATGAGTTTTCACTATTTTATTTGAGATAGGGTTTTTACTTTACTCAGAGCTGTATTAGAGGTGTATCACATGCCTTCTAGGGAACATAGGAGGGAAGATAAGAAGGTCTTTCAACATACTTAGGAAAGTAAAGCTGCAACACAAAAATTTATTTTAATTATTTTGATGGAACATAATAAAATAGGGGCAATAGAAATAATGGAGTATATTTAAATATCAGAGAAATTTTTTTAAACCTTACTTTTAGAGAAGTTTTTAGATTTACATTTACAGGAAACTTACCCCAGATGTATAGGAATCCCCATATAACCTTTCACACACCCACAACTAGTTTTCCTTATTATTGACTACTGAGATTAGTGTGGTACATCTGTTAGAGTTGATGAACCAATAATAAAGCATTGCTAATAACCAAAGAGTATAGTTTACATTATAGCTTACATGTTGTGCTATACAGATCCATAAGCCTTGACAAATGCTTAATATCATGTGTCTTTTTTTTTTTTTGTAGTATTAAAAAGATCGTTGGTCATGCCAGAATTCACTTAGTCTTAAAGTTGACCATTTTATCCTCTAACTTTGCTTCTATGCTCATGTACAGGCCCAACATTCCACATTCAACCACATACATGCTCACACTTCAGCATCATTAATTATACTGACATTGCTGTTCACCATCACCTCCATCCATTCCCAAATTATTATTATCAACAAAATTATTTTAAAAATGCACAGATTAAGAATCAGCTCAGCAATTCTAAACCCCTCCTATCTTCTAGCAACCAATATCTAAACACTACCTCCATGAGTCTGGTAACACTCTTTATTTCATATCAAAGAGATCATGCAATATTTTTCCTTTTGTGTAAGCTAATTTCACTTAACATAAAGTTCTTAAGAGTCATTTATGTTATCCAATGTGTCAAAATTTATTCCTTTTTATAGCTGAATAACATTCCATTGTATGTATATACCACATTTTGTTTTTCCATTCTTCTGTTGATGAAGACCTTGGTTGTTTCCACCTTTTAGCAATTGTGAATAATGCTGTTATTAACACAGGTGTGCTTATATTTGTTTTTGTCAGGGATTTCAATTCTATTGAGTATACACCTAGTTCTAGGATTGCTGAATTACATAGGAATTCTATTCTTAGATTTCTATTCTTAAAGGAACTGCCAGGATATGACATCTTGATACAACCTCACATGGTTTTAGTGAATGCTCAGCACTCATTATGGAGTGAATTCACATGTTATTATCCTTGTGAAGGACTCCTTAATGTTACCTCACTTGCTCCATGTGCCCTTACATTCTCAGATCCATCCAGCCCTCTGGAAATACCTTTGGCTCATCACAACAGATATTAGTCCCATTGATATCTTCCCATTGTTCAAATAGAGAAATTTATTAGAACCATCCTGAATCTCCCAAAATTATCTCATAATGATATGATAATATTTATTAAGTGTATAATTTAGTCTCAGGGAAAAAAAACAAAATATAATGTAAATAATAACTATCAACTGGATGCTATTTGCAGAGGGACCAAGATTTGAAAAGCTAGCTATTCTACCTTAGAGAGTACCTTTGATGAAGATTTTTGCTCATTTGTTACCTTTGCCTTTAACCTTTTGAAATGAACGTTCATTTATCTTCATTCCTCAAAGTTTACACCCCATGAACAAATCCTCGAGGAATAATCTCCCATTAGCTTAATACACACCTCCTTCAGCCTTACTAATTAGGCTTTGTTTATTTTTGTAGTAAGATTTATTTATTTGAATCGATATTATTAGTGGAAATTTATTTTTCTTTTAATAGTATTCACTTTTTCCCCTAGCAAGGATGGTTGCCCACCATAACTATCTCATGAAAACAAGATAATCAAAAGTTAATCCTTTAAACTGTATTTGAGATTTAATCCAATAATTTTCAGTATGTAATTTTTAAATCAATTATGCAAAGAGAACACATATGTCTATTGGAACAAACACAGTTTTGATAGCAGAGTGAGAATTAAATCTATACTCAAAAGGCCTTTTGAAAAAAATTTTCAGAAAGAAAATACTAAGTATAATTTCAATGTCATGGCATCTTACAGAAGTCCAGCTATCTGAAATGAAATCTGTAGCAGATTGAGATAACTTATGAAATCCAAAAATAGATATTTGATTATGTTTGTAAACTGGTCTGTCCTTAAAGGATGATGCTATGTTTAGAGAAAGGCCAATAAATATCCAAATAGGAAAGGAAGAAAAAATGAGTTTAAATGATGAGCATCACTGTCATTTCAATTTCCAGGAGCCCTCTCTCTTCTGCATGATTCTAATGAGAGCATTTTTCACTTCTTTGTTCTTATAAAGGAGTGGATTCAGGATGGGGATAACCATAGAGACCACTTGATCCTATCCCAAGAAGTAGGACTTCTTTGGTTTTAAATAAGTAAATATTGTAGTGCCATAATAGATGGTTACTCCCAGGAGGTGGGAAGCACCAGTAGAGAAGGCTTTGTGTTTTCCTGAAGTGGAATTAATTTTCAGGATAATAGACAGAATAGACCCATAAGACACAGAGAATTTACTATGAGACACAATTACGTTTAAACTAGCAAAAATTAATATCATGATTTCACTGTCATGAGTGTCAGTGCAGGAAAGGGCTAAAATTGGTGTTAAGCCACAGAAGAAGTGATAGATTACATAGGAGTTGCAGAAATGCAAACAGTTCATGAAAAGAAGGTTGACTAATAATGCAGTGAAACCAATCATGTAGGACCCAGTGATGAGTGCACAAAAGAGTTGTCTGGACATATCAACTGGGTAGCTTAGAGGATTGCAGATAGCCACATAGTGGTCATAGGCCATAGAAGAGAGAAGGAAAAATTCAGTAATAGCCAAGATGAAAAAAAAAAGACATCTGTGGGAAGGAAGCCATGAATGAAATAGACTTGTTGAAAGTCAGTAAGCATTCTAAAGTTTTAGATGTGATGACCGTTGAGTAACTGAAGTCAAGTAATGACAGGTGACTGAGGAAAAAGTACATGGGGGGTGTGAAGCTGGAGATCCATGTGAATTATCATTGTCATTCCTGCATTCCCCAGGAGTGTAATAAGGTATATCAGGAGAAACAGCATGAAGAGGACTTGCCTTATCACTTTAGAGTCTGTGAGTCCAAACGTTCCAACAGGAACGTTTGTGTTATTCCTACTTCCCATAATAGCAATCAATTTTTGCAAATTGTTGAGAAATACAGGATGATACATGGCATGAATGGCTTCAAAACTATTTTTGTTTATAGGAATGAATGGAATTTTTAAAAAATCAGTTTAGTTATCTTAGAAATACATGATAAAAAGTAGTTTACAAAATATGAAAGAAATAATCTTAGTTTTTCAATTATAAATTAGGTTAAATCAACATTTCGATATTATATAATAGAAACTCATATATACATATCTATATTGCATAAGTAGAATGAACATGAGATAAATATTTCTCTTCATTAACACATTTATCTAAATAAAAATATTATACTATAGGTATTTCCATTGTACAGATTTTTAGATGGTAAAATGTGGAGGAAGTTACATAAATTACCCATAGGCAAAACCATTAAGTTTTATTGACTCTGTGATTCTAACCAGATTAGTTGCATCCAGAGATCATGCTGATAACACTCTAGTCCTACTTATATTTAATTTCAGCATATCAAAATATGATAGTTATGTAAAACAATGATAGAGATTTAATGCCTTATTTTTGTTCTTTTCTATTCAATATTATTTAGCACAGGTCAGAAATTAAAACCTTAGCTGTATTAATATTTTAGAACACATATTACTATTAATTTTTGGACATGTTTTTTAACAGATTATTTCATCAAATTTATTTGAAAAATTTTATTTTCAATATATGTATATTGTTTGATGACCCTGATTCCATCAGTTCTATATTTCCAATTCTACAAATTTTGGGGTTGCTTAAGTAAGGTATATGTGATACATATATGCATATTCATATCTTTCGAATAATATCCCAATTTTTAAATAAACCAAAATGCTGAAACATTCACATTAATACTTACCAGGATTCAAAGTGGGTGAAAAATTTCTACCAACTTTATCATTCTAGAAAGTTTTCAACCTTAAATTTTTCTCAGAAATAATATATGTAAACCATTAGAAGTTTGTATTTTCTGCAATATTATAATTGTTTCTATTAAGATTACATAAATTTAATTTTAAAATTATTTTTAATTTCAGAGAAGAATAAATCAACCTAAAAATTTGGTTTAGATTCTGGTCAAAGAGTAATTTCACCTGGAAATTATGTCTCAGTAGGGTGCTATGGTGAGCACCAACAAAGAAAGTATCCCTTGTCTTTCACCTTAATAATGCAATGGCACCTTTTATTTTGAGGATTGCTGGTAATGCAATATTTGGTCATCTTTGGGACTAATTTCCAAGGAAGATTTCTTGGCATGGTGCCAAGGATAAAAGTTCAAGGACTAATGCATGCATGTTAATTTGAAACAGAGAGTTGCCTTCCCCTTAGTAGTCATATAATGCTTAGCAGAATTTCTGGTATTGTTTTGTGATAGTCTATTTTATAACTGGGTAAAATAAAAGTATTTCTAGAGAAATAGCTAATCTCTGACTGTTAGGGCAGATCATTAACCACCAAGGATGGAATAATACCCTTCTCACAATATTTTTATTTTTAAAAGTGTGACACTATTATAGGATTAAACATTATTGTTTACCCACAAATTATTTTGCAACAAATTCAAAAGAAGAAATGAAAATTATTTATAAATGTTGTTATTCTTTAGATATATTTTCATCCCAATATTTTCCTTTGTGCATATAAAGCTTATGTATATATATATATATGTATTTATGTGTTTATATAATTTTATCCCACTGAATATCCTGCTTTTAATATTAAATATTTATAATACATTTTGACCTATGTTAAAGTAGACTTTCGTAAAACCCACATTTTCATATATTTTGCATTGACTGGTGCAGCATACCTAACTTCTTTCTAGGAGTATGCAACAGTTGATGAATGGGAACTTTTTAGGTATCACAAGGAAAACATGGTGGAGTTTCTTCAATCAGACTTGAGAATATCAACTAATTCCTAAACACATCAAAAGTATTGTTGTGTTTAGCCACACCAACATTTGTTCAACTTGTTTTATAATTTTATTGTATTGCCTTTTATTATATTAAAAGAAATATGTGAGAAGAAAGTGAAAATCATTGCTGAGATGAATAAATATTTATAATTATATTAATGGCCAAAAGCTTACTTCCTCTATGTACAACTAGATGAAATCCGTTCTTGTGAATATTTCACTAATTCATGATAGTGAAATCAATGTTCATGTAGATTTAGAAGCAACTCCTACAAGAAAATATTTATATGCTGAATTTCAAGAAAGAATATGAAAGTTTGGATCAAGGTATTATGAAGCAATATATTATACATTTCATGAAATTTTGAATATACAATTATTCAATTCATAAAAAGTACAGTGAGACTAAGAAAGTTTGGGTGAGAACAGACTAATTGCTGTGGGCATATTAGAGCGCATGTCTGCGGGTTCCCTTCTATTACCTAGTGGCTGTCTGAATGCCTAAATCAGGAGTCCCATCTCCCTCTTGCTCTTCTCAGAACTTACCCTGCATGTAGAAACACCTTGCAGACAGTTAAAGGAGTGTAAAAAACACTAGGGAAAAGGATTCCTGATTTTAATACATACAATAGAGCACCCTAAAGGGGGGAATTTCCATTTCACAGAGATGAGGGAAGCATTCTGTTTGCAGCAAACAGGGGTATTTCTAAGGCCCAGAAGGAAGCCCAGAAGAAGACAGACTCAGAAAAAGAAAGGACCCCACACTTCTGCCTCAGGCTGATCTTCTTGATAGCAGAGTAGCAGCCAAAACAGAATAAATCTTCAAAAGACAGTGAAAAAAGTGTTATATGCCTTGATTTTTTTTTTTAGTGATCATATATATCACTCAATGATATATTCAGCATATAACCAGCTGAATACAAGCTTAAGAATCTTTATCTTACAGACTAAATCCCATATTTAAAACATTAAAATATTAAAATTTATATTGTGAAAAAAAGTTTACAAGACAAAGATGCAAGAAATCATGGACCATCCCAAGGTATAAGATAAAATATCATGTCATCAAAGAATATCAGATGTTTGATATACAGAAGAAATAATCAGATACATTGAAGACAGCACATTTAAAATTATTCAGGTTGAAGAGGAGAGAGAAAAAAAGATGAAAAACTGAACATGTAGGGCAACTTCAAGAATAACAATATACCCATAACAGGAGTCCTAGAAGAAAAAGAAAGGGGGTGGGCAGGAGGAGTATTCAAAGAAATAATGTCAGAAAACTTTTCTAATTTAATGAAATACACACAAATTCAAAAAGACCAGGAAAAACAAACAGGATAAATTTGAGGAGAACCTTGCCCAGGCAGTAAAACTGTAGAATGAAAGGGCAAGGAAAGAGTTATGAAAGCCGTAAGAGAAAAGCAACATGTTATGTAAAAGGCAGTCACAGTAAAAATTAAATGTTGATTTCTCAGCAAAAACTATGGAGACATGAGGGAGTGGGATGACATAATTAATTGCTGAAGGAAAGCAATTTCAACAGGGAATTTTATACCTGGCAAGACTGTTTTAAAAATAAAGGAAAAATTTAGATATTCCCAAATAAATAAAAATTGAAGGAGTTCATCCCTGCAAGACCTGTCGTACAGGCAATGTTACAGGAAGTTCTTCAGAGTGGATTGAGGCAGCATAAAAGAATAACAATTTCTGATAATGGTAACCTTATGGGTAATTATAAATATTTGTATTATATTGTATCTTATTTTTTATGTAACTCCAATTTTTGTTTAAACAGGTTCTGAAAAGTATGTGCTTAAAAATAATGGCAATTCTAAAGTTCAGGATATTTGTGAAAAAAATAATTCATAACATGTATAACCAAAAAGTGGGGTAAGTGTAGGGTATAGGAACAATGTTTGTATCAAACCAAATAAGACTATTATAGATTAAGGATGTAGTATTTAGGTACAATAATAACCACAAAAATATCACTTTCCAAATAAATTTGATATTTGGCTTTTCCTTTTCCGTGAAAAAAATAGCTTTTGGAATTTTGATTTCCATTGCATTGAATCTGTAAATTGCTTAACATAACATTTAAAAATGTTAAAAATGACTCATGTATAAATATAAATAAAAAAAAAGAAAGACAATGTTATAAAATTGTATAATTCCACATGTATAATAATTGTATAACATGGTGAACCCCATTTTCCATTACCACCAACAGTCAAGGAGTTTTCCATTTTTTTGCCTTTTTTAATAATTGGCCATTCTGCAAAGCATGAAATGATATCTCATTTTAGTTTTGGTCTGTATTTCCTTAATAGCTAGTCATGTTGCACATCTTTTAATATGCTTTTTGGCCATTTGTATGTCTTCTTTGGAAAAATGTCTGTTCATCTTTTGCCCATTTTTTTATTGGTTTGCTTGTCTTTTTATCACTGAGTTACATGATCTCTTTATGGAGATCATGGAGATCAAACCCTTATCAGATATGCATTCTAAAATTTTTCTCTCAATAAGTAAGTTACCTTTTCACCTTCTTATCAAAGTTATTTGAAGTGCAAAAGTGTTTAGTTTTGAGGAAGTATCATTAATCTATGAAACTAAAGCACACTAACTTTGAGAACAATACCTTTTCTGCCACCATTATCTCTCTACAAATTTGTAAAGTTCAAGATTTTATCACAAATAAAACACAAACCATTTAAGAAGCATGAAATTTCTGTGATATATTTGTTTCCTTGAGATAACGTATGCTTAGTTTTTTGTACATGCATTTTTGTTTTGTTTGGAGGTAAAAGAAATCACCCTAATATTTTTGTTCAAGACCTGTTCAAGTGGAAATTTCACCTTGCAAGTATACCAGAGAGATTCTGTGATCACAAGAAGGCAGAGAATTTCTTGCTGTTCACCCTGATAAGGTCATGGCACCTCTAACTGTGAAGATTGCTGATAATGTACCCTTCCATCATGCCTGGGACTAATTTTCAAAGAAGATAGCTTAGCATGTTCCAAGAACTTATGTATCCATGTTAAGCTTGTGCCAGAGAGTTCCTTATCTGTTAGAAACCACATAATGTTGTACACCTTTTTTTGATATTCCTTTGTGATGTTCTAATTGATGACTGGTTTAAAAAGATGGTATTTCTATAGAAATAGTTAATCAGTGGTTTATAGGCCAGAAAATTAACCACCAGGGATGGAATAGCACATTTTTCACAATGAAACATTTTTCTATTTAAAAGTGTGGCACATGGGAAGCGGCTGTGGCTCAATCAGTAGGGCTCCCATTTACCATATGGGAGGCCCCTGGTTCGGTTCCCGGGGCCTCCTGGTGAGGGCAGGCCTGCCCGCACGGCGTGGTTGGCTGACCCAGCGAGCACAAGCAGCAAGGGGGGGTAAATGAATAAATAAATAAAATCTAAAAAAAAAAAAAAAGTGTGGCACTATCACAGATGTAAACATTGTTCATTACACAAAGAGTTGAATACAACAAAATTCAAAGGAGAAAATGAAAATTGTTCATAAATGTTAATCTTTAGATGCATTTGTGTTCATATTACTTATATATATATATATACTGATGTTTACATAATTTTTGTTGCACTGTATTTTCAGAAACATATAGATTTTATTATTAAATATTTATAATTCACTGTGATCTATGTTATATTAAACATTTCTAAAACCAAAATTTAATGTATTTTCCATTGCCTAGCCATGTGCACCAGTGTATAGTTGGGTAATTTTGAGGCATTACAAGGAAAACATGTGGAATTTCCCCAGTAAATTTGGCATTGCCATCTAATTGATCTACACAGTAAATGCTGTGTATTTGACACAATAATGTTTGTGCAATCCATTTTATTATTTTAATGTATTAGTTTATTATATTAAAAGAAACATGGGAGAAAAGGTAAACATCAGTGCAGAATCAGTAAATATTTTATAATTAGTTTAATGGCCAATATATAACCAGGTGAATTGTTTTTTTGTGAGTTTTGCACTAATTAACAGTAATGAAATAATTTTTAAATAGATTTAGAAACAAGTCCTTTTACAACAGATACTATTTAAACTTGAGTAGCAGGAGAGAATTTTATGGTATGTATCAAGGAGTTAAAAATAATATGATATGTTTGATAAATTTTTAAAGAACAGTTCTTCTCTTCATCAAAAATTCAGTGATACTGAGATAAGTTTAGTGATTTAAAAACCAGCATCAGGAAGTGGATGTGGCTTAAGAGATTGGGCTCCCATCTACCATGAGAGGCCCTGGGTTTGGTTCCTGGAGTCTCCTAGTGAGAGCAAGCTGGCCCGCACCTGTGGAGAGCTGACAGCTCATGCCCATGGAGAGCTGGCACAGCAAGATGATGTGAAGGGAGACAAGCAGACACCGAGGAAATGTGCAGGAAATGGACACAGAGAGCAGACAGCGAGCACAAGCAGTAAGGTTGGGAGGATGGGAATAAATAAATAAATAAATAAATAAATAAATAAATAAATAAATAAAAATATATACTTTAAAAAAAAAGCAGCATTAATTTATTTCACAATTGGTGACCTCGGGGTTTAAGCCACATGAGAAACTGATGGAGATTTTTTTTATATCAATGCCAACTCAATAGGCTCTCCTTACTCCTTGAAAAATCATCAAGGGCAAGTATCTCCATATAGCATTGAAATCAGTTTTTTATAGTCACAAATGTACTTTCAAATAATATAATTAAATGTTGAAGAAAGAATAATTTACAAACTAATTCATGACTACATTTTTTTGATGAATCTGTTTTGCTAGGATTCCAATATATCATCTCTAATTATAGAATAATTTTAACAGTGATGAGGAGTGAGAAACAGAAAGGTTCATGAGTTCTTTGTCCTACGTTTCAACAAAATTAGAACTTTATCCCTCACAACACTCAGTCATTATTTTTTAAAAATTCTATTCTTCCTTTTAATTTTAGAAAATTCTGTTGTATGTGTTTTGAAGTTTTATTAAGATTTTTTTTTTTAATTTTCTGAAAAACTGGGTCTGTGGTTATTTTATACTGTCCATATCTCTGGAGTATAGAGGTCTACTTTTTCCAATAGTAGTGTGTTGAACAGTAGTATTTCTATACCTATATTTACAGATATGTGTTTGTATATCCTTTTAGTATTCACCTACTATAGATATCACATAGTTGGCTTTACTTTTAAAAAAGTCAATTCCTGTGAAAATTATAAAATAAATGTATACAATAATTTTATTTTTATTTTATTTTATTTTTTTTAAAGATTTTATTTATTTATTCATTTATCCCCCCCTTGCTGCTTGCGCTCGCTGGGTCAGCTAACCATGCCGTGCGGGCGGGCTTGCCTTCACCAGGAGGAACCCGGGAACTGAACCCGGGGCCTCCCATATGGTAAACGGGAGCCCTACTGATTGAGCCACAGCCGCTTCCCTATACAATAATTTAAAAATCCTAGGATATTATCTCAAAGTTAGGTTTATCATGAAATCAGTATTAACTTTTTCCCTTTAGTATGGTTCACATTTTCTTACTTTGCGTTATGTTTGGTAATTTAAATTTATAATTAGTGTACTGTAAAAATGATATATTGGAAAGAGTCCAGATTATTTTGTCTTTCAATAAGGGGTGCTGAGATTTATTTTGGCTGGCAATAAATTACTGTCAATGCCTTTTGAAACATTCAGGCTTCACATTTCTTTTTGTTAAGGGAATCTCTTTGGTGTCATTTCAGGCTTAAGGCATACTCTTTACTAAAGGGACAGGTTCTCTACAGTTCTAATGTGTGTGTGTGTGTTGGTCTTAATATCATGCTTGCATTGAATCAAATATATTTGCTATACTGGCTGGACCATAAATCCAGTTTCTTCCAATCCTTTATGAACTCAAGTATTTATGTTCTGCTCTCAGCCTTGCAGTGTCTCCCTTCCTAGGTCTGGTAATAATCCATCTGCACATATACAGCTTAGCATTGAGCTAAGGACTCACAGGGAATCCCAATACTGATATTCAGTGCACATCATTTTCATACCCCAACTTTATTGTTACTCCTTCTTCAACTGGAGGAAACTTCAATATCTGCATCTTCAGCTCTTCAAGAACTTTATACTCTGCTGGTACTTGGCATGCCCTTCATCAGCAAGCAGTACAGAAGGGCAGGGTAATTTTGATTCCCTTCTCATATATTTCCATTATGTCATGGATAATTGGCCTGTTATACCTCTTGTCCAATTACTGAAAACAGTTTTAAAACATTTTGTTCAAGTTTAGATTTGTTTATCATGAAGGAAGTTTCTTGTACCACTCACAGTGACATGGCAGAAGCCAAAATCTGACCAACATTTTTATATCTCTTCTGATTTAATTGATATATTTTGATCCTATAGGTCATTATATTTTTCCCTATGTTACTTATCTGTCTCATTTTTCTTCTCCTAGATTATTACTGCTTTTCCTTTGATACATTTGATCAAAGACTTGAAGGGAGGAAGAGTTAGCCACATAGGTACATCGAAAGAGAGTAATATAACAGGGGGAACACAATTGCAAAGGCCCTGTGAAGAGGGTGGAAAACTTACACTACTAGAAACAACAGGAGACCTATCTAACAAGAATGTCATTCTGTTGCTAAGGGTGGGAGGTATAAATTAACCAAGTTCCTGTATTTTGATGATGATAAGTGGTATGGAGAAAAGTAAATGGAGGGGTTGTATGGAGACATTTGGGCTTGATCTTAAAATAAAGCCTTCAGGTTAGTTTTAGGGGCAAAGTCACATTTGAACAACTTGAAAGACTTGAATTCAAAAACCTGGAGGAAATGAGGTTCAGGCAAATGGAATTGTAAAAACAAATTTCTTCAAAATTAAGTACTTTATATCCTTTTATGTTAATCTTTTTCATCACTTTTTTAAATTAAAAGTTGTGTAAAAATGCAATATCTTGGATTTTCTATTTTAACTCACACTGATAATCCTTTTCTTTTTTAGAAGGATTTATTCTGCATAATAAAAGTTAATAATTTCTCTAATATATGAAATTTCATTATATTACTATTTCTAATTTCCTTTTTGATATATTTTCTTTCCTGTGCTCTCTTTTTTATTTGTTTTCTTTAACCATTTAGAGATAGTTGCTATACTGCCCTCCCATTCCTTCTCTATATTTTGAAGGGCAAATACCCTACCTAACCTACCCTATATATGTTCTCCTAATATTTACAAAATTCTTGACTTCATTTTTGAATGAACCTCCAATCTTCATGTGTGGATATAAGAATCAGTTTGAATCTACATGGTACAACGAGTCAATCTCTTCTCATTGAATACTTCACTAGAGTTTTTTAAGAATGTCTGAAATACTTCTTACATAATATTAATTAAGAAAATTAATTTTATGTTGATATAAAGGTATCTTAGAGGTAGCTAAATAGAAAATAAGCTCAAAGAAAACAAATGATTAACAGAAATATTGCCAGAAAACACAAGACTTAACAGAATGAATAATATAGGTGACATTACTGTGAAACCTGATGTATATATAATATATTTAAATTGAGTGTTTTTATCAGAATATTCAAAAGGGCATGGTATCTGTCAAGTTTCAAACTGAGGAGTTAGTTGATCACATGATATGGGAGAGAGTAAGAGCATTGGACAAAGGCAGAGGGGAAGATTGAAAAAGATGCAAAAAATGCATGGTTAATTTTAGAATGTTCAGTATTATGGGGGAGATTTAGGGAAGGTTTGGAAAGTCAGATTAAAGAAAGATTGGGAGTTTGCAATGCCAAATATGAAGAGCACACTGAGAATAGTTAATATGAGTATTTAAACATCATTTTATGCAAACAAAATATTTTACTGCTTGTTATGGCCAAGTAAAATGCATCATGAATTTGCTCCTACAGATTGACTAACTGGAAAATATTAATAAATTTTAAAGAAAAATTAGTCAATGCTTTAAAAATATTAAGTAAGTGTGCAAGCTACTTAAATTTTTTATATAAAAATACATATTCAATGCAACTGAAGGAAAATAGTACATAAAATTAGAACCAGGATAAATATAAATAAGGAGTGAGTGTCATGATATTTCTCAAAATTATTAAACACCAAGCATGATATTTAGAATAAATGAATAAAAATATTCAGTAAAAATAGAAATGAATAAAATAATCAGTTTAATTATTCTCAATGATGAGAAGAAAAAATCTTCAGAGCAACCAACCTTAATTAGATTCGGTGATTGGAATGAAAAATCTTATATAAGCTAAATAAAGAGTGAGTGTATAGATAGATAGTAGCCTCAATATTTCTCTACAATTAGTCATTATTAATGTTTAGTTTTTCCCTTCTTTATAACATTCATTATTATATATTATTATATTGTAAAGTGATGTGTGCGGTAGTCAGATCCTTATAAAATAGATAAGAGAAGAAAATAAAACCTAAAAGCAAATGTATAATATGTATACATGTACATACACACACAAAGATCTCATCACTTGAGTTGTCTTCAGTCATTCCCAAGACCAAAGACTGAGATTTCCAATGAGATGAATATGCTTTTCATGACTGCCAACACAACAGCCTTTCTTTAGCACATGAAATAAGCAGTGGGTTACATAAAAAAGAATTGCAAAACTTTGACCCAGTTTAAGAAGAAGTCTCTAATGAAACCCAGAGAAAACAGTCAGGACAAAACCAAGGACACTAAAAGAAGCTTTTTGCATTGAAACTTACAGATGCAGGAAACAATAAACTCAGCCAAACTCTGAACCAGATAAGCTGAAGATTTCACACTAAATTTGATTTACTTTAGTTTCTCCTAGTTAATACAGCATGCCTGGCTTTCAACAAAAAATCACAAACAAACTAAAAAGTGAACCACAGTCTAAAGATCAGGGTAAGTGTCAAAACTCGATGCAGATATGGCAGAGATGTTGGAATCATCTGACAAAGAATTTAAAAGAACTATGATTGGTATGCTAGGGACTAATGGAAAATGAAAGCAACCACCTAATTTGAAGCACACTGATTGATTGATACAAACATAACCTTGATATTTTATTTTTTTCTATGTTGTTTTCCAATAAGTGTGGGGTTCCAATTCTTATGTAAAACTCTACATAAATCAGGTATTGATGGACCATTTCTAGTTGTCTATGCAATAGGCAAGAACTCAAGGGTTTAGAACCAGGGATTTCATAGCATATTTGAACTTAATATTTTATATTCTATATCATAAAATAGTCTGCAAATTATCTGAAAATTCTGCTTACTTGTAGTAGCCAGGTGTAGTTTATACTATGAATATGTCCACTTAGCTGTTTGTAGATTGTTTACTTCCACTTAGCTGTTAAAAGCCACAGGAGATGCCCCAAGGGGCATATATTCCAAGTATCTTCTGGTTCAAAACAATAAGAGGATTTTTATCAATACAAAAAATACATGGTTTTAAAAATGATAAACTACATATTAACATTAGCTCAATGAACAAAATTCTTTGCTCTATCACTTAAAACATCTTAGAAAATATATACAGACATGTTTTAACATTTTATAAGAACTCTAATGATATGAGATATAAATGTATATGATAAGCTCTGGTATGGGTTAGCCTTTAATTTCTCTGAGGCCCAATTTCTCCTCCTGGCAGGGTCACCCATATTTTATTCCACCAAATTAATAAATGTGATAAACTGTAATAATGTTACACCACAGTATATCTCATGCAGAATCTAGCAGATACATTTAAAGTTATTCAAATTCAGTATCCTTCTACTTTAAATTATGAAGTGCTATGTTTGGAATGTTTAAGCTATACTTTTTAAGGTTACTCAAATAATATTGTTCTAAATGATAACAAAACTGCAAAATGATATAGGCAAGTGGAGATTAGGACATCAAAAATATAAAGCACTGGAGTGTTATAATCTTGTAAATTCAGAATACTAATGTGTAGTTTCCCAGATGAATTAGTGCACACACAGCACACACAATCACAGGCCCAAACAGAGACATTTAAAATTGATAGGCAAGAGAGAGCTTACAGAATTTTTCCTTTTTTAATTCTCTGGATGGTTCTGGTAGGTTATTTCTCCATAACACTTTTGAGGACCTATCTGTAGGCATGAAACACAACAAATAAAAATATTGTGGGCTGGAAATATCATCATGAGAAGCAAAACCAAGAAACAGTACAACAAGAAAATGGCTTTGTGATGTTGGAGATCTTACATATTTCAGAGAGAGTGTGAAGTGAACCTCCCTGATAAAGTACATTGTAACCAAAATCTGAAACAACAGATGAAACATGACACTTTTTCCCATACAGTTCTGCATGTTATATGCTGATGTAAAATTGCTTATATCTGTCATTGCAATGTCACTCAGGACAATTCCCAAGTCATGAAAAAGTCCCTGTATTACAACTGCTTTTCCCTTCCCCTGCCCCCAGAGCCTCCAATGGCCACTGGCTCCATAACAATGTCACACTTTCTTCCATTGCTTGATTCACAATATGTCTATAGTAGAATACAAGTAAGTCCACTCTAGTCCATAGCTCTTACCCCCATCCTGAGGAGTTTGGGATGGTGATGTCCCCTGTACCTCCATTTGAGAGGGGGCTTATACCCCATGGGGAAGATTGATGGGATTATCCTGCCTGCAGCTGCAGACTCTCTCCATTCCCTGGGATGACCGTTGTCCATCATCATCTCCCTGCCAGTTGTCCTGGGTGAGTCCAATGAGCTGTAGAGTAGGAGTAGGAGTTGCTGCTCCACTGAGGTTCCTGGCCAGCCAGTACATGGACAGCACAAAGACTCAAGTCTCTTCACGTACACCTCCAAACTCCAGCACAAAGTATAGGTTTGAATAACAGGGACAGATCAGTCATGTGCAGGGAAGACATAGTTGAGTCCAACTCTGTCACTCTCAGGAGCACAAACTCCAAAGTAGGGCTCACGGGCAAGGTACAAAACACTGGAGCTTCTCCATTTGAGTTATTGGTTATGTTGGTCACTATGATCCCTAAAACAATAAAAGTATCAACCGCATCTCTGGACATGCTCCTGAAGTGGATAGAAAGCATGTTGCTGTTTTGAACTTCTGTGGCAGCTGGCGATGGCTCGATATGATACACTGCCTCCAGACTGGCTCTGTTTTATAGTGGTGAAGGATACTATGCACCGGGCTGTTGAAACACTGGAATTCCCTCCACGGGCCAACAGTGTTGCAGCATGCTTACTGTGTAAAGAACATACCAAGTGGAGCAATAATGACTAGAGTAATGTGAGTAGAACTTAAACAAACACAATTAGCATTATGGCCTGCTCCCATGGAGAGGCAACATGTATGGTATGCACACCTAGAGCTTAAATCGATAAACTGCAGCTCAAAGAGGAACTTGTGCATTAATTAGTGCATTACTTAGTATAACTACTGTACCTATATGCCTGATGAATATTATAATATCTCCTCTATTTTAGATAATATACAGAAGGATATTGAATATGTTAAAAGTCCTAGTTAACTTAATTCATTTTCTAAGTAGTTAATGAATGTGCCTATAAAAGAATGGCTCTCTTAAGTACGGTCATTATTTTGCTTTCCATGTGCTTGTCTTGTGGTTGCCTATTGTTGTGCTAAAAATAAAACAAAAAGACTTTTTTAAAAAAAGAAGTAATATGTACAAAATAGAAAAATGAAACCATTTTTGTTTCCAGGGGGGAAAAAAAAGAATTCCTTTCAGGAGCGGATGTGGCTCAAGCAATTGGGCACACACCTCCCACATGGGAGGTACTGGGTTCAGTACCTGGTGCCTCCTAAAGAAGATGAGCAGATGTCACAAAGAACACATGCCACAACCAGCAGATGCCACAATGAGCAGATGCCACAATCAAACAGATGTTGCAAACTGCAGACACCACAAAATGAAGCCACAGTAACCAGCAGATGCCACAAACTGCAGATGTGACAACCAGCAGATGTTGCAAAGAGCAGATGCTGCAATGAGAAGATGCTGCAACTGCTGAAGTGAGGAGACACCATAACCAGCAGATGCTGCAACTGCTGCAATGAGCAGACGCTGCAACCAGCACATGCTGCAATCATCAGATGACAAAACCAGCAGACAACACAGCAAGCAGGGAGCAGAAGTGGCTCAAGTGGTTGTACACTCATCTCCCACATGTAGGTCCCTGTTGAAGAGAAGACAACAAGCAGATGAGGGAGTCATCACTGGATGTGGGGAAGTGAATAAATAAATAAATAAACAAATTTTTAAAAATTCCTTTCAGTGACCCACTTTAAAAGATGAACAGATAATAAAGATTACTGGATATTTGAGTAAACACTGTATTGGGAGAGAGAAAAGAAATACATGCTAAAATGAAAATTGAATGAAACAGACAAACTGGGCAGAAGATAAGGAAAGAAACACTGGAAGGAAAGCTTCAAATAAGGGAAGGAGTTCCAGGGGATATAGGTCTCAAAGTACTGTTACAGAAACATATGAGTTCTAAAGTGCAGGAAGGTAAGACGTGTATAGCTGTAGGAATCAACGAATGCAGTGTAGAAAGTGCTCATAAATCAAGCATAAGGCTGAGGGTTAAAGTAGCTCAAAATAAGAAAATATTTTAAGGCCTTCGAAAAAATACAAGAGTGATTCCTGTGCATGAAACTGGATAAACTACTTTGACCAATCCCTAAGCTACATCTGTACATCTTTTTGATAGTCAAAATGTCTATCACATTTAACATGGGAGAATAGAACAATTACAATTAACTCCATATAATGGTGTTTAAGGTGCAAAATGATGAAAAAAGAAATAATATTCCTAAAGTTACAAGCATTAAAGCATAAAATAAAACCTTATGGCAGGCAAATGAGTATATTAATTTATTATATTAAAATAGTATGAAATAAAATAAGAATCAGAGAGCTTCATGAAAATTATATTTATCTGATATGAGATGGATACATCACAAGGACTTGAAACCATGATTCAAAGAACTTAGAAATTAAATTTAAAAAAGAAATAAAAAAAATTCAGTAAATTGCACCATACCAAGCACAGTTAAGGAACAAAAAATTGCAAAGTACTGACAGGAAAAAAATTCAATTTGAAATAAAAAAGAATAATTTGTAAAAAACAGACAGACTTAAAAAGTGCTAGCCTATAATTGTCAAAATGTGAAAAACTTAACTCTTGCAAATATAAAATGAATACATGGAGAAAATTCATTCACTATTTCATTAATAGAAGAATCAGTAAGTTGATAACACTAATTCAAAGAACACATAAGTAATAAGGATTTATGGAATATCAATAGAAGAGAAACAACAAAATAACCATTTCTCTACATTTTATTTTTTATTGTGCCCCAAAGGAACTGAAAGCAGGGATTTGGGCAGCTTTTTGTACAGCAATGTCCATCTCAGCATTGTAACCAACAGCCAAAAGGCAGAAGAAACCCAAGTGTCCAATCAACAGATGAATGGATCCACCAAATGTGGTCTATACACACTATGGAATATTAATAAGCCATAAAAACAAGTGAAGCACTGGTACATGCTAACAAGATGGATGAACCTTGAAGACATCATTTCGGATGAAATAACCCAGACACAAAAGGGCAAATACTGTGTGATTTCTCTTATATTAAATACTTAGAGTAAGCAAATTGATAGAGAAAGAAAGCAGAATAGTGGTTATCAGGGGTGAGGGCCGATTGGAATAAATAGTTATTGTTAAATGATTAGGAGTTCCAGTTTGGAGTGATTAAAATAGTCTGGAAATAGTTAATGTTGAAAGTGTCACACTATTGTCAATGTACTTAATGTCAAAGAATTGTCCACTTAAAATGGTTAGAATGGTTTTTATGTTACATATATTTCATCACAACTAAAAATAGATATATATTTTTAAAAGAGTGTATTTGATGTGGTCAAAAATTATTGTGAATCATAAGCACATAGTCAAGTCCAGATATCATAGTGTAAAGCTTACTGAATTTTCATGACCTGAAAATAACCCAGTAAACAGGATCAAGTCTAGGAAACAGAACATTGCCAACACCACACAGCACTCGTGTATGTTGTCTTGTTGTCACTATCTTCCCTATAAAGGTTACTTCCCTTCTGTTATAAACATTAATTTATGTAGTAAGTAGATTTAAAGTTGGCTTATTTTAATATAAATACATAAAAACCCACCATCTCTATATGCTACTTACATGAATTTTACAAATGTCTACAATTGTATAACCACAAAAAAAGTTACAATTTTCAAAATTGGCCTGCATATTTTTCCTTTCACTGTGCTTCTTGGTATCTTCTGAATTACTGTTTTGTCTTTGACCCTCTCCAGCAGATATTTTTGAATGTGATCCATAGACTCTTGTAAAGAGACAATGGTGAGGGGCTTAAAGAGGGAGAGAAAGAGAATGGGAGAGCAAAGGTGGGGTAGCAAGAAAAAGAATGAGGAATTTTTTTGTTGCAGTAATATAATTTTGTTATCACCAAAATACACTATTATATACTCATATTATTAATTGATACTTTATAGCCAATCAAATGAAATTGGAAATTATGATCAAATGAAATTGGAAATTATGTTCTGTGCATGAATGCTTTTACAAGATCTAGGCAAATTGTTTAAATTTACCTTCCTGAATGAATACCACATAAGTTCTGATCCTGCAGCTATATTTTGTTCACTTTGAGAAAGAAACATTAGAAAGCATTCCTTTATCAGCTTTGACTAAGCAATAATATGTCTGAAAATATGGGTTTAATTTTTTAATTATAATTTTAGAGCGTAATCTAAGAAATTGAAAAAATTATTAAAATGAATTTGTTAACATACCATCAAAAATTATCTGGGAATCCACTACAAATATGCTTATTCAACAAAGTGAAATGAGCCTCTAAAGCAGGGGTTCTACTTAATTTTTAATGCTTTACTAATATCATTATTTCCTCTTCTCTGAAGTATACATCAAACATGTTGAATTAACAAGTTTTAATCCGACTTGTATTTTCACTGTCATAAATTTCTCAATTCTTCTCCCTTTATTTCAAAGCCTAGTACTTCCAAACCTTAAAGGAAGAATCCAACTATATTTTGTACAAACTCTACTGGATTATATACAATGAAGAATACTCTGCAACTCATTCTAGGAGGTCAACATAACCCTTTATACAAAGCTATAAAGAACATTGTGGCCTATCATTTCATATATATAGTTTTAAAAATCCTGAACAATATCAATATATCATTAATAAAAACATCAAAAGATAACCTCTAATCATTTCTATGAATTTGTTTATTTTAAATATCTCATATTGCAAATAGTCCTAACTGAGATTGATAAATTGGTCAGATTAAGATCACCCTATTTTGATTTAAAGGACAGAAGGGAAAAAAGAGGGAGAAAGGTAGAAAGGAAGGAAGAATCTTGTATAACTCTAAAAATACATCAGGACCATGAGTCTTTGGGTGAGTTTGTATCAATAGAGCTAGGTACAAAAATTATATTAAAATTATAAAACAGAAAAGACAAACACCCATACCACTCTCATCTAAATAGCTAAAAATGCCAAGAGCCCTTATAAACATTACACTCCTTATTGAGTAGAATACAGTCCTTTACCTCAATAAAGAAACACTAACTTTACAGTACAGAGACATTAGTATATGGTATAAAATTTGTGGATGAATATCAAATCACCATTATGCTGATTGTGGTGATCTTGGAAGATTTTATTTTTTATATGAGATTCTTCACTGTAATTTTCTCCCATTATGCCAGATTTTCAAATACATGGGCAATGCCATAAGGGGTGAGCTACATGGCTTGCATTTCATCTATGCCATATAACAGGGACCTGTAGAGAGGTATGGGGATGTCTCATTTTTCTATCCTCAAACATAGTTTTCCCTCTTTACCTGTGATATGTAAAATTTGTATCATGGATTACTGATCAGGATGAATGCTTCCCTTAATGCTTTTAGGTATATTATGAGAAGTGAATGGGGAAACCCAATCCCACACCTATGGAAGGTTTAAGGTTTGGCAAGATCACCAATACTGAAAATTAGCTTACACTTACCTGAATAATTCATCTAAAGACCGACCTTCCCTGATGCTTTAATTTTTCTGATATGAAACTCAGTTTGTCCCTCATTAGAAATAAATTCAAGATACTTCTAAGTCTTGAACCTCACTATCCATATGGAAACATGTGCAAATTTAATTAAAAAACAGTAGATTATTAGGCATTCTACTACTACATTCTGATTAATATATTAGCCTAAACCTAAATGTTTGATATTTTATTTAGACTTTGCCATCAACTTACTATTACAAATATCACTGTTGCAGATATATTGGGTCTCCCCACACCCTATCACATTGTGCCACTTCTAATATGGCCTGCAGTTGTGTCTAAGCTGCAGCTTCATCTACTTTCTTGGGACAATTCCAAGGAGATTTCTGCAGGACTCATCAAAGCATTTCAAGATACTGAGTCTTACAGCAGAAACTTGTTCTCTATTGTATACATTGTTACTTGTTTTCGTTTCTCTCTTATTGTCTCACCTTCCTCATTTCCTCATTTATGCCTCCTGGAATTACCTTACAATTAGCACCATATACCCAAGAAAAAATGAATTTAGTAAATGGGGATAGTTACAGATTTTAGCAATTTAATGGTATTACTAAAATACTAGTGGAGAAGAAAGGGTAGTAGAAAATTGGTGTATCTCTAGTAACATTTATGGATCTCAAAAACCTAGTTGAATGAAAACCACAGATATCAAAGTGAAATCTGTAACAACATATGTATGCTCATTAAAACATACATTACCTTTGCTTTGTGAAGATGTATAACTTCATCTTAATAGAAGAGGTGTCCTATATATAAAGGACAATGAAGTAGGAAGGAGAATTGAGACTGATGATAATTAGGTGATAAGGAATTAAGCTAGGATAAACTCAGTTCCGTTGTGAGATTAAAAGAAAGAAATAAAATGAGTAACATGTATTCATAATTTGTGTTATTTCTGAATCTTTTATAAACACTCTAGGGAATGTTATAGAAATCTTTCTTCATCATCAGACATAAAACATGGAAGGAGCTACAGTGGAAAATGCTGAATAGTGAAATAATAATTAGGAAGTTAAAGTATACAACATATAATATATATAAGTAAAGATATTTGATAAATGATAGTACAAAAATAACAAAAGAAAGCAGGGAAATTGTATATTAAAGAATGCTTCTAAATAGGGAAATCAAAGGTGCCCTGGATAATTAACAATTACCCAGTGGCCTTATTTGCTGTTATCAGATGATTTGGGAATAATAACAAATTACGTTCAAACTGCCAATGTTGTAGCTCATAAGGAAGAGACACTCATAAATTCTTCTGATTTGATTCAAGTTACCTGGTAGAGTAATAACACATCCCTCATTTGAAGTGTGTGGAAAGCCCCAATCTCCATGATTATCAAATTAGCTCCAGTAACAATTCTTGACTCAAGGTTTCAATTTAAATTATGTTAAGGACAATAATATCAATGCCAGACTCAGCACATTATACATTATATATTAATATCTTAATTTCAAAACAATAGCTTCTGGAGTAACTTGGTGTTTTTAGGAGCATTATTATGCTCTTTGAGGAAAGAAAGGAATGTCTTTCTATATTTTTATGATTTCTATATTGATACTGAAAATTTAAACAATGAAAATTCTGAAGGGGAAAGGATAAAGATCTATTTGAAAGCTTCATCTAAAATGTGGTTTTAGGGAAGACAATGATGGTCAGGTCAGGTTTACTGATGCTAAGTAAGGATTTATGTTTCAATAACTAACAGTTTTTGATAAGAGCTTCCCATTTTTCAGTAATCTAATATTAACATTATTATTGTCTCCTATTAATTGCACCTACAGATTTCATTTGTGCTATAGATATCTGTGCTCTCATTCTACCACCACCATACGAGAGATGGTAATTGTCACAGTTTAAATTCCCTTTTGAGAAGATTCTTTAACAAGGACTTGGGTATATGGTGATAATTGTTAGGTAATTCCAGGAGGCATAAATAAGGAAACGGGGAAGGTGAGACAAGGAAGGGAGAAAAGAAAAAAATAACAATGTGTGCAATAGAGAACAAGTTACTGCTGTAAGTCTCAGTATCTTGAAACGCTTTGATGTCCTGCACAAATTTCCTTGGAATTGTCCCAAGGAAACTCACAACTTGCCATCAGAAGTGGCACAAAGTGAAACAGAGTGGGGAGATTCAATATTTCTAAATGAGTGAAACAAGTGGTATGTCACTGTATGTATACGGGCTTTGAGCCAAATGTTTTTTGTACATGTTTTATTTAATGAGGGTTCCATGTACAGTTTGATTAGAAAAACACATTTAGTTTAGTAATGTAGAATGGGTATATAACTTGTAAACTTATATGAAATTATTTTATTGAACACTAGTAAATGAGAAATGTTCAGTATTTCAGATTGCTCATCTCCCAAAACATGCCAATATAGAAGTGGTATGCAAAAAATTTGCCCACCCTCCCTTAAATATCCAAGTCCTAATACCCATAACCTGTGACTCTGTTATGGCAAAATGGACTTTGCTGATGGAATTAATTAAAGATAGTGAGATAGGGTGATTACCATTGATTATCTGAGTATGCTCAATGTAATCACAAAAGATTTTACAGAAGAATGAGGCAGGGGAGTCAAGGCAGAGCATGAGATTGATAATAGAAATAGGTGAAGCTACATGATTACTGGCTTAAATGGGCCCACAGCAAAGGAAAAAGGATAGCCTGTAGAAGCAGAAAAAGTCAAGAAGCAGGGCAGATATGGCTCAAGTGGTTGAGCACTTACTTCCCACATGGATGGTCTTGGGTTCGGTTCCCAGTGCCTCCTTAAAAAAAAAAATACAAAAAACAAGCAAACAAGTTGAAAAATCAATTTGTGAATTTGATGTGGTTCAGTGGTTGAGCCCTGACTTCCCACATTCGTATGTTGTCCTGGGTTAAATCCTCAGCCCCTGAAACCTCAAAAAAAAAAAAAATTAGTCAATGAAACACTTTCTCTTTTAGAGTCTCCAGTAGGAATTCAGTCTGTTGACACCTTGATTGTTACTGCAGAAAATTCATTCTAGATATAGGTCTTCCAGATTGGTGAGATAATAAATTTGCATTGATTTAATACACTAAATTTGTCATAATTAGTATCAGCATTGGTAAGAAACTAATAAATGAGAGAGTAATTTGTTTTAGGAAATTCATATATATAAACAAAATTAAAGAAAGAACATGCTACCATTTTCATTCTGGATCTTAAATCACTTAACAAAACATATTGGATTGGTAATATCTCAAAGTGAGTGTATACCTGTTGATCTAATTCTGTTCACCTAACCAGAGGCAAAGATAATCATTTTTACTGGGAAATATTCTTTTCTACTTTCAAATATATTGGCTGGTGAAGCCAAACATACTCATAATAAATTAAAACCAAACAATCAAACACATAAAAGCAAAAAGTCTTACAAGCTAATGTAATCAAATAATGCTGATTTTTGCATCTTGAGACCAGAAATATCCATGGTATACTTTGAATTTCTACTTTCAGCTCTTCTTTTATTGATGACCAGTACTAGAAATTCACTCACTCACCTGAGACTCATAGTTTCTAGGTTTTGGCTCATTTCTGACTTGCCTGAAAATGTCATAACTGTAGTTTATTATTAGATTCTGTCTTCCCTACTCTCTCTCAATGCATCTCAATGCATATATATATACATATATATATGTATATTTTTCACATGACTATCAGGACCTTAATAAATGGTGACACTTTTAATCATTTTCTTTTTCCTAACAACATTTTCACTCCTGATTCTACCAATTTAAAATTCCAAAAGAAGTTATTTGATATTATGATTTTATAACAAAAAGCAACTCTATACATGAATTTCTCACATAAGAACATCATATGGGAAAAATTTAATTGTATACCTTATTTAGATGAATATTTTGCTTTGTGTCCATAACTGAATGAAAGGGTTGAAAGGTAAAATCTTTTTATTTTTCAGAATATTGTATCATATATCCTATTTCCATGTGTTTTGAAACATTCTTGTGTTTAGTTTTTATTTTCCCTTAACATTTTATTTTTCTTTGATATAAATTGACTTTAAGTTGCAAGTTAAAAATGGTCCTGTAAAAGTTTGTGAAGTTGGTAGAAAAATATTGTGTAATAAAAAGGAAAAATAGTAATAAAGTCTTGAATCATTGAACAAAGGATGTAGTTGGCAAAGAAAATAATCTGATTCTCAAGTAACTCCTAAGAAATAATTCTTTCATACCTATACCACCATCAGGCTACCTCTTCATTTTTTAGAAATTACACACTTTATTAACTTGCAACAATTTATTTATCTTCAAATTATTGCTTATGACATATGTTTGTTTTAATTTTATAATTGATACATTTTTATATATGGATTAATTGGCTGAGTATTATGGGTTGAAATAAAATGCATTAGGATTAATCCCATTAAAATTAAAGTAAAGAAAAATTAGTTATTTATTATCCTTTCATTTAATATCATGATTTTTCAGAAGAAATTTTAAACACTTAAATAAAGACCATTGTATTATAAAAATAATCAGTTTGAAAGAGTGGCATGTTTTTTTCAGGAATTTCTTCAGTGCATCTTTCAGATCCTTGTTCCCTAAGCAGTAAATTAGAGGACTCAGCATTAGTATTACTAGGGTTATGCAGAATTTTTCTCCAGTGATTTAATCAGATTTTGATTTATCTTTTGTAAAGAAATGGTGGCAAATTGCATATTACTCTCTTAAATATCCACTCCTTTAGGGCAGGACACAACTTTTACTTCTTTGTCTTGATATTTCTGGTATCTAATATGGGCTTGGCACATTGCTGGCTCCTAAATAATAGAAAGTAAAATTGTGAAGTAAAAGACAAATTGTGAAAAACAAAGACGATATTATCAAGGCTATCATCAACTTTCAAATATGCATTACAATGAATTTAAATACTTGAGTCTCTTTTTCTGTTGTCCAGTTATTCACATGAAAGTCATGTTGCTGCTGCTTATGTGATTTACCCTGTATTTTCTTTTTTATGTTGCCAAAGACATAGTCAGTACCACATAAGTTAAAAGGCCAATTGTCAATACTTTTATTACCTTCTCAGTTTGGACAATTTCTTTCTCTGTTTAATATTCTTTAAACATTATAAAGAATGTTTTTTAAACTGCTGTTTTACATTTCATATTGTTGATGATTTCTACTACAACCCAAACTCTCATTTGAAGTTTATAATGAATTTTCCAAGAAATATTTTACATTTCTAAGATGTGAATATGCTATTTAATATAGTAACCTTTGATAAACAAACAAAACTCTGACTTTGACTCTTAATTATTGGATCTAATAAACACAAGATCACAAAATATCACTTGTTAAAATATTTGTAAGAAACCTAGTCAGACAAGCACACACACATACAATGGTATAATAAACAAAGTACATATTTCTATCACACACCTTTAACAAAGTTTTGTCACATATCCTTTATTTTTAAAAAAGACATATATTGTCTTAGACATAGAACTCATTTGTGCTTACAATATTCCCCTTTTGGTTAAGTTCTTTATCCAGTTTCATTGCTAGTTGTTGCTTGGTAATAATCCCTTGGAGCCAGGAAGGCTCATCTCTGGGAGTCATGTCGTGGGCTTGGGGTAAGGTAGTACATTTACATGCTGAGTTTGGCTTAGAGAAGTTACATTTGAGCAACAAGGAGCTTTCAGGAGGTAACTCTTAAGCAGTATATACTGCTAGTCTAAATTTCAATTTCCCAAGAAAAATTCCATAAGTACAATCATCAATGTCAAGGGGCTGGCATAATGGTCTAGCTTCCTTCACTAGATATTGCCCTTGCACTTGGTGGATTCCTGATGTCCTCTTAGAGAATGTAGCAGAACCCCCCAGGATGGGAATTCAATATTATTTTGGTTATTGTGTGCATCTCCACCCACCAAGACAATGTCTCATGAACACTTGAATATATTCATATGTCCTAGATGCATGCCCCAGGTCAACCACTTCCATCTGTCCCCACATCACTCATACCCTGCAACAGTAGTCCACCCACCACTTCTGTGAACCTACTGTGGGCCAAACCTCTCCAAAAATGAAGCCAACAAAATAACCAAATAAAATTAATAAGAAAATTAAATAATTAAAAAAATAACCAATAAAACAACAACAAAAAAAAACACTTAAAACAATTTGAAATAATAAGAAAAAAAATTTTTTTAAATAGGCATTGTGATTCACCAGTGTAAGATCTATTGTCTTGAATGTACAGTGACATTAGACTCAATTATATATTCTATACACCTGGCTCTTCTGCCCCATTTATTTGAACCAATAATGATCACGATACTTGATAAATATATGTATCAGAGACTTAAATCTTTGGTCCATCCATGTGCCAGTTGAGCCCTGAATTTCAGCAGAGCTGCAACACCTACTCTCCAGTTCATTGGACCCACACAGGACAAGTAACAAAGACATAATGATGGACAATGCCCATCCCAAGGAACAAAGTGTGCTTGCAACTGCAAGCAAGATAGCTCCATACATCTGCCTCATGGGATTTGAGCCCCCTCTCATTTAGAAGCAGAGTGGGCATCACCATCCCCAAATCCTCAAGACTGGGGGGGGGGATGAACAATGGACTAAAGTAGACTTATTATTGTTCTACTACAGACTTATTATTATTCTAGCAATGGAAGAGCTCATCATTGATGTAAAGGCAATTGTCACCAGAGGTTCTGAGGGATAGGAGAGGGAAGAATAAGTGCAGTATGGGGGCATTTTTGAGACACTGAATTTGTCTTGCATGACATCACAGTGATGGATACAGGCCATTCTATATTTTGTCATAACTTACAAAATTGTATGTTACAAAGTGTAAACTATAATGTAACTGTAGTCCATGGTTAGTAGCAATGCTTCAATATGGGTTCATCAATTGTAACAAATGTACCACACTAATGAAGGATGTTGTTAATGTGAGAAAGTGTAGTAGGGGGAGGGAGTGGGGTATAGGAATCCCTTATATCTTAAGCTTCTTTAAAAATAAAAAAGTTAATTAAAAAAAGAAATATATTGTTACAAATGATTTTGTTTCTATTTCCTCAAATCCCTTAATTCCCATCTAGAGGCAAAGACCATTGATTCTTATGAACTTATTGTGTTTTTCCAAAACTTTAAAAATTCATTTAGTATTAGTTACTTGGATATATAAATGAGATAGATAGATTTTGTCCTAGTTATGTCATTTTATAATTTGCTTAAGTAAATTTCTAAAATTTGCATCATTTTATTTTCCTCTCAGCCATAAAATTTTGAGATATATTTCTCTTTTTTTTAATTTAAAAAGTGTCATTTTATTTTTCATGGAAGATGGTCATTTGTTCAATTGAAAACATTGAGCATGAGGACAGGTGTTCTAATACAGACATGAATAAAGACCATAGTGTACACTTAAAATTACATATTCATAAAAAGAAGTTAGAGAAAGGGAAATTAAAATGAAACTTCTGTATATATTTTTTTGCAGACTGAGCTCAATTCAGGTCTCCTTTCCTAAAGAATGCAAAGAAGAAACCCACAAGGCAAGCTCACTGCTGTTAAATCACAAATTAACTAGATTATTAGAAATAGTTTCATCTGGGAGAATGCACACATTTTGAAGTTAATAACACACTTAAGATGTAAATAAAGTTAGGTGAGCTACTTTTTGGTAGGCAGAGTTTGTTTCCCTCTCAACTGTGGAAATAAAAAAAATCTGTCTTACAAACCTCACCTGGAGAGTAGGAATTCATTGGTCTAGGCTCTGGTACAGAGGCCGTCCAACAGCCAATATCAGGCAGGGGTCTGTTGAAAATCTCTATGAGAAATGTATAATCTAGAGGGTAGAATCACAATCATCATGAGATTCAGGTGCTTGAAAATAGGGGGCTGCCATTTCTGTAAACCAAAAGGACAAAGCATTGAACCATAGAAAACTCTCATACCTTGAAATTTCCCATCATGGAATCCTTCTGAAGGACTCACTAATATTACCGCACTTCTCCAAGTGGCCTTACACTCTCAGATCCATCCAGCCATCTGGACGTTCATTTTGCCCTCTTTAGCTCAGCACATTAAATATTTATCCATTATTTCCTTTCCACAATCTAAGTGGATGACATCAGTTATTACTATGCCTCTGAGGTGCTATTACATATTTTTTTAAAACATGGATATTCAGTAACAACTTATTCACAATGCTAAAAAACTGGAAACAACCTAAATTTCCAAAGATAGGATGATGTTAATAAATGTTTGCTTTGCATATGGAAAAAGTAAACTACTGACTAATTGTACTACTTCAAATATTTTATTCATTTGAGATTTCTTCAACATTCTTACTCTCTTTCTTCTTCAAGTGTTCTTTTGTGCTTAAATGGGACACATAAGTAGAGGTAAAGCTATTACTGACAATTGCAGATTTGATATGATGTGTCTACTGTTGCCCCCAGTGAGCCATTCCTCTGCTGACCTCCAGAGTTAAATAGATCATATGGTTAATGGCTTGTTGAATATCATCCAAACTAGGAACCGTTACCAAAATAGGAATTGCAAGATAGACATCAGTTTTATAAAGGAAATAATATCATCTGACTGCTTGTACCTATAATAGCTTGCAACAAATATTCTTTTCATTGTCTCTGAAGATAACCACATAGCTTTTTGAAGACTGCCTAATAACTGGTGATAGAAAAAAGCAAAGACCTCTTTACATTCCTTTTTCTGCTGTAGTTTGAATTGGCATTTCCCTTTTTTCAAAATGTTTTAATTTTTTAAAGATACTTAATTTACATAAATGTTACACAAAAAATATAGGGATTCCCATACACCACACCTCCCACACCTCCTACAACCTTCCACCAAAACATCCTTCATTAGTGTGGCACATTAATTGCAATTGATAAACACATCCTGGGGCTTTGCCATTAAGCATGGACCATAGTTCCATGGTAGACCACATTCTCACACACAGAGTTCTGCATGTTATATGATGATATAAAATGGCCTATATCTGTCTTTGCAATGTCACACAAGACAATTCCCAAGTCCCCAAAAAGGCCCTGTATTATAACTGTTTTCCCTCTCCCTGTGCCCAGAGGCACCAGTGGCCACTGGCTTCACATCAATGTTGTAATTTCTTCCATTACATAAATCACAATATGTTTATATTAGAATACCAGTAAGTCCAGTCTATGACATAGTACTTCCCACCCTTCTGAGAAGTCTGGCATGGTGATGTCCACTCCAACTCCAATTGTGAGGGGGCTTATATCCCATGGGGAAGATGGATGGGATTATCCTGCCTGCAGCTGCAGACTCTCTCTATTCTCTGGGATGGCTATGTCCATCATTGTCTTCTGCCTGTTGTCCTGGGTGAGTCCAATGAGTAGTAGAGTAGGAGAGGCTGTTCCACTGAGGTTATGGAACCAGCTGGCACATGGACAGCCCAAAGAAACAAGTCTCTGAATGTACACCTACAAACTCCAGCACCACATATAGGTTTGAATAGAAGGGACAAATGAACTATGTGCAGGGAAGGCATAGTTGAGTCCAACTCTGTCACTGCCAGGAGCACAAACTCTGAAGTAGGGACCACTGACAAGGTACCAAACTCCAGAGTTATCCACCCTGAATTAGGACCTGGGTGTCTCCAGAGCCCTCAAGAGCCCCACTATTTCAGGTGATATCCACTTTGGAATTCTATGACATCCTACTGAGATATGCATAAGGGTTACCTGTGGGATGACCTCCTGACTCATTTTGAAGTCCCTTAGGCATATAAACTCATTTGTCTTTAACTTTTCCTCATTTTATTAAAGGTCTTTTTCCCATCACATTGCCAGTTGTTGCTTGGTAGCAATCCCTCAGTGCCAGGGAGGCCCATCCTCGAGAGTCATGTCCCACACTGGGAAGAAGGTAATGCATTCATATGCTGAATTTGGCTTAGGGAGAGGCCACATTTGAGCAACAAGAGGCTCTCAGGAGGAAACCCTTAGGCATCCCATAACAATAAGCTAAGTTTCCATTTCAGCAGCAAAGATTCATAAGGCTAGTCATCAATATCAAGGGCCCATCAGTGGATCATCCTCCTTCACCAGTCCCTGCCCCTGCACTTGGGGAACTATTGCTGCTCCCTTAGAGAATGTTGCAGAGCTCTCCAGGATGGGAATTCAGTATTCTTTCATTTATTGAGTGACTCTCCACCCACTGTGCAATGCCCTGTGAACAATAGAACTTTTTTTATACATTATTTTTATGCTAAGGTGAACTTCCTCCTATGTATCCCCCATCTCTGACACCCTAAACCAACGATCCTCCCCCACCCCAGTTGTAACCCTTCTGTGATCCAAAGCTTCTTCAAAGATGAAGCCATTACAATACCTGAATACAATTAAAAGGAAAATGAAATAATAATTATAAGTTCAAATGTAAGAGCTAAAATACATAAAACTTAAAAAATAAATAAATAAATAAAATTTAAAAATTGAAATATTAAAAAATGAAAACTCTAAAAAAAATTTTTTTGACCTTTTGCCTTTTGTCACTGCAGTTATCTGGTGTCCAGTCTGTACTATGGCACCTTCCCCTTCTCATTCCCCAGTGTCTCACTAATTTTCATTTTGTTTTCAAAGAAGTTTTAGGTCACAGAAAATCACACACAGAATATAGGAAACTCTCATATATCCAACACCTTCCCCTTTTGTCCCCCCCATATTAATACCTTTTCATATGTGGATGGTAGCATTGCTATAACTGATATACAAATAGTGAAACATAGCTACTAAACATTGTCAATGGTTTATACTATAGATGACATTTTAGACTGTGCACTTAAATTTTTATGACATTTACCATGTCCTGTTTCCATCACTGTATGGTAATGAAGAACATTTCCACTGAGCACTAAATACCCCCTATTGATCTATTCTATTCATCGCACCCCATCCCCTCGGGTCCCACAACGAACCCCTGGCTTGACTCGTTTGATGACAAGATTCACAGTTACATGCAACAAGAGGTCTTGGCACACTGGTATGTCCTACACTATTAGGAATCATCCTTGCTCTTGAGAGACTCCCACTTTTCTATTTCTAAACAAATTGGTCCTACCAAAGATGGGAGTTCAACTCCCTTTCCACTCATTATGTGGGTCTCCACCCACTGATACAACACATTATGACAGAATGAACACATGCACATTCACTAAAATCCTGCTCCAGGTGCACCCCGTCCTGAAAGGGCCCCCAACCAACAGCCTAAAGCATAGACCCTTCCTTGTCATATTGCCATAAGAGAATTCCCACCTCTGCACTTTCAACCTCATACCCACAAATCCTCAGTGTTCACCTGGTCCCTCTCCCAACCCTGCCCCCTGGAACTTCTGACCCACCATTCCCAATCTACCCAACTGTCAACCCTGCACCACCAAACCCAATAATGTCACTACCCTCCATTCCTATCCCTTCAATATGAAACTACACTCTATCATTTTACCATAGATCACATCTGTATGGGTGATGGCTCACAAACTTTGCTACACTTTCTATTTCTTGTAAGCCTATCTTATAGACAATAGCTCTCTGAGACTGCTCAATATCATTAATTCATATCAGTGAGGTCATGTGCTGTTCATTCTTCAGTGCCTGTCTTGCTTCACTCAACATAAGGTCTTCAAGATTCATCCATGTTATCCCCTGTGTTAGCACTTCATTCCTTCTTATAGCTGACTAATATCCCATTGTATGTATGTACCACATTTTTTTAAACATTCATCTGTTGATTAGATGAATCAACCTGGGTTGATTCCAACTTTTGACATTAGTGAACAATGCCGCTATGAACATTGGTGTGCATGTATCTATTCATGTCTTTGCTTTCAATTCTTCTGGGAATATACTCAGCATTGGAATCGCTGGATCATATGGAAGTTCTATAGTTAGATTTTTGAGGAACCACCAAACTGTATTCTATAGTGGCTGGACCATTATACAATCCCACCAGCAGTGTATGAGGGTTCCCATTCCTCCATATCCTCTCCAACACTTATAGTCTGCTGTTTCTTTAATAGCCACCATTCTAATGGGTGTAAGATAGTATCTCATTGCAGTTTCGATTTGCATTTCCTTAATAGCCAGCAATGTCAAGCATGATTCATGCTTTTTTTTAGCCATTGTATTTCTTCCCTGAAGAAGTGTCGTTTCACATCACTTGCCCATTTTTTTAAATGGGTTGTTTGTCTTTTTATTTTCAAGGTGTAGGATTTCTTTATATATGCAAGATATTAGGCATGTACCAGATATATGGTTGCAAATATTTTCTCCCATTGGGTAGGCTGCATTTTTACTTTCTTAATAATGTCCTTCACGGTGCAGAAGGTTTTAATTTTGAGGAGATCACATTTATCTATTATTTCTTTTGCTGCTCGAGCTTTGGGCGTGAAGTCCATGAAACCATTTCCTATTACAAGGTCCTGTAGATGCTTCCCGACATTATCTTCCAAGGTCTTTATGGTCTTGGCTCTTATATTTATATCTTTGATCCATCTTGACTTGATTTTTGTAAAAGATGTGAGACGGTGTTCCTCTCTCATTCTTTTGGATATGGATAAACAGTTCTCCAAGCACCATTAGTTGAAGGGGCCTTTCTCTCACAACTGAGTCAGCTTGGTGGCCTTGTTGAATATCAAATGACTGTGTATGTAAGGATTGATATCGGAGCTCTCAATACAGTTGCATTGGTTAGTATGCCTATCTTTTTGCCCATACCTTGCAGTTTTGACCACTGTAGATTTCTAGTATGTTTTAAAGTCAGGTACTATGATACCTCCAACTTCATTTTTCTTTTTCAATATGTCTTTAGTGGGAGAGGGGTCCAAGATGGCATTAGTGTAGGAGGGCACACACTGCAAGCTCCCAGAGTAAGGCAGATTGTGGACGGGGTCCTGCCTGGGGGTCTGTGCTGTGCACGCCTGGAGTGAGAAGCTTGGGACATCTATCTGTGCGGATAAACATCATGGATGGAACAGTAGAGATTCGTGAGTTTTAAGGCTGCCGGTGGTGGTTGGCACAGAGGGCTGAGCCCCGCAGTTAGGGAGGAAAAATAAAATAAAATAAAATGGCAATTTAGAGACGCGAGCACGGTGAAAAAATTTTTATTTTCTGGGGATCTGGCTGCCTGGCGCCCCTTGGACCTTGTGTGAACAGAACAACCGACTTAATCAGCACCTGGTGAACATCAGGGGGGATTCTGGTCAGGGAACGGAGCTGATTTCCCTAGCCACCCAGGGATAAGACCAAGGCCGCTGCGGAGTCAGGAAGAAGGGACACTTCCCAAAAGAGGGAGGGTTCTGTTGGAGGACAGGGAAGGGTATTTTTTATTTTTAGACATCGATCTGGCTGCCTGCACTGCCCCATAGCTTTGGGGAGCAGATAAGCTGACCTGAAGCAGCATCAGGCTGAGAGCAGACACAGATCTGCACTCAAACTGATTTACTTAGCAACCTGGTGACACTCGAGCTTGGCTCCAGAAGGGGCGGAATCAGACATCTTTAGCACTCCTCACTGACTAACATCAGAGCTACAGCTAACCTGGGGAGTCCAGAAAGTGGGACGTGCTTGATTAATTTCCACAGGCCCAGCTAGGGTCCCTTCCATAAGGGGTTTGGTCTAGAGGAGGAATTATTTTGGGTACTGCATTTCGCTAAATAAATTAAAATTTAAATTAAAAAAAAAAGTGAAGTCACTTCAATAAAAGAAAAATAAATTCTTTTTAATTTAGTTTAATAGCTAAAAGCTGCTTCAGGACCTGCATATAGAACCCTATGGGGAAATTGATTGATAAACACAAATAGGCAGAGAGGATCCACGTGGACACTAGGGGAATCATTGACCCCCCTTAGCTCTGTTTGACTGTTTGCCTGTGTAGATCTTTGGTTTCTTTCTGTTTCTTTCTAGTCTCTTGCTATTCTTTCCGTTTTCCTCCCCCCCTTCTTTTTTGTTTTATTTTATTTTTTTAATTAGGTGCTGCCATCTTGTCACTTCTTTGCTGGACTTCTTTTTCAGTAATTTCCCACTCGCTGTATATATTGATTATGTATTACAAACTATCGCTTATCCTTCCTGCATTTTTCTGCCTTCTATTTTCTGTTGTGGCTCTTAGAGACAACATTTTTTCATAGGCCCACAACTTAAGGGTGTCAATTTCTATTGCATCTATTTTGTTTTCTTCTTTTTTTTTTATTAGTATTAACTTTTTCCTTTCAGACCTTTCTTTACTATTTCTCTCCCTCCTCATAATTCTAGCCTTCTAAATCACTATATATATATTCCTTCATTTGTTTTCCCAGTCCATTGTAAGAACTCCATATTTTTTCCTAGTACTCTACACTGCCTACACAAGTTAAATATTCATCTCATTAAGTCTCATTTTGCCCCTCATCTAACTTTTATCAATATTACTATTATCTTTCTGCCTTCCTTACATCTTTTGATTCCTCTGGCCAAAACCTTTTGCCTTCAAGGGAACATAGAAAGAAGCAAGGAAATAAAATAATAAGAAAAACTTCCAAAGAGAAAACTTAACTCACACACAGAACCAACAGTTAAATAAAATTCTAGAGCATAGAGAAAAGCTAATCAACGGAACAAACCCATCAAGAAAATATGATGACCAGAAGGCAAAAAAAAATACAAATGACTCTGAGAAACTGGAAAACATGGACCAGTCCAATGCACAAAATAAAAACCAGGAAGCAATGCAGAACATCGAACAACTAATCAAAGCTATCCAAACAAATATCATGGACCAACTTAAAGACTGAATGAAGAGATTAAGGATATAAAGAAGACACTGGGAGAACATACTGAAGAAATAGCAAACATGCCTAAAAAGGTAATGGATATGATGGTGAACAATGACACAAGCCAAGAAATGAAAAAGACGCTGGAATCACATGGCAGCAGATTTGAACAGGCAGAGGAAAGAATTTGTGATATAGAAGACAATACAGCTGAAATCAAAGAGATTGTAGAACAGATAGACACAAAGATAGAAAAAATCCAGCATGACGCAGGGAATTAACCGATAATACAAAATGCACAAACATACGCATTATGGGCATCCCAGAAGGAGAAGAGAAGGGAAAGGGAATAGAAGGAGTGTTGAAGGAAATAATGGCTGAAAACTTCCCAACTATACTGAGAGAGATGGATGTGCAAATGCAGGAAGCACAGAGCACCCCAAATAGTATAAATCCCAACAGGCCAACTCCAAGACATATACTTGTCAAAATATCCAATGATCAAGACAAAGAGAAAATACTCAAGGGAGCAAGAGAAAAAAGAGCCATCACATACAAGGGAAGCACAAAGATATTAAGTGCTGATTTCTCAGCTGAAACCATGGAGGCAAGAAGTCAGCGGTAGGACATAGTCAAAACACTAAAAGGAAAAAACTTCCACCCACGAATTCTCTATCCAGCAAAATTGGCATTCAAAAATGATGGAGAGTTCTAAATATTCACAGATAAACAGAAATTAAGAGAGTATGTCAAGAATAAACCAGCACTTCAAGAAATACTAAATGAATCTCTACAAGTTGGAAGGAAAAAACAAGGGAGAGAGAGAGTTCGAGGAGAGTTTAAAAAAAAATGAAAAGACAAAAAGAGAAACAAAACAACATATGACATACATTAAACCAAAGAGAAAATGGCTGAAGTAAGAAATTCATTACGACTAATAACACTCAATGTTAATGGATTAAATTCACCAACAAGACAAGGATACCCACTATCACCACTCCTATTTAACATTGTCTTAGAAGTACTTGCATGAGCACTGAGACAAGAAAAGGACATAAAAGGCATCCACATTGGAAAAGAAGAAGTAAAAATTTCATTATTTGCAGATGACATGATCCTATACATAGTAAGCCCTGAGAAATCTACAACAAGGCTTCTAGAACTTATAAAGGAGTTCAGTAATGTTGCAGGCTATAAGATCAATGTTCAAAAATCAGTAGCATTTCTGTACAACAATAACAAGCAAACTGAGGAGGAAATCAAGAAAAAAATACCATTTACAGTAGTAATTAAAAGGATCAAATACCTAGGAATAAATTAAACTAAAGATGTAAAGGACTTATATACAGAAAACTACACAACACTGTTAAAGGAAATCAAAGAAGACTTAAATAAATGGAAAAATATTCCCTGTTCATGGATAGGAAGACTAAACATCATCAAGATGTCTATCCTACCCAAACTAATCTACAGATTTAATGCAATCCCAATAAAAGTCAACACTATATTTTTTTAAGGAACTGGAAAAACTAACCACAAAATATATTTGGAGAGGCAAGAGGCCCCGAATTGCCAAAGATATATTGAAAAAGAAAAATGAAGTTGGAGGTGTCACACTACCTGACATTAAAACATACTACAAAGCTACAGTGATCAAAACTGCGTGGTATTGGCACGTGGTTTGGTATCTGAGTGTCTCCGGCACTCCATGTGTGACTTTGCTGTGACCTAAAACTTCTTTGAAAATTAAATGAAAAATTGGGAGACAATGGGGATTGAGAGGGGGAAGGTGTCACGGCACACCGGATATCCGATAACACAGTGATAAAAGGAAGGAAAAAAGGGGGGGGAATATATATACATATATTTTAAAGGAATTTCTTTTTCTTTTTTGCCCATTTTTTGAATGTCCCAATCCACTAATTATATTTTATTTTGGTTTTTTTTTTGATTATTTGTTTTTTTTTTCTTCTCTTTGTTTTTCCCCCCTGAGTTTCCTTATGTTTGTCTCTTGCATGTAAGCTTATCATAGTTGTTTCTTTTTCCTAGTAAGTGTATTTGATTATTTTATGGACTACATGTTCATGGAGGATTTGGATCACAGAAGGGTTACAATGGGTACTGCAGGGGATTATTGATGGGGGGTGTTTGGGAGGGCAGTTTCATGGGAATTAGTTCATCCGAATATACATGAAAGATATACAAAGTTGTTCAAAAGTTCAAAAGATGGGGCATGGTCAAGATGGTTGGACTATCACACAATAAATGAGGGAATCTGAATTCCTAGCCTGGAGAGCTCTGCCACAGTCTCCAAGGGAGCAGCAATAGTCCTCTGAGTGCAGGGACAGTGTCTGTCAAAATAGGATGACCCACTGATGTGTTCTTTTTATTGATGACTACCCTGAGTCTTTGCTCTTGTTACAGAGACTTAGCCTGCAGTTGTGGGGTGCCTAAGGTTTGCCACCTGAGAGCCTCCTTGTTGCTCAAATGTGGCCTCTCTCTAAGCCAAACTCAGCATATGATTGCATTACCTTCCCCCCCAACGGGGGCCTTGACTCCTGGGGATGAGCCTCCCTGGCAATGAGGGATTAATACCAAGTGCCAACTGGCAACACAACTGGAAAAAGACCTTGAATTAAAGGGGGAAAATGTAAAGACAAATGAGTTCAAGTGGTAAGAGACTTTCAAGAGAATCTGGAGGTCAACCCAGAGGTAACTCTTACGCACACCTCAGTAGGAGCTCATATAACATCTAAGTGCCTATCACCCTACAGAGAGGGGCTCCTGAGAGCTCTGGAGACACCCAGGTCCTATATAACTGAGGATAGACCCACAGACTGATGCCTTATCAGTGGGCTCTATTTTGTAATCTGTGCTCCTGAGAGTGACAGAATTGGACTCAAATAAGTCCTCCTGCACATGGTTCATCAGTCCCTTCTATTCAAACCTATATGTGATGCTGGAGTTTTTAGGTATACTTCCAGAGACTGGAGTCTCTGGCCTACCTATGTTCCAGGTGTGCGTGAAATCTCGGTGGAGCTGCAACTCCTACCCTACAGCTCAATGGACTCATCCAAGTTACCTGGCGAGGAGAAAATGATGGGCAACGGCCATCACAGGGAATGGAGAGGACCTGCATCTGCAGGCAGGATCATCCCACCCACCATATCCATGGGATATAATCCCTCTCTCACTTGGAGGTGGAGTGGACATCACCATCCCAGGCCCCTCAGGATTGGGGGAACAACTATGGACTAGAGTGAACTTGATGGTATTCTGTTTTACACATATGGTGATTCTAGAAATGGAGGAAATTATAACAAGGAGGTGGAGCCAGTGGCCACTGGACACTTTCTGGGTAGGGAGGGGATGTGCAGTGGAAATACAGGGTCTTCTTTGGGATTTGGAGGTTGTCCTGAGTACTGTTGTGGCAACGGATGTAGGCCATTTTAAAACAACACACACCACTCAGAACTGTGTGGGAGAGAGTGTGGTCTATGATGTGAACTGTGGTCTATGGTTGGTGGCAAGGCCCCAGGATGTGTAAGTCCATTGAGGGTGGTGGGCCACACTTGTGGGAGATGTTTGTGTGGGATGTGGTGGGAGGTGTGGGAGGTGGGCAACATGGGAATCCCAATGGGTTCTGTGTAATATTCTGGGTAATCTAAGCACCTCTTAAATATATATATAACATTTTTGTAAGCAAATGCACATATATGCATATATATTTATATATCATTTTGCAAATGTTGGTATGTATTGTGAAAATTTTGATTTTTACCCACATTAAAAAATATATATATGTCTTTGGCGATTCGTGGTCTCTTACCCTTCCAAGTAAATTTTGTAGTTAGTTTTTCCAATTCATTGAAAATATGTAGTGTTGGTTTTTATTGTTATTGCATTATATCTGTAGATTCGCTTGGGTAGGATAGACATCTTGATGATGTTTAGTATTCCTATCCATGGACAGGGAATATTATTCCATTTATTTAAGTTTTCTTTGGTTTCTTTTAACAGTGTTATGAATTTTCTGTAAATAAGTCCTTTAATTCTTTAATTAAATTTATTACTAGGTATTTGATACTTTTAGTTACTATTGCAAATGGTATTTTTTTCTTGATTTCCTACTCAGATTGCTCATTATTTGTGTACAGAAATGTTACTGATATTTGAGCATTGATCTTATAGCCTGAGATTTTACTGAACTCCTTTATAAGTTCTAGAAGTTTTATTGTAGATTTCTCAGGGCTTTCTATGTATACAGTCATGTCTAGAAATAGTGAAATTTTTATTTCCCACTTTCCAATTTGGATGTCTTTTATATATCTTTCTTGCCTCAGTTTTTGAACAAGTACTTCTAAGACAATGTTAAATAGGACCAGTGATAGTGTGCATCCCTGTCTTGTTCCCAATCTCAGAGGAAATCTTTTAGGATTTCAACATTGAAGATGATGCTAGCTGTGGGTTTTTCATATATATCCTTTACCATATTCAGAAAGTTTCCTTCTATTCCTATCTTTTGCAGTGTTTTTATCAGGAAAGACTGCTGTATTTTGTTGAATGCTTTTTCTGCATCTATAGAGATGATCATGTGATTTTTTTCTTCCAATCTGTTGATGGTGTGTATTACATTGATTGATTTTCTTATGTTGACCCATCCTTGCATACCTGGGATGAAAACCACTTGTTCATGGTGTATCATTCGTTTGATAGGTTATTGAATGCGATTAGCATGTATTTTGTTGAGGAATTTAGCATCTAGGTTCATTAGAGAGATTGGTCTGTAATTTTCCTTTCTTAGGGCATCTGTGTTTGGCTTTGTTTTTAGGGTAATGTTGGCATCATAGAGTGAGTTAGGCAATATTTCATCTACTTCTATTTTTTGGAAGAGCTTAAGCAAGATTGGTGTTAGCTCTTTCTGGAATGTTTGGTAGAATTCACCTGTGAAGCCATCTTGTGTTGGGCTCTTCTTAGTTGCGAGGAATTTGATGACTGAGTCTATCTCTTCACTTGTAATTGGACTGTTGAGTTCATCAATTTCTTCTTTTGTCAATGTAGGCTGCTTGTGAGATTATATGAATTTGTCCATTTCCTCTAAATTATTCTTTTTGGCATATAAATTTTTAAAGTATCCTCTTATGATACTCTTTATTTTTGTAGGGTCAGTAGTGATATCCATTTCCTCATTTCTTATTTTGTGTATTTGCATCTGCTCTCTCTTTTTCTTTGTTAGTCTGGCTAAGGGTTTGTCAATTTTATTGACCTTTTTGAAGAACAAGCTTTTGGTTTTGTTTACTTTTTCTAGTGCTTTCTTATTTTCTATTTCATTTAGTTTTGCTTTGATCTTTGTTATTTCCTTCTTTCTGCTTCCTTTGGGCTTGGTTTGTTTTTTTTTCCAATTCCTCCAGGTGTGCAGTTAGGTCTTCAATTTTAGCTCTTTCTTCTTTTTTGATATATACATTTATGGCTATGAAACTTTATGGTTCTTTGTTTATACTTAGATTTTTTAATCCACTTTAAGTAATTTTTGTATAAAGTGTGAGATTCAGGTTCTCTTTCTTCTTTTGGCTATGGATATCCAGTTCACCCAGCATCATTTTTGAATGGACAGTTCTGACTGACTTGGGTGATTTTGACTGGCATGTCAAAAATCATTTGACCACAGATGTGAGGGTCTGTTTCTGAACCATCAATTCTGTTCCTTTGGTCTATGTGTCTGTCTTTGTGCAATACCAAGCTGTTTTTTCCACTGTAGGTAGGTAATATGATTTAAAGTCCAGAAGTGAGAGTCCTCCAACCTTACTTTGACTTTTTAAGGTGTTTTTGGTTATTCGAGACCCCTTACCCTTCCAAATAAATTTGATAATTGTGTTTTCCATTTATTTTTAAAATGCTGGTGGAATTTTTATCAGGATTTTATTGAATCTGTATACTAATTTGGATAGAATTGACAGCTCAATGATATTTAGTCTTCCAATCTGAGAGCATAGAATGTTCTTCCAATTATTTAGATCATTTTTTAAATTTCTTTTAACAGCACATTGTAATTTTCTGAAGACCAGTACTTTACATTATTGGTTAATTTTATTCCTAAATAGTTGATTCTTTTAGTCACTATTGTAAATGTATGTTTTCCCCTGAATCCCTACTCAGATTGCACATTATTAGTGTCTTTCAAAGTCTGTTTCATCTGTTATAAATATAGCTATCTTTCTTTCTTTTTCTTTCTCTCTCTCTCCCTTTCTTTCTTTCTTTCT